>CM076580.1:1236162973-1236715981 GCA_034641835.2 Pinus albicaulis | reverse complement strand
AAATATTTCAGTAAGATCGAATTCGAAGTCCGGGTATCACCAGGTACCAATTGAACCCTCCGGGATGTGGAAGATCGCCTTCAAAGCTAGGCCTTTTGGAATGGCCGGTCATGCCTTTCGGTCGACGAATGCTCCCGCAACCTTCATGAGGATGATGGACGACATCTTGCGGCCATTCACCAACTCATTTGTAGTGGTGTACTTGGATGACATTATGATCATCAGCAAGACTTAGGAAGAGCACCTTCGCCACATCCGACAAGTCCTCCAAACATTGCGGCAACACAAGTTGTGTTCCAATTTGGAGAAGTGCACGTTTGGCATGACCCAGGTTCAATACTTGGGATACATTATTGATGAAAGGTGGGTGCATGTGGATCCGTACTCAAGATCCAAGTCATTCGGGATCGTCGCCCCGACTACTATACCGTAGCTTCGCAGCCTTTCCGGGTCTTGCTAATTTCTACCGTAGATTCGTTGCCGGGATTCTCTCATATCACTTGGCCCTTGAGTCAGTCACCAAGGGAGGAGAGAGAGCAAAATTCTTTCGTCTAACCTCGGTCGTGCTAGGCGTTCAAAGAATTGGAAAATCGCCTCTCGTTCGCCCTGCTCACTCACTGCATTTGCGCTGTACTCATTTGAGATCGAGACAGATGCCTCCGACTATGCTATTGGGGCAGTTCTTACTCAACAGGGACATCCAGTGGCATATCACAGTGAGACATTGTTTGAGACAGTTCACAAGTATCCCACCTATGACAAAGAAATGTATTCCATTGTGCAAGCCCGTCGACAATGGAAGCATTACATTTTGGGGAAGGAAACAATCATCCACACAGACCACCAGCCCCTGCAGTTCATACAGACACAAGGGAAGTTGCAGAATGATCGCCATCAGAAGTGGTCCACATATCTGCAACAGTTTCATTTGAACATCAAGTACAAGAAGGGTAGCACCAATCATGTTGCAGACTGCCTCAACCGACCACCGATCGTGGCGCTCACCACTGTGCTCAACTCTTGTGGGCACGAGACTTCTGATTGGCCGCTTCTCTATGAGAGTGACCCAGAATTCGGCCACACTTACAAGGCACTCTTGGGGGGCACGCAAGTTCCAAATTTTCACCTCCAAGATGCACTTTTATGTCACCCGGGACACCTTTGTGTTCCTTCAAGCGAGCGTGCCAAGATGATATGGGAAGCACACTACAGTCGAGTCGCTGGGCATTTCGGGGTCGAGAAAACAGTAGCAATACTACAGAAGTATTTCTATTGGCCGAACCTTCGAAAGGATGTCGAGAAGCACATCAGATCCTGCACCGCTTGTGCCATTGCCAAACCGACCATCAAGAAGCAAGGCCTATATACTCCACTACCTACCCCTAGTCGACCGTGGGAATCCATCTCCATGGATTACATGTCGGGCCTGCCTTCTACTAAGAATGGAAATGACTGTGTTTTCGTGGTCGTTGACAGATTCTCGAAGATGGCCATCATGGCGGCCTGTAAGAAGAATATCACAGCCTAAGCCACTGCTAAACTCTTCTTTGAACGAGTGTGGGTGCACTTTGGGATCCTGCGGTCTATCATATCAGATCGAGATAGCAGGTTTCTCAGCACATTTTGGTCCAGCCTCTGGTCAATGTTGGACACCAAGCTCACCAAGTCCACAACTTTCCATCCCCAAACAATGGCCAGACATAGGTCATCAACAGAATGATTGTACACATTTTGCGCATGTAAAATTCAAAGCATCCATGCACATGGGACGACAGCCTCCCCTATGTACAACATAGTTATAACTGGGCTCTCCACATTTCAATTGGCCATAGCCCTCTTCGAGTGGGCTTGGGATTCCAACCACTATGTCCCATTGACATAGCCATGCCGTTTGGGTGCACGTCAAAGCCGATTCAGCTCATGTCCAAATCAAGTTGACAAAGCAAGTAGCTTCATCGAGCGCATTCAACACATCCGCCAACAGTTTCATGATATATTGGACAGAGCCAATGCGAAGTACAAGCAGCGCCATGATCAACACCGGGTGCCACACAACTTCCAGGTGGGCGACAAAGTATGGCTACATTTGCAGAAGGAGTGCCTCACTGGACCCCACCGCAAGCTTCGCCCGCTCCGATACGGGTCGTACACCATCACCAAGGCTGTAGGGAACAATGCCTTCGAGCTTAGTATTCCTCCATTCCTTGGCTTGCACCCAGTCTTCAATGTGGATCGCCTTCGTCCTTACTTCCCACCTCTACCGGACACCTCGACATCAAGAACAACTCACACCAACAGAGTTAAACCCAGATCGCATGAACAGGCCACCACAGATTGTATCATGGACATGAAAATCAAGAACACTCACCAATAGAAGATCCAACTGTATCGGGTTGTCAAAGCTGGCCAAATCCCGCACCAAGAAAAGTGGTTCACTAGGGACCAAGTTCAGCAGAAATTTCCTCAACTCATGGAGGAACTTAACGCAATGGGGACCATTGTTTCCTAAGGGGGGAGGAATGATCCAGGTGGATATTGGTGGCCACCCGCCTATTCCACTTGGGCCCCCACCATTGTCTCTTTCAGTTTTTCCGTTTTGGCATAACTTACTATTTTTAGCAGTTTTTCGGGTCCTGAACTTCCGGAGCCGTTTTGAGGCCCTAAACGACGTTTTTTGGGTACGAAAGCAACTCATATAACCATATAACCTATGATGGAGGTTTAACAAAGCCATTTTCAAATTTCAACAATGCTATCATGCTAATCAGGTGATTTTATAGCATTTTCTTATTTAGCTATACTACACCAACATAACTATTCAAAAAAGGGTTACCACAGCTCTTAATCAAGAGAAGCTACTTAAACTGGACCAGTAAATTCCATGTAAACATAATCTCTGAATGAGGTTCAACAGGACCATTTTCCAATTTCAACCATGCTATCATGTCAATCAGGTGCTTTTATAGCATTTCTTGTACTGCAGAAACATAATGATTCAAAATAGAAATCATCAAAAGGCTTTTTATAACACAGTAAAGCTCAGGGAAAAAAATGCTACCATATATTTCTAGATTTTCAATCAAACGTGGTAATATAAAATTCAGGCTTCAACAAATACTTTGGGTCTTAAAGCTTCATACAATGCACTATAAGCTTATTTATCCAACTTCGTTTTTTTCTTGAATCAGGTAGCAGTAACACTAAGTTACATTGAGTTGACAAGACAACAACAAAATTTTAAATTGAGAAACTTCAAAATTTTGCTCACAAACAAGTAACACACATTCCAAGTTATCCTAAGGCCTTGTGCAGCAATTATCCCCAAATTACCCCTTTCTAACAAGAGGCAAACATAAGAAATACATCAACTAAAACATGCAAGGTAAATATACCGAATGTTAGATTTTTTGTTAATCTTCACATATCCTGTAGACCTGCATCTCCTAGAAAGCAAGGTTGTCTTACTGTCTATGTAATATTACTTTAGGAAGGTTAACTAACCTTTGCTTTATGAATAGCCCTTTAGCCTTTATCTATAGAGAAGTCTTTAATACATTTTATTAAATAATAAAAAAATATATAATGAGACAACAAAAATTGTCACAAAAAGACAAACAGAGTAAAATGCAACAGAGAAGACAGCATGATAATCAGGAAACTTGCATAGGTAAATTGTAGTCACAGTCCGGAAGTGTTGGGTTATTCCAGATTATGTAAGGTTGACTCGTGCATTTTATTTCCAAAGCACTACAATTCTCTATCATATATTTTACTCCCCAATATTTGCCCGCTGTGAATACATCATTCTTTCTGCTAAAATTAAAATATTTCAGTGGATGGTATGTCTTTTATTTGCGGTACATTCATGCCTTAATCTATAAATCTGATTCCAATTGTTGAGCACTCTAGTGTTGCAAACACAAGCTCAATATCTCTCTTAGAGCACTGAAATTTTTTCCAATATTATTTTAATTTGCAGGTTGGTTACCTAATTGGAAAAGACAAAGGAATACACAACAAACACCCATGCAAATTAGAAGGCTCCAAGTACACCAGATCCATGGCTGTAGCTAGTGTGACTTTCTTCTTTGTCTAAAATGGATCTGGTTGAAAATTTTCACAGCATGGGTTTTCATCTGGAAGCTGCAAATGGGAATTCCGTTATTGAACAAGATCATTTAACATTCTGGAAGAAGATGAAGTCAAACATACCATAGGAACTGCAAGAATCAACAAATGGGAAACTAATAATCACAGGGATCTTACTTGTGGCATTTTGAGCATTAATGATCAAACGACTCACACCAGCAGTGCCAAAACACCAACAGAAGAATGGGGCACATGTGTGTGAAAATAAAGCTGTAACTGTGAGATTTGTCTGAGGGAATTTCACCAAATAAAGAGGAGGTTCCTAATATGTAACAAGCACAATAATCACTTGGAATTCAAGATATTTAACAATTATGAATATCCAGCTGCCATCCTAAGATATATCTGAGGAAATTTTCCCAAATAAAGATGACAACATAAGATGTGATCAATGAGGCAGGCACCAGTTGAGGCACCAATGTACATGCAATCATCACCTTGATTGCTTTACTAGTCTAATCTTATGACAGTCTAGTCAGTTCACTTGACAAAGGGCCCAGATTAACCTTGCATAATCTCCATACTACTGCAAGAGAAGACATGAAAGAAATATTCAAAGTTGATAACAAAAAAACAGAGTTTTCTTTCAGCAGGTGGGAACAAAAAGTTCAAGAAAAAGTTTGTTGATCTGATACAAAAATGAGATTCACTTGCAATTAGACTTTTTGTTGCTAAAATAACAAGGTATAGATGCATTTAATGCAGAAAGCAAGGGCACCACCACAGGAACATTGGAAAAGGATTTCAGTTGAAAAAGAGGATAAAGAAAATCTGGCAATTTCATTTGTTTCCACTATTTCAGATTCTTCTAGAGGTTCCTAGGCTCCGGGGCTGCTACTTAACAAATGTCCCTGTGAACAAAGCAATTCATTTCATTCACCAAAGTTCCAAAGAGTTTTTATCTTGAGTAACAATAGGAATCATAAGTAGTCAGTTAAGTATGGAATGACAAAACTAGATTGCCCACCAATTCCCTACATCAAAAGACACTACATTTAGTATGGAATGACAACAAATGATCTCTTAAGCATCTTAGAATGTTCACACAGGTGTGGCTACATACTAGTAAAAGAGGGCATGCACTTGATGACAAAGTTGTCCAACGTATCATGACTGGTTACAACTTAGAATTTGAAGGGATATAATATCTTATAATCAAATCAAACTTGAATTGATTGTCAAGGGGGGTGTGACTTTCGATGGATATTCACAGGTGAATAAATCAATGGAAGTTGAAGACATCGTATGGAATGGCAACAAATGATATCTTGAGGATCTTCAAATGTTCGCATAGATGTGGCTATATACCAGTAAATGAGGCACACACTTGATGACAAAGTTGTCAAACGTATCATGATTGGTTACAAACTTACAACTTAGAATTTGAATGGAAATAATGCCTTATAAGCAGATCATACTTGAATTGATTGTCAATGGGGATGTCACTTTGACAGGTAAATGAGTCAATGGAAGTTGGAAGACATGAGACACATGAAATGAAAATCCAAGTCTACTAAATGTGGCTTAAAGTGCTCGGAGACAATAACAATAACACTATGGGATGAACAAGTTGTAGATAACCCAAAAGTGGTTGACCATTCTCCACTTTGAAGGTCAAGTAAAGTACGTAAAGCTATCCAAAAGTAAAGAATTCTTATGTTATGAGACAATTCCAAGAAATGGAGGCTCTAAAATACCATCAAGCATGAACAACGCCAAGTTGATTCCAAGAAATGGAGGCTCTAAAATGACATCAAGGATGAAAAGCTAATTAGGTAAATAAGTCCATAGGAGTTGAAAACATGAAATCAAGGCAAATCAAAATGAATGATGGTCCAGGTTTAGTAAATGAGCCCTGAAAGATCAAATTCCAAGCAACAAGAAGCCATGTATTACAATGTAAAAATCAACAGGATCAAGAAAATAGTATATCAACCAATAGTGACCGATCACAATCAATTTGAAGTTCTACTTGAATGTGTAAACCTCTAGCCAGAAAGCCTTGAAATATTATGGGCATGCATTCTACATATCACAACCCTTAGTCATGGATACAAGCCCTTAAAAACCATCATGCAGTTGAATGAAGTATAAATAACTGATGCCAAAAGGTATGTGGCCCTTAACCACACTTCCATATGGCAGGAAAGCTAGATGGAAACACTGTTTAAATTGAAATTCAAAACAGATGGTACCAAGCCTGTTCAGTAACAAAAGAGTTACACCCATGAGAGATCTCAGCCATTCTACGGGTCTCCGGTCCCCATGGATCAATGTTTGTTGCCTCCTCTATCATCCTGCACAAAGAGAGAATTAACAGGCACCATTATCGAATCGCAACAGAGTTCTATTCTGGATTTGGTCCAAATTAACAAAAACGAATTTTTTGCAGACCCACAAATAACTAAACAATGAAAATATTAAAACAGAAAAATATGATGCACCCAGTATTATTGTAAACGCTATTGAGATTTTATAACATAGAGGGAGTCATACAATTCTTCCTCAGTGACATCAGTTAGCACAAGCCTAGCTATTTTCAGCTTCTCCCTGAGAAAAAATGAAGCTTGCTTCTTGATTTGGCCAAGATGCAGGCTACCCATCTTAAGGTTTTATCAGATATGTTCAAATTTTATTAATCACTGACTGCCACTTCCAAATAAGCTATCACAATTATTTATAGGATCATCCTAGAAATGGCGCATATTTGTCCCAAAACTCTTTTAAACAAGCAAAACATTTTGATTTACAGCTAGATTTCTTCAAATAAAACAACACAGCATTTTGATTGCAACAAAGTTATAAACCATATCCCACGGTACTATTATGGGCAGATACACTTGATTGTACAGATTGATTTCTTCAAACAAAATCACACAGCATTTTTATGGCAACAATTACAGGCCATATTCCACTGTAATGTTTTGTGGAGATACACTTTGGATTCTGAAAATTGTTGATAGTTCGAAAGAATAAAAAATTTGACCTTTATCCTCCACTATGACCACGTTAACCATTTAAGTCTACACGCGTGAATGCCAAAATGATCGGCACCTGCAAATGCTCTTCAACGCAAAACGTAATACTTATTTTCCCCGGGCCCCTGATACACGTTCAGTTCAGATTGTGCCACGTTAAAATCCATACTTTTGACATATAGATGATACGCTGGATGGGGCGAGAATATAAAAATAAAATAATGATTTTTTAAAATTTGTAAATAATGATGGGGTGAGAATTTTAAAATTTGTAAATAAAATAATGATTTTTTTATTTATATATTTGTTTAATTTTTATATTAATAACTTGATTATTTTTTATTTTTATTTTTATATTAAATTTTTTAATTTAATATCTTTTTATTTATTTATTATGAACATATTATTGGTGAATGTTTTATTTTGTTGAATGAGTTGGTGGTTTCACTGAAGTATAGTCTATAGATTTAAGATAATAACCAAAAAGTTATAAAATTAAAGTCATGGAGATGAAATTACCTACCTTCTTTCCTCCTTCAAGTTCAGCAAACAACATATTTAATTTTCATAGTTTTAAATCTAAAAATTCATGTAATCAATCAATGGTAGATTTTACCACTCATAAATTCACATTCATCATGTTCCCTAACATGTACCACAAAATTATTCATGTCTCCTCCTTCCAGCGTTCCCTTGCACCCCGGTGCAATTGCTAGTACAAGAGCCCTATGTTTGTTTTATAAATGAGGAATAAAAACAAGTTTTGGGTCACTTATATTTCTGTTTACTTTGTTGATTCACTTTTGTTACATTTTCACTGCGCAAAGTGCTTGATGTTGTGTATTACAGTATGTTTATGATCGTGATTAGAAATAAACCTGATCTGAAGTACTAAGAAAAACCAACAATGAAACAAGGCAACATGACCAAAGAGTTGTAATATGCAATTCACAATTCAAACTTTAACTCTCATTTATAATGTTTACAAAATAGGCCACAATAAAGACAAATAATTCTAAGTTCTCAAATCTCGATTCTAAACTAAAAAAGTCTGACAAATAATTTTAAGTTCTCAAATCTAGATTCTAAATCGAAAAAGAAAAAGAAAAAAGACACAATTCTACTATTCACTAAGCTTTCTTAAGCCTTTTTCCATGAGCGATTTCTAATTTCTTCTTCCATGGTCTAGTAGCAACAACAATTGTTCCAGGAGCATAGGGAATTCTCTCTGGAGCACACGAAATGTCCTGGGAGAGAAATTCACTCTAAAGCTAGCTTCAAGAGTAAGAGCACTGGGGGGGAGGGAAGCCTTCCAGTAGCTACAGTTCATAGCTGGAGATTGAGAAGTTTAAATCACCATCCTTCATGGTGCAATTAGTGAACCATCGTCTAAATAGCATTAATTGCTTAGAGATTTGCATATTGAAGATTGACTACCTTGAAAAAGTTGTTTGCTAACAATGACATTAAGTCACATTTTGTGCCATGGTTGATACAGGTGTGGTGGGAGAGACACTAAAAACACCATGCAAGTAAACTCAAAAATTCTAAATGAAATCTGTAGAAAACACATATAATAATTGGATGAATTGAACTATGCTTACATAATTGGATAAATAGCAGCATTCAAGATATTAGAAAGAAAATCGATTACTGCATTCATGACTTTCAGTGAAAGTAGCAATGTTGAAGAATGGAGAATAGATATTGATATGAAAAATACCTTGACTTCCTCATAAAGCTTTTTCTCCCATGCATATATTTTGTCTAAAGTTGATGCATGGCTACCAGAAACCATGCCAGTATCATCATCAAGATCATTGTTATAGGCATCAACGTAATTCTTTGGTTTCAAGGAATGCGGTTGCTTTGATGATGAAGGTTCAGATGACTTAGCTCGATGTCAAGTAATTGCATTCAAGACCCTGGCAGAAAGTGCTGCATCGATATGTGTGAGACATCAAATAGCTGAAAATTTTTAATAACCATTGTTCCATATAATTTGTATTTCTATGTTTACAGGGTTCAGATTTCAAATACATATCATCATTTACATATGACGTCTAAATTGGACAAGAAAATCAACATATTTCTATCCATTTACAGGGTACTGAATTCAGATGTATATTGTCGATCCAATGTGAAGTCTAAATTGAACAAGAAAACCAACATTTCCTCCTATACTGGAATAAAATTCCTTTACGTCCTATACAACTATAGAAAAAGCAGACAAATGATATTTTTAATTCACATCCTCCACTCTATTTAAATTGACATGATATTGTATTCAAAGAAAGACTTAAAAAAAAAAACTCAACATAACACTACTAATATAACCAGAAATCAAGCTTCTGTGCTTAACTGCAAAATTGCACCGTTCGTTAGCCTGACGAGTAATATTCCACGAAAAATTGAATCCCCAGACAACAACAATATTTTGCATGATTTAGCACACTCTGAGAAAATTGCAAGTGTCGTATGAATCATGAATTGGGTAGTAACAAGCATTATTTATAGCTGGCCACTGGGGAATGAACAGGTTGTGAAAAGTCAAGTATTTATAATTTCAAACCAAAACTAGTTATTACAAAATATGAACACATGCAACAAGCCTTTTGTTAAAACATCCAATAAAGGAAGTGGAAAAGCATACCTTTAAGTAAACTATATCTTGGACGATAAGGAACTCTGTTTGTCTCAAGCATCTTGGAAACCTCCTTGCGCCCTTTTAAACTGATCTTCAATCACTTTTATAACTTCGACTAAATCCCTAGTTCTTTGAGTAACAAAAGGAGCTTGATCATTGTTTCCACCTGAAGGTGCCCCACTCTCCACTGCTGCCTCGTCAACTGGCAAAGCCCCAGTTTTCCCTTTGTTCTTTTCTCTATCCTTATCCTCCCTGGTATTGCTAGGAAATTTCTCTTTTACAGATTCCTCGGGCTCAGGGTGGGCAACAGAACGCATACTAGTCTCTGCCACAGGATCCACAGACCGAGTGTCAGTAGCTTGACTTTTCCTGCTGCCTTTATATCTCTCTGCAGTTTTGTCTTCGTATCCTCTCCCTGATCTTCATCTTCCAAATCAGGAATTCCCTCTTCCTCCCTCACCTGACTTGAATCACGACTGCTTCCTTCAGATGCTGATCTCGGTCTGCTTTGATTGTAAAAAGGATACATGTTCTCGACCGAAATGAATGGATTGAAAAAGTCCCATGCTTGGTTACCGGAAGGAGGAGGAGTTGGAGGGGGATGATTTGGACTGTATGAAGGCCCCGACAAAGAAGCCGGAGCAGGAGCTGAAGGCATAGGATTGCCAAAAAACCTATCCATATGAGAAGCACCTGAAAAATCCCATGTCGCTCTCTCTGGAGAGCGTGGCCTCTCCTCATAGGTCCTGGAAGGCGTACCGCCAGATCTCAAATAGTCCATACGAGGCGGGCTTGTATACGTTGAAGGAGATTCCCAATGCCCATAGTCTTGCAGTGGAGATGCAGGACTTGCTGCAGGAGATGCCGAGTGTGAATGTGAATGATGGGAATGTGAATCCGAATTTGAATGCGAGTGATGGGAATGAGAATCCGAATGCAGATGCAAAGAGGAGGTAGTCGAAGATTTATCGGGGCCAGCGACGGGCTCAGAAGATTTCTTCTCAGAAGAGCTAATTATAGGCGACAGAGGGACCGAGGACGACAACAGCTGTGTCTCCCCTTGAGCAAAAACCCTAAGGGCTTCTCCAATGCCACCTAGAGCTTGAAGGTATTCTACATGAGCTGCAGCCAGCGCATACCTCTGGTCCACCGCCTGCTTAATAAAATGCTTCCTCTCCTTACACATCGACACTACTGGCTCGTCGTCTGCTTTTTACATAGAACAACCCATTTGCATCCTCCTCCTAATCCCCAAAAACCCTGTTTCACCTCCAAATTTAAATCATTGTCTTCATTTCTGTCCACTGAAAACACGGGTCTCTCGCGCAAAACCTCTGCATATCCCACATATGGGTATATTCCCAAAAACCCTCCTTTTACAAGCTAATTCAAGATATTCTCTCCATTTCACTCCTCCCGCACACAGGAATATCACACAAAACCCTGTATATTCCACTTATGAGTAGAGCACAATCTGTACAATATTTTTTTATTCTTTTTTCTTCCATTCCATAGCTTCACAATGATGTTAGTGGAACAAAAAAAGAAGTGTTTTATAAATAATAGTTTATTAGTTGTATGATATTTTTTAATTTTGTATTTTTGGTTAAAAAAAAATTATTATAGTATCATAGTGTTAATAAAATACATAACCACTGCAATAAAATATAGTAATACAAGGTAAGAGTTGGCACAAGCTTTGCTCATTGCAATAAAATATAGTAATACAGGTTTAAGAGTTGGCACAAGTCTTGTTCTGAACAGTAAGAAGCCTAAAGAGGAGCCAAGACAGTTGGTGTTTTTGGTTATTGGCGGTACAAAAAGAGAAAAATTACAAATCTCAAAATTACACATTAAGGAGAGAGATTGGGAGGAAACGCTTGAAGTGTAGCAAAGAGAGAAATGCATTCATGCATATGGTAATCAATGTGTTCCACTCAACTCTCCAAGGTGTGGAGATGGTCATCTGTGCGTTGTTGTTGGTACTAGAGTCCTTCCACAAAGTCCAAGGTCTCATTCTTCATATGCTAGAGGTCATTGATATAGGCAACCAATTTGTTCATGTCCTCGTACTTATGTTCCCTAAGCATATAAATGTTGATATGTATGTGGTCCAGTTGGGTCGCGATGGACTCCAAGGTGACCGAAGCTTCTACGTGGCCCAGTGAGGGGGTTGGAGACAAGGCCATATCCATAGCGGAGTGGCAACTCTCAGTCGACTCAGAGTCTGAGCTAGGCTCCCCATGCTGTTGGCATTCATCCATGCGTGGCCCAGCACCCCCCTATGGGCACGCCCTCTCTATCGAGGCATACTACCAACTCCACCACCACTAGCAGCACTGCCACGAGTTGTGTACTGCTTGACCTAAGAAACACCCCACAAGACACTGAATTAAGAATATTGAAATAACACACCATTTACAATTCCAGAGTTGTTGAACATCATTACCCAACTTAGAAGGAGCCTGAAGTCCTAAGCACCAGCACCACAGCGACGAGTAGTGAAGACGTAGGAAGACACGCCACAAGCCCCAGGGCCCGCAAAGCTCATACATCCCCAGGAAAGGCACTTGAAGCTGCTCCCTCCATCTGACTAGCGATCTAGTGAAGTGTGCACTAACCAAAGAAGGAGTCAGGTTGAGGAAAAATATGTGTCTGCACTCGACCCACACATTCCAAGCCAGAGACCAAATAAATCATTACACTAGACAAAGAAAATGTCCCTCGATCACAAGGCCATGTTGGATGCAGGTGCCAATTCCCCTCCCTTCTGCATTCAACATTCAACAGCCTCATCCTGTTCTGCTGCCCCTAGCCACAGCTTGAGCCAGGACACAAACAAACCACACCTTTTTCTCTCCCACCACTCTCTCCTCATCACCCAACATCTGCGAATGATTTGCGAATGATTTCCTGTTCTGTGCGATATTAAACTCAACTTGCGGGGAGCGAGGTGTGGGTTCCAAAGCCCGTTTATTGCATTTGTGTGGTGCATGGAGGCCCCTTCGGCTCCACAATCCAATGCACTGCCAACTGGCCCCTTAAATGATCACCCCCATCAGGGGTTTTAATTTTCTTCTTTAAGTAATATTTATAATAAATTTCTTTGAATAAGAAAGGATGATATCCAATTTTAAAATCACTATACAAATAGTTTAATGGGTTATATGATATTTGAATGGAGGCTTATGTGAGTAGAATTATGTAGAGATTTGTCTTTCGAATCCATCGCATAAATGTTATAGATTCTTAATGAGTTTTGAACCAGCTAATATAGTTCCTCTTCACCAAAATTAGTAGGTTATATGATTTTTTCAAAAAACTTTCAGTTAAAATCACACGAGAATGAACTTTGTCGAGGCGTTTCGAACCAGCAAGTGTGGCTCATCTTGATCTCGTCCTAGAGATGAACCACACTTGCTAGTTAGAAACGCGTCAACAAAGTTCATTCTCATGTGATTTTAACCAAAAATTTTCTGAAAATTCCTATGGATCACCGAAGCCTCAATTCAATTTAGGTTATATGACATTTTCTAATTTTATTTTTTAATATATTTATAATTAATTTTATTGAGCCTAGCAAATGGTGATAGAGTGTTTTTTTAACGCACTCTGTGGTGTAAAGGTCACTTGTATCATTGGTTCAAAACTCCATGGGCAAAAATCCAACCATACTAAAGGCTAGTGTGGCCCACACTGGATGCAATCCTTGCCTGATTTTGATAACTTAAATACCCTTAGATCATAGAGACTCAAACCACAGATTAAACATGCCAAAACTCACATAACTTAACAAACAAACAAACAATAATTTTATTCATTAAATTTTAAAAATAAAAAAATAAAAATAAAAATTCCCAAAATAAATATGTTGCTTCTTTGCTTGATATTCTCCTTTACTATAAAATATATTTTGAATTTTGTGATTTTGTGTATATGAAATAATAATGAGATACATATTATTTTGTAGTGTTTTAAAATTATTTTTAAAACAACCATATATTTATTTATCTTCATTAAAATGTGATTTTAAATTTATTAACATACTTCAAAAAGCTCTTTGGATGCGGGTGACATGACGTGAACGTGCGGAGCCAGTTCATCCCATGCACAGGTTGATAAAGTCCAGCATCGCCGGCTTTAACATGATGCGGAACCTCCTCTTAGTAATCATTCACATGAGCACTCTGATGCACCTGATCTTCTACCATACATTGAATCACATGCAACCCCAAATGAACTATGCCCAACTCGCATATGCGAGCGTGCCACAAAATCACACTGCATCTGCGCTTGTGCCACAGGTCTTCAAAAGGCACGGTCACTTCTCATTCTGTCATCCCCATGTTGCTCCAGTTGGCCTCCAAAGCCTTCTTCGTCCCCTCCCTTTCCATTTTTTTGTTGCCTCAGTTTCCCCGCGTGCCCATGAGTTGCGCGCTCTCCCTCTTATGCACCACCCTACTAGAGCTAGCATGCCAGGAGCCTCTCCCGTTGTTTCCCTTCAGGTTGCGCGCTCCCTACGGTGTCCCCCTAGTTGCGCGCCTCCCTCCGGAGTTCCCCACTTCTTCGAATTCATCCCACTGCGCGCTTTCTGATGCAGGCTCCCTCGTTGCGCGCCCCCTACTGCATAACTCTTTGTTGTGCACCCCCTAATGTGCTTCTCTGTTGCACACTCCCCTATTGAGCACATCACCGCTTTTAGCTCGGCCTCTCCCTCTTTGTCTGTTAGCCCCCCCATGGCTCTGAGTCTGTGCCAAAAGACCATTAGGGGTAGCCAAAGAGGTGCGTTCTCGAGTCGCCATCAACGCCGCCTGGACCACCGTTTAGAATCCATTGAAGGCTCCTCTTCTAGCAACCATGATAGGGAAGCACCATCACGGTCTAAGCGCGCCCAGGAGGAGATTGCCTTAGCTCAGGAGAATCAGAGGGGCAAAAGAATCTGGGGCCCTAGGAAGTCCACCATTTCACACTCTAAGTAGCCCACTCCTCGAAAATTCAAGCCTCTCCCGGTTCAAGAGGCCTCGGGGGAGGACACAGATGTGTGGATCATGGACTTGGACGAAGTTTGGACGCGAGTTCCTGACGCTGAGTACCCAGTCACTCCCATATTTTGCACACCCACAACAAAGCCCCTGCGTGTGCCTTCCATTGAGGAGAAGGCTATTGCACAGGAATATGGATGTCGCATCAAGGAGGAGGACCCTTCTACAGAGGATGATGAAGAAACACCATGAATGCGCAGTTGCTCGACTCTTTTTTGTTTTCTGTTATTTCAACATGTACTATAGATCTTTTGTTTTTATATGTGTCACGACACACTTTGTAAATATTGAATATTTGATGCTTTTAAGGTGTTGGTTTCCTCCTAGGAGGCAGCCCCAAACCTACGCTATTTTGATAGCCTCTAAGGCTGGGATTGGTTAATCACTGCTTACCATCTCAGCCCGACACCTATGTAAAGTGTTCTTTTGATCTAATATAATTTAGCCTAACTTACAAAAAAATACATACTTCAAAAAGCAAATGAGGAGTTTGTGTTGTTTTTGGATGTTCTATGTGGTAATGATGATCGAATAAAAAATAAAAATAAAAAATAATAATAATTATTATTATTATTATCTTGAATTTAGTGGTTGTAATTAATTTGTAAGCTTTCAAAAATATAAAAGGTTTTAAAGTTTTGTTGGATTTTATTTTTATTTATATCACCTTGGATTCATCTAACTCTCGATCTATCATTTGTTGAGAGATCAAACTTTTCCTCAAATTATTAAATATAATAATATTTATATTGTAATATATTAATATTAATATTAATCTTAATCTTTTAATATTAATGATAGATTTAATGATGTATTTTACATGACATGATAATAAAATTTATAATAAAACTACATCAAAATAATATTTTCAAATATTATCACTTTGTCTTTGAAGATATTAATATATTCATAGGATGTATTTTTCCTTTTAAAGATTCATTTTACAACTATTTAATTAAAAGAAATATTAAAATATTTTGGAACATGATTTTCAATTCTTTGTGTTGAATTGTATTGTAGTTTTGTCTATATGGTTATTTTCATTTTTTGTTTTGGGCCGACATTGTTTATCTTAGATAAAATGTCTTTCGGTTTAATCAAATCATTATGATTTGGTTGACGTTACAAACCAGCTAATGTGATTCATCCTCAGGACAAGGTGGAGAAACCTGGTAAGAAAATCACCCAACCATAAGCAATGAAAACCCACACTTTGAAATATTTTATAGCAAAATTAGATATACCATAAAGTATTTAAGCCTAAAAAATATCCAGACTCACTTCATACCGGGTGGTTTCAGAAAGAAACCAACCAAACAAAAAAAAATCAAGACTATTTTTCTCATGGCTGTGCTCCTTTCAGTTTTTATTTTATGGTCTATTATGGTTTTTCTTAGGGGTCCGAGAGACTTTGGGTACTCGTTAGATCGTCCTCTTATTCTATTAAAAGAGTCTCTGCATCTCTCCCGCTGTGAGCCTGGGTATATATAAATTCCGATACTTCCTAAAAAACAAAAGAGAAATACCTTAATACTGGTAGCATTGACATACCCGAAGTCAAACCCTCAACGGCAGTTCGCTTGGCAACACTGGGAAACCCTGAATCAATTCCACTCTCTGAAACTTTTCTGAGATAACAAAGAAATATTCAAGAATAAGAAACGATGGGAAAAGGAAGACCTTCGTAGGAAGGGAAAACTGTCAAAGTTGCTCAGGGGTTTTCCCTTAAAACAGTGTCGCGTGAGCTATTCTGTTCTCTATCATCTCAGCAGTGTTAAGTGGGTCGACTCACAAAGCTCTCATACTTGTCCCTCTATTCCAAATTTCTCACCGAAACCATTGAACCATTCCTCCCTCCATTTTTGGGCTTCCTCTGTTAGAAGAAATTTACTTGAACCAAAACATCTTGACTGGAGAAATTCCATCAAATGTTGGAAATCTCATTGTGCTCTCCAGCTTATGGTTAGCAGAAAATAAATTATCACAGGCAATATCGGCTTCCATAACTAATTGTCGTCGCCTCTCAAATCTGTATCTCCATCACAATCAACTGCATGGAAAACTGCCAGCAATTTTATGTAGGCTACAGAGTTTGGCATACCTCTACCTTACTAGTAATATGTTTGAAGGCCCCGTACCTAAACAACTTGCAATGAACAGAAACAATCTTATACAAGTTGATCTATCTGATAACCTCTCTATTCGAACCCTTGGGGGACAAAACTGAAGGTTTATCGGACACTGTGATGACCCAAAACCCTGCTCTCTTAATCTCTCCTGCAAGCCCATAACCCACCTTGGGCACCAAAACCTGTCTAGCTGCTTTCCTATATTTCTCCTATTTGGGTACTATTTTAGCCCTAAAAGATTCTTCTTCTTCCCTTTCAAGGAATCAAGAAGCCTCAACAGCTTGAGCTGCTCTCTCTCCCTGAAGTGTTTCTGGAATTTGATGTGGGTTTTGAACTTTTCACCGCAGTGATTTTGGAATTTGATGTGGGTTTTGAACTTGTCACCGCAGACTTCGCAGATGTGGGTTTTGAACTTGACTACCGAAGCCTCGGCCTCCACCACCGCCTCCACTGTTGCCCTGTTCGAATCCCTCAACATAGACCTGCAAACCCTTGTCTCCATACCCTCTCGGTGTCTCTCATGTCCCTATTTTCAAACATTTAAGATCTTGAAACTTATTTTTCAAACTAACAGGGCCAAATGGAAGATTTTCATTGGTTGGAGGAGGTGCCACATGTCTAAATTTATTGGCTGGAAGGGCGATGAGAAAGGCTTCTTATTGGTTGGGGTGAACAGTATTTGCTCACCCCAAGCCAACAAAAAAAATGCCTCCAGCGTAATTATATTATCATAGCATAAGTGTCAACAAAATACATTACCACCAACAAAATATAGTAATATAGATTGGTTTAAGAGCTGGCACAAGTCTTGCTTTGAAAAGGAAGAAGCCTGAAGAGGAGCCAAGACAGTCGGTGTTTTTGGTTATTGTCGACACAAAAAGAGAAAAATTACAAATCTCAGAATTACACATTAAGGATGGAGATTGGGAGGAAACGCTCGAAGTGCAGCAAAGAGAGCATCACGTTCATGCATATGGTAATCAATTTGTTCCACTCAACTCTCCAAGGTGCGAAGATGGTCATTTGTGCGTTGTTGTTGGCACCAGAGTTCTTCCACAGAGTCAAAGGTCTCATTATGCACATGCTCGAGGTCGTTGATATAGGAAACCAATTCGTTCATGTCCTCGTACCTCTGTTCCCTCAGCGTATCAATGTTGAGATGTATGTGATCCAGCTGGGTCGCGATGGACTCCAAGGTGACCAGACTTCTACGTGGCTCAATGAGCGGGCTGGAGACAGGGTCATATCTGTAGCGGAGTGGCGACTCTCAATCGACTCAGAGTCCGAGCTAGGCTCCCCATGTTGCTGGTGTACATCCATGTGTGGCCCAGCACCCCCCCTGTAGACCCGTCCTCTCTGTGGAGGCATACTACTCATTTATAGGTTGGTGTTTGGCATGCATATTAAATCATTAAAAGATTTATACTGAAAGGTGAGAATATTATTGTGTTTATGTATGATGGAATAGCAAACCAACATTATTTGGCTTGGTGCTACTATAAAATGCCAAACATTTGATATCATTATAAATATTACTACCAACTGAAACTATTATCACATAAGAGTAATATACCCACCCAATCAAACTTAAAACTAAGTGTTAAACAACATTTTGTCACCGTCCCCGCAATCCCCATCCCAAACATTGGAGGGCCATTTCTGTGACTTCTATGTAGTGTCATGCCTTGCAAAAAGTGTCATTACATCCCTTGCCATGAGAAGAACATTTCCTCTTTTGACTATTCCTGGAACAGGCTCTCAAAAACATATGATTTTGGGTCGGCGCTAGCAGGTAGTTATGGCCTCGCGCCCATAGAGAAATTAACACTCGGCCTCGCGCCCATTGGCGCTTTGTCCCAATGGACTGCCCGCGCTGAGCTGTTTTTTGATTTTTTTATAAAATAGAAGCAAAGTTTCCATTTCCAACCACTTTGTGAGCGTAGTTAGCATGGGTTGTTTGACTGAATAATGTCGAAAATCTTCCTTTGGCTTCTTATTTCCTACATTTGAGCAACCTCCCAAAGGATAAGGCCTCTCTTCCACCATATGAGGGATCCCAACCTCCTTCATAAGTCTTATTCTTCTCCCTCAACCCTTCAATCCCCCTCCTCTCTCCCTAGAAGATAATTCCCTTGCTTAAAAGGAAAGCAAGTCCCACTCTTTATTTTATCTCAGGGAAAGGGTTTCAAGGGTCACTTCCCACCTATTCACTTCCCACATATTCATTGACCTATAGTCTACAAGTGACTTCCTAAACTATTGGGACTCCACCCATCGGTGAAATTCTGTGAAGAGCAAGGAGCCTTAGCTATGGTGACAATGGGCTAAGCCTCCATCGTTTCCCTTATCCTAGTAGTTGCCCTCTTAGGAACCCCTTAGTGGTAACATGTTGTTCAATTCCATTTGTGAACAACTCTTTGGTATGCCCACTTTTGCCATACTACAGCTCCAAGATGAGATGTCCAGGGCTATAGAGGCTGCCCTTCTTCTCACTGAATCAATCCTCTACAATATAGTGAACTAGGGCTAGTTGGTTGGCCCACTTGACTGTTACTTTAGTCCTTCAAAGTCTGCAAATCCTTAGGCACTATACACCTTCCCTTCTACCAATTTTGTTGTCCTTCACCAGAACAAGAGTCAGGGCTCTTCTTTGATAGTAACATAACAACCCTCCAACTGTACTTGGCCTACCATCAATTTGCCCAACCACAGTCAATTCCTTTTACTGATCTAGGGCCCACAATATTGTCTTCATCTAGGACTCTTCAAATCTGCCACCTAACAATGGTTTGAGTCCTCTCAAGATCATTGTTCTTGTGTATTGAAAATTTGATCTTTGTTGTCCAATCTATGAACAAATATGAACTACTCCTCGTATCATACTTCTAACAATCTGTAGATGACTGAACTAGGGTCACAAATCAACCACTAACAGTCCATTCACTAATTTTTTATAGGTTTCTTCAGATCTTTGTCTAAAACTCTGTGGAAAGTCCACCAAAATCAACTCCTTTGCATGTCAATCCATTATTCATATGGCACATTTCCTCTGCATGCTCAATCTTCTACTCAGGTTCCACCCTCCTTTGGATCTGTTGTCTACACATATACTGAATCTGCAAAACCATCTTCTAGATCTGTGGTCTTTATTGCATAAATAAACCTCGCTCTAAGGGTCACAACCCATCTTCTTCTACGCAAATTTGTCACAGTCTTAAGGTCATACCTTATGAACTAAACATGCTAGGAAACTATCCTAACCAGGGCATTCTACTTATGTACTTCTAATTGTTGTAGAACAAACCCTATCCACACATAGAAAAAACACGACTCTTGCCTCCACAAGAGACTCGACCTAGCTCATATGGATCCATAGATTCTGGGCATTTCTTTGACTGAATCTTGACATGAACTTCAGATCTCAATGTCGACCCTCAAACTAGGGTTAAATCAGTCAATATTACACCTGTGTTGACTTCTGTTATGGCTCTAAATTGCAGTGCAAGCCCTCCTCCATTTATGTTGGTCTTTATCACAGACCTTGCGGCCTACTAACCACCACAAGGCAAGATGGTATCAACCCTCTCTTCTATTTTATGTAGAAAATCTAACCAATGGGATTCAATCTAATCTTGTAATGTACTAAAACAAGATATTGAATTCTTCCTACAATTTGTGGAAACAACACACGATCGCACAATCACATATAAGTAAGAGAAACAAGTTATCAATCGCACAACACAAGATGTATCTGGGGAAGCAACTGCTCAAAACCCTCTATCTCTATTTTGTATTAAGTCAAGGAATCATGAAACAATACAATGCTTAATCTCTCTTGAGATTCTCAAACACTCTGCCAATTGTCTCCTGCTGATCTAGGAAAAATCAGTCTAATACTTAGCCAATTCTCAACCTGCCTTGCTCACGCAATTCCTATGGAATTATCTCCATATTAATTGGAAAAATCAACCTTCCTTGATTGCACAATCCATCATGGCATCCCAATGACTTTATAATTGCACATGGGAAATTTTCTATAAATACAACTGATAGTTATGTTCCTCTGAACTGTGTTACAATGAGGATGAAGGGTCTTTTTTATTATTTAAAATTAAGATAAAATCCTAAACAATCAAAACCCTAACCCGAGGAGATGTAACACCAAGAGTTTATGGGCCCCGTTGGGGTTAGTTGGGCAGCCAACTTTCCGGGGTCGTAACTTGGTCATATGATCTTCGTTTGACGCACATGATACCTTGTTAGAAAGATCTCGTCGAGGAATACAACTGCTAATGCGATTTCTATGAAATTTCTAAACCTTTCTTGCCCAAAAAACGTCATTTGGGGCCTCAAAATGGCTCCGGAAGTTCAGGACCTGAAAAAATGACAAAAAAAGTAAACTGTGCTATAATTAAGGAAACTGAAAAATTGAAAGAGACAATGGCGAGGGCCCAAGTGGAATAGGCGGGTGGCTACCAATATCCACCTTGATCACCTTAAATCGAATTTCTTGAGCTAACTCAATCATCATGACTTAGTTAACTGACACAAGTTGTTATGAGACGAAATTACAATTTATTGTCCAATTTATTTAAGAGAAAAATAAATTAGACGCCTCACATTCCTCACTCCTGGTACATCAAAATTCCTCACTAGTGGGTGCATTTTTTTTTGTCCTTTCTAGTTTCCAATTTCACTATTTCTTGTTGCAAATTTCAATACTCCCTCTCAACAAGAAAGGAATTCAATCTATCTCCATTCGGTACTTTTGGAGTGTTCGGCATGCTACACTTCTCTAACGTTGTTTTCACCTGTAAGTCCTAAAACTGAATAGCCTCCAAACAAATTACTCAGTATAATGCATCTGTCATCAGAATCTTCTGACTGCTGCTAGCTACTGCATGTGTCTAGTACTGGATTCTCTGCGCTACTGCTGACATCTGCATCCGTACCCTTTGAACTATTGCTAACTCTAATTTGTGATCCAGTATTTGACATCTAACTCTGATTTCTGTCTTGCTGACATTTGACTACATCAATTTAACTGATCCTTCCCACTACTATTGTACTGTGGCTCCTCATAGCCAGGTTCGATCCATGAGATCACACATCATCTCAATGGACCTTGCCCAAATTTCTTATCTTGGGATTATGTCTACACATCACCCCACCAGCTTACACCTCCAGGTATGGCTGCTCCCTCTTCCCATCTGGCTCGAAATTTCCCCCTCATGGAGGTCTCTGCTTGAGTGGATGCTTCCACTCAGTCTCCTCTCTGCTTATCCAATTGTGGCAACTACTCCACAACCTTCTGAGACCGCTTCTCATGAAGATTCATGTTAAGAGGTATTTATGCTCCCTTTAAACCACCAAGTCTCTAACTTCTGCCTTTCTCCTCCAAGCTTTGCATGCATCTGGTACCTCAATTACATATAGGTTCTTGACTCGCGCACAGTGTAATTGTCCCGACGTTACAAAAGGTTTCTAAAAAAGAGTTGATTTTAAATCGATGATATCTCCCTCATCCGAGCTCAGATTCAACCGATTTTTTTTTTCTATTTCGGTAGATTTTCGCAAGGAATCCAAATAGCCTATTTGTTTTCAAAAATTTTACACCAAAATATTCAAATATTCTATGCAAACTCGCCGCCCAAAAAAATTCTGCTCTAATACCATGTAGAAAATCATACCAACGAGATTCAATCTAATCTTGTAATCTACTAAAACAAGATATTGAATCCTTCCTACAATTTGCGGAAACAAAACATGATCGCACAATCACATATAATTAAGAGAAATACATTATCAATCGCACAACAACATGATGTATTTGGGGAAAGAAACTGCTCAAAGGCCCTCTATCTCTATTGTGTATTAAGTCAAGGAATCATGAAGCAATACATTAATGCTTAATCTCTCATGAGATTCTCCAACACTCTGTCAATTGTCTCCCGTTGATCTAGGAAAACTCGGTCTAGTACTTAGCCAATTCTGATCCTTACTTCAGCCTACCTTGCTCATACAATCCTAGCTAGGGAATTAACTGCTTATTAATTAGGAAAATCAATCTTCCTTGATTGCACAATCCATTATGGAATCCCAATGACTTTATAATTTCACATGGGAAATTTTCTCTGAATACAACTGATAGTTATGTTCCCTTTAACCTCTGTCTCAACTGGGTATTCCTTGAAACTAACATCCATACAACTATTAATAGCGAATTATCAGTTATATGATTGATCACTCATTGTGAATTAAATCTAATTTAATTCACTGGACCTCTCGCTAGCTCATAACTTAGTTAGAATCAGTTAAACTAATTTTAACGCATTTAATTGAGTTAATTACACTTGCACCCCACTAATGCATCAATTTCAACTGGACCCAAAAAATATTAGAATCCCTCTATATGCCTCATCTTAGACCCTCAAGTACTTTAATTTCTTGAGCTAACTCGGTCATCATGACTTAATTAACTAACACAAGTTGTTATGAGATGAAATTACAATTTATTGTCCAATTTATTTAAGGGAAAAATAAATTAGACGCCCCACATTCCTCACTCCTGGTGCATCAAAATTCCTCACCAGTGTGGGTGCATTTTTTTTGTCCTTTCTCGTTTCCAATCTCACTGTTTCTTGTTGCAAATTTCAACATTTCAGAATTTGATGCGGCCTTCACACAAAGACACCATTGAAATCACATGCCCAGATTCTCATGAGAAACCTCTCTTAAGCTCGATTTTCCAGAAGAGAACCAACAATATGCCATCCTACTTCCTAGCACAAACCGACCCTTAAGGTATGCAACATTCTTCTGAACACTCACATGATGATCTTGCTCTTGGAGGATGATCATGACCTCCCTTTAGCAACCCTTACTCGCCCTCGTACTTGACCTACTTTAGGACTACATCTCTCTTCACCCCCTTGATGTGCCAGATAGTGGGAATACATGTCAAACATGCTAATATGTGCCAAGTGATAAGGCATGCCAAGATGTGCAAGGGTGTGTCAATGCATGTCATGGAATGTCAAGACAAAAAAAGGGAGAAAAAAGTTAAACTACAAGGAAATGAACACATAAGAGGGTTAATAAGTCATCAATTTACCTTTTCCAAGAGGGGCATGCTAGGCACACCAACACTAGGCAACAATAGGTGCCAAGTGAAAAGTATTAGTGCATTCTAAGCGCCAAGTATTCCTTTGTTGCTTCTCATCTACTTTCCAACAACTGATAATCACAAATAAATTTAATATTAAACCATGCCAAATCATACCAAGGCATCTCAACGTATTCCACACATGCTAAGACTTTCCAAGCACCAACACGTGCCAAGCACCAATATGTGTCAAGAACTAGTGTTATGCATGTTATGAAGTGGAAGGGAATGTTGAAGAGTGCTAAAGTGTGCTAGAGAGTGATAATGCATGTTCATGAGTGTTAAGTATTACTAGGAAAAAACATTAAGGGATCACTAAGTAAAAATTCATGAAAGTTAATGAATATGAGGGACGTGCGCCAGAGACTAGTGTTAATGAGTGTTAGTTGTCATGCCAAGGAGGGACTGACAAGGTATGCTAAGCATTGGTAAGGCATGCTAGGGAATATCAAGGCATGTCAAGAATTCCCAAAGTGTGCTTGGGAGTTCTAGGGTGTGCTAATTATATCATGTGCCAATTAATAGTGCCAAGATATGCCAATACATGTTGGGTGCTAAGGATGTGGTGTAGGGGACCAGGGTATGTCAATATGTGTCAAGGCAACAAAAGGAAGAACCAATAAGAGGGTTAATAAGTCAGGACTTTATCTTTTTGAAAAGGGGCATGCTAGGCACACTAATAATAGGTCCCAATACATGCCAAGTGGCATTGTGTGCCAAGTGCTAATGTATGTCAATGCACTCAACCAAGGTCCCTAGAATTGTCAAAGCTTGATTATGCTAATGTATGTCAATGCATTCAACCAAGGTGCTAAGAAATGTTAGTGTGTGCCAAAGCATTAATTTAAGGCATGCCCAGATTGCTGAGGATCGTTAGGTCTTTCTCATTAATAGAATTGTCAAAGCTTGATTATGTATTAAATAATATATTTCCTACACACAATAGTGGAACTTTATCTAAAGGGAATTTTCTAGATAATAAACTTAATATATATGAACCATTTGTTGACTCATAGAAAATCTCTATTCGACTAGTTATTACTTGAGGGAAATGATACACACTAATTACTTCTAAAAAATTCACTGACCCTAACCACTATAGCTTTGGACATATTATAAAAAATACTCCACAATAATGGTATTAAATCGTTAACTTTTGACAAAAAAATATATTAACATGCACATAGCATCATCAAAAACTCATTCGAATGGTCAATGATGACGGCCATTTTTTGACTGTCACCAAAAGTAACAAAACGAGCATTGGTGAGGGTCATTAAAACTTCGTCACTAGAAGTGTCACCAAATAGAGAATTAGTGATGGGCCTTTAACGACCCTCACCAAAAGTGTCATCCAAAATGTCTTTGGTGACGGACCATAAAGGACCATCACTATATACACTTACAGTGACGGTTTTTTAATGATCAATGATGACGGACATTTTTTGACCGTCACCAAAAGTAACAAAAAGAGCATTGGTGAGGGTCATTAAAAGTTTTTCACTAGAAGTGTCACCAAAGAGAGCATTAGTGACGGGCCTTTAACAACCCTCACCAAAAGTGTCATTGAAAATGTCTTTGGTGACGGACCATAAAGGACCATCACTATATACACTTACAGTGACGGTTTTTTAAAGGCCGTCACCATATGTGACATACACTTGGCCTCCTCAAGATGGTCCCATAGCCCCTCAAGAGCTATACAAGACAAAGGAACCACTGACATATGTAGTGTTGATTGAGTTTGTCCTCAGCCCATATGGTGTTACTTATTGTCCCTCATAGGTATGGGCTCTCACAATATCATCAAATAACTCGGCCCTCTCGGCCCATTTGTGGAGTTCTTGTCAGTCACCACATCTCAACATGCATCCAATGCATTAGTTATAATCACAAAATCATAAAAATAATCCACGTGCCAACACTTACATGCCATCATGATAACATAACATCATTGTTAATCACAACATTCTGAATAGTAAAGAACTACATTCTCATGCATGTCATAAAATATGCATGCAACCACCACATGCTTCACCTTATGAAATACCATCATAAGTTATAATATCAACACATTTTGTATCAAATATATATCATGACATTACATAATAAACTAACCACATGTCAATATAACCTCAAATCATAACATCATAATCCAGATGCATATCATATTCATCACGAGAATATAACATCGTTATCATAACAAACAACATGTTCATCATTATCCTCATACCAGCATATCATGAAACATTATCGATATGAGAATCATATCAATACTTATCAAATATAGAACAATAATACACTATAAAAATTCTTATCATGATGCATTGGAAAATCAATTTCATTTGTTTGTATAAGCATTGAATACCTACTATGAACTAAGATTATTCGACATCCATCTAGGATCTATGTTACCTCATCAGAACTATTAGTGTCACATTTTCATCAAGATACCAATTACTTTTCAATTATCATTCTTGTTCTTTCTATTAGGAAGTTGACCATTTACACTGTAGGTGTACTCATCTAAGTACATCAATAAATTTTAAATGAACCTCATCATCTTAGGCCTTAATCTCTCATCATATATCATATTGGACCTTAATCTCTCATCATATATTCTTCCTTCTCCAAGGAAATTTTAATGAAATTAATTGTTAAGATATTACGGGTTGTACAACCAGTTAAATCGTTAATATTAAATTTAAATGACATGATCACTATACATATTTTTCTTATCCAATGGAACCCACACACGAGGTCATCCTTATTTAAGTCTTATGTTATGCTCAATCCAACTGCACGAGGGCTTATTATCCCCTGGTGATCTATCCATCACTTGTATAATTTTCATTGTTCATCTTAAAATATTTTCTTATCTCATCAAGTTCCCTCTTGATCTCTTTTGTCGTAGATTCACTCATCTTCAAGCTGGACTAGGGTTTCTTCCACTTTAATTATCACTTGTTAAATATTTAGCTTATAATTTGAAATGATTGGAACTAGTACCACCATTATCATCCATGAAAGATTGGGTATGCCTACTGTGTTTCGAACTAACTTCTTCCAATACTAATGATATAATAGTAAGTTGTTTTATATGAAGTAAAAATAGATTATCAATCCGCTCAAAGTGACATTTATTCAAGTACACCCTTTATTAGTTGATTCTCACTTTTTTTTTGAATTTATGTGTAGTCCTTCTCAAAGCATCATCATAGGATTTCCAACTGTATTTCTTCCTAGGCTTCATGCTCGGTGTTTTCTCATTAACCTACATACCATATTTCTTTTTCCAAAGTTAAAAAGTCATTATCCTTGAAACATTTTCCTCTTTTATCACTTGTCATTTCTCACCAAATAAAAGTGATCACAACTTCATACCTTGACACTTCGAAATTATATAGGTCATTAATTTAATCATTTCCAATCATGTTGATCAATCCACTCATCAATATCCTTAAGATAACTTTCTTCTTGATAGAATCACCCCTTCACTTCCTCATACCGAATATTCATAGATATATTTTTGTTTTCTCTAATAGTCTCATTTTCCTAATATTGCATGTATACTAGCTTCAAATATGGAAATATTATCATGGTTTCTTTTCCTCCTATATTAAATGCATAAAATTATTTCACTTGGAAATGTTGTTACTACTCCTCTACTCACATAATTTATCTTCCTCCAATTGATAAATTTTATTGTAGATTCACTTCTTTAATCCAATGTTGTCATACCTTTCAGGGCTCTTGAAAATGACCTTATTTATTATTCAACTTCATTAGTTTATCCCCAATGTTTCCATCCTTATATGCTGCATCATTCTTAAATCAAACTTATAGTGATTCTGATCATGTTCTTATATGGAAATAATTATATGATATTAATGAATTCCAAGTTGTTCCCTCAAAGAATACCTTTTAGGACTTCCAAAATCTTCCATTATATTCTAAAAATACATCGTCCCTTCTTATTGGTTTCTTTCCCTTGTTGTGACACTTTCACTCAATGCTTTTAAGTATATATCAATAACTATTTTTATTCACCTCATTAGTCTAAGTTCGCCATTGTTATGGGGGTTAACATTCATTATTTTTTAATTTATTTATTTGAAAATTCCTCATTATTCTTCCCATGAACTTCATAGTGCATTCCCATAACATAAGTCAAGTGTCTTCTTGATTTCTGGACACCAACATATTATATAAAGTACATCAAATGGTGTTATCACCCCCTTTCTAGATAATTTATAGGTTGCCTCTGCTTCTTCCTCATCATTCTTTTTTAAGATTATATTTGGACTATGAGTTTAATTTATCCTCACTAAAAAATGTGCAAGTTCCTCCTCTTTCCTTCCTCCATACATCAAATAAATATTTTTATTGTTGGAAATCAAACTTAGAAACTACCCTTTCTTTTTTAAAATTCTTGTCTCTTTATACTTAATATTCCACCATCTCATTCTAATAATATTTTATTGTCATTCCACTTAGTTGCATACTATCTTAAATTATATTTCTTTCATATTCGACTTCATTTGATGTGTACCTTCAATAAATTGTACTACTAATCTCTCAATTTGATCACTTGTAACATCTCCACATCTTGTGTGAATAGCTAATATCTTCTTTACTTCTTCATATTACCACAACTAGTTGAACATATTATATAATTATACATCACTTCATATCTAATGGTATTTTCTTAATATCCCTAGTCAAGATTTCATTACCATTCTTCTCTTCTTCAAGAGGCTACATCCTTAGAGCAAGGTCAACCAATAAACCATCAATGTTCACCATGAATCCAAATTTTAATCACTCATACAACTTGTCTTTCAAGTAATAACCAAAGTCTTCCTCTTGGTTGAAAAAGGTTATGATATGCACTTGACCTACTTATCTCAATATAAAGAAATATTTTATTAATAGAAAACCAGCTTCATAAAAATGAGTTAATTATGATTCTAATAAAGTTGCAAAATGGTTTAAACCAATTCAATTAATGATAACTCAATAATATGTAAATTATAAAATAAAACAATTAAATTTATTCACTTTTCAATTTCCTTAAATAATATATATTTCATTAGCTAATATATATATATATTTCTTAACTTTGAATAAAAAATTATTAAAAATTATATAATATTGATACATACATTTACAAAATAAATTACTAGTGTAGATTATTTTGATATGATAAATTCGAACTCTGTCATAATCTAGATAGGATTGACAGAGCAACTAGATGAGGAAGGACATGATTGACTTTAACCAAAAGAGAATTGCAATTCCTTTGGTTGTTGACATAAATTGGAAGGCTCATCCTCAAATCTCTAGATTAAGTTTTGAGGGTCAATAAGGACCTTCAGGACAGGGTCGGACCTCCAAATCAAGATGGTTAATGCGATAATTAGGGGAGGTAAACTGTTCAAAACCTAGCCCTCCACCGAATATCGAATAAGGAAATTTTGTAAAATTCCCCGCGGACTTCCTGGGTTAGGTAGTCGAGGATTTATCGGTGTTAGAGAGGATGTATTTGTAGTTTTAACCTTAAATATCAATCGTCTCTGGTCCGGTTGGTCCAAATTGTGGGTTCGGTTTTTTGTTGTTGTTGCTTGCGTTCTGGTGTTAAGTGAAGTCAAACCAAGGAAAAGGTGAAATTGTTGACTAGAAGAGGTTTGAAAAGCATAATTTCGGTGTTATTTTATCTAATGCATGTAATGTTATTATATTATTTTTTTTAATAAAATTTTAATAATGAAATAACGAACTTAATGAACTTAAGCATATATGCTTAATAACTAGATTCAATAACATATTACTTATATTATATTTTATTACTCCCAGATTAATCTCTCAACACTATTTTGAAAGTAATCTTTTATATTCCATAGACATACAAAATAAACTTAAAATAAAGCACTAAAATTCAAAACAAACCCCACAGTAATAAGAAAAATGATCTTACATAATCAACATAAACCATAAACCAGAAACATGATGTAAAAATACAAACCGCGAGAAACAAGGCTTCAAAACCCCAATATCTTGTGTCTGATTAATTATAACGAGTGGAAATCGAGCTCAACAAGAAGTTTTGAAGGTGGAGATGATAGATATATTAATGGAATTCAAGAAATTTCATTTTTTTTTCCAAATTTGAATGGGGACGAACCACGTGGCTTGACATGATGTAAACATGAATGTGTTTTTTTTTTTTTCAAGAAACATGATGTAAAAAAAAATCACGCCAAACAAGGCTTCAAAAGCCCAATATCTTGTGATTAATTAATTACGACGATTGCATAATGGAAATCGAGCTCAATAAGAAGTTTTGAAGGTGGAGATGATGGATATATTAATGGAATTCGAGAAATTTCTTTTTTTTGAAGGTGGAGATGATGGATATATTAATGGAATTCGAGAAATTTCTTTTTTTTTTTCCAAATTTGAATGGGGACGAACAACATGGCTTGACATGGCACAAACATAAATGATTTTTTTTTGGGACATAAAATTAGATTGTGTCTCAGAATGCATTAAACAAAATCTCATAGGGTTATTCACTTCAATGAGTGATGTGTGAAGATATGTGCATTGTTTTATCATGCCAAGGGTTGTGGGTTCAACTCATGCAAGCCAAAACGAGTCTTGGATTCCATAAAACCTTAATTTAATGCCATATCGTATTAGGAAGAACTAGATAATGATGCGAATCTTTTATTTTTAAAATCATAAAATAAAATAAAAATGATAATATATTTGGAATCCACATGCATGTAAACAAGATGTATGTGGAGTTCATATCGAATTATTTTAAATAATATTATAATAGTATTTTAGGTAGCATGTATATAATTATATTAGTATTTTCTAGAGACTTATGCATGCAAGCAAGAAGTGACACCAAAGTTAAATAAATAATAGTGTTTATTTAATAATCAATGTAAGTAATTATTAAATTCACAAATATACATCTTAATTTGAATGTATATTTTGTTAAAAATTTAAACCTTTGTATTTTTAATATATTTTAAATATAAAAAAATTATAGATAAATTGTTAAATATTTTTTTTTTCAAACTTTTACCTAGAGGTCATATAGAGTTGAAACCGACTCTAATACCATATGTAACAACTCCAAAATTTAACATGCAACTAATTACATCAAATATGCAATTAATAATCAACACGGAAACTATTCAACTAAATAGCATAGAATTTTGAGAAAAACCCGAGCAGAGACAACTTACCTGTAGCGACGATATTCCGTACTTGTGCTTTCGGAGTTTAACACTATTTGAATCTTGTTAACCGCAAAATGTTTTTGGGGACAACTCTCCACCCAACCGTAGACTCAGCTGCACATAATCTTTCTATAGCTGGCCATCCCCGAGCCCTCAATCAACGTACTACTCTGCCAGGGAATCCTTTGTCTCAAACTACCTTTCTCTGAAGAGAATGAATGAATTAATGATGAATCTCATCTCATCTTCCTCAACGTCTATTAAATAGACCAAACAATGGAAGGGAACCACATGCACACATTCTCCATGTCAACATGGAACTTTTTATTTCTACTTAAAGTAATGTTTCTCTTAATTTAACTCTTTCTTATTTTATTCCTTTTTTAATTTTGTTTTTTTTTTGTAAGCTAGTCTAATTCTATTGATAATCAAAATATTTTACAATCCATTATCTGAGCAGAGGAACTTATCCAATTCCTACTCTCAGTTGTATCCAAAAATTCAAAATGAGGGGTTGCCCATAATAGGGAAACCAACCCTTTAATTATCTGAAAAAACTTGAAACATCCACATACGCTAAAACATGATATAAAACTATAAAAACTATAGATAGCAATACTATCCATAAGTGGACCGAGGTGCAAAAACCTTCAGTCTTTGCGTTCTCCCCCATGCTGGATTGCATCAGGTGTTGGCGGTTCCTCCTCAGTCACTGGACACCCGTAAATATGGGCAATCTCCTCCTCCTCCTTTGTGAAGACATGAGGCGTCGGCTTCATCAGCTCTCCTCTTTCATTGCATTTGCAGCAACCACCTGCCTTGTAGTGCGACATATTGGGTATGTACAGGGATGAAGCCTTGATAGGCAGGCTTTCGAGCTTCTTGGGTGGAGGGGTAATAGAGTGGGGAATTTTTGATTTGCGGTATTTCCGTTTGGTTCAGGGCTGAGACGACTTGGAGGGCTCAACTGAAGGGGTGAGGGAGGCGGCGAGTGGAGCCATGGGAGCATAGGCTACAGACTGAGTAGAGGAGCCAACAATGGACAAGGCTGCGGACTGAGCGGAGGATATGTCAATGGTCCGGGCTGTGGACTGAGCGCAAGGAGCAATGGAGAGAAAATGTCTGTCAGCAGAGGTTCTGGTTAGCCTAGTTGGGAGGACGCCCCTGGTGCTGCCTCTGCGAGGCTTCTGTCTCTGCCTGGGTGCCATGACAATGGGAGCACAGAGCTACAGAGAGCGCACCAGGTCGTGAGGGAGAATTTCTACAGAGCTTCGCTGGAAAGCAAGAGGATGAATGCGGGAGGTAGCGAGGTGTTGGGCTTTAATGGTTGTGCCTCTCCGATCGAGGCCACAATTGTCTGTCACCTGCTCCATTAAAAATCTTAACTTCTCTCTCCTGCGACGTGGTGCGGCCGTACAGCCATGGTGCCGCCAAACCTTTGTAGGACATGTCATCGCACACCGTAGGGTGGGTTGGCCATCGCGTCACCCGGATCCAAGACCTTTTTTAATTTTGTTAACTTCACTTATTTTTACTATTTTTATAGATTACTTTTACATATTTTTGTTTAGAACTCTAGTTTATTATTTACTATTTTATTTATTTATTTATTATTATTCTCTTTATTATATATTATGTATTTACTATTATTGAATTATTATTTATTTTAATATTATATTACATTATTTATTTACTGTTTATTTTAATATTATATTATATTATATTATTTATTATTTATTATTTTTATTATTATTAGGGGACATTACAATAATGAACAGTAAAACAAGAGAGAAAATAAATGCATTTTTTGCTAGCATCTAGGGAAAAATCCACAAGGGGAAAACCCAACCAATCTTTCCTTATGAGAGAGAGAATTCGGTTCATCAAAAGTACATTAGAATATCCAATAAGATTCCAACATTTTACCTCAACAAATACCAAGTCAAACTAGTCAAAGAAGAGATATAGTGCAGTCAACATTAGTCAATGTCAATTTTGCAGCAAAGGGCTGAATTTCGGCCTGAGGTAACTTAGAACAAAGGGATGAATTTCAGCCAAAACCATAGTTAACAAACCCTTGCAATTCTCAGTCAAAGTCTCAAGTTTGACCTACGATAAACCCGCGGTCAATGACTCATAAACAAGACAAAATCTTGGTCAGATAAAGTCAACGAACCTCTGCAATCTTTGGCCTCCAAGGACAATCAAAACTTCGGTAAAACATATGCAAACAAGCCCAAGTCAACACTAGACTTCAAACAAAAGAATAAAAGTTGATCAATGTAGAACATAAATACTCCTTTGACTCCTTCTCACATGTGAACTCCTTCTATGATTTTAGATTGAATGGATGGATATGAGATGTGTCAAGTGAGATCCAATGATGTTGTATTTATATGTGTTTTAGGAGGTGGAATTTCCACATGTGGGGTTAACTTGTGCAGTCTAGGCCAACTTGGTCAAGCATAAAATTATGAATTTCCTCCAATGATTTTCCAATGAAAATACTGACCAAAGGTACTAATTTTTCAACACTCCCTCTTAGTGTGAGAGGCACTTTTGATTCTCTCTCAAGATCAATCTCCCAGACCAATCCATAGGTCTCTTAGCCACATCCCAAGGGAGAGATCATATGTACAAGTCTCTCTCCTTGTCAAGATCAATACGCACAACCAATCCCTAGTTCTCTCAACAACTGCCCAAGGGAGAGACCATAATTCTCATCATAAGGAAAGGTACATATCATCCAACATAGCCCATAAGCCAAAACCCAATGGTATGTAGGTAATTTCCCAACTGAACAATGGGATCAATCAATGAGGCAAAAGTTTCCAATCATATACACATGCTCCATATCCCCGACCATAACAAGGTCTCTCAGTCCATGACCCAAGGGAGGAATCCCTATCTCAATCCTTGACTATACAGTCTCTTGGTCCATGACCTAAGGGAGAGAAATCATCCTTCCCAACCAAACTCATTGGTCTCTTAGTCAATGACCTAAGGAATGGAACTCAAGATTAATCTCCTCAACCAATCCATAGGTCTCGCAACAACTGCCTAAGGGAGAGATCACAAAATCAATGTCCCTGACCAAATTGGTCTCTTTGTCATCATGACCTAAGGGATCACTGCATGTCTCAGAACCAAGCTCCTCAACTAGACTCATTGGTCTCCTGGTCAATTTACTTAAGGAAGTGACAATATTATTGACCAATCCATTGGTCTCTTAGCCACAACCCAAGGAATATTGTGAAACATATGATGTTGTACAATCAATGCACCCTATTTATTAGAAAGGGATTATGAACAACTCCAAGTTTTTCTATGAAATAAGCAAACTTCATCCAAGACAATGGATTCATTAAAACATCAGTAATCTGGTTATTCGTAGGGACATACTCGAGCCTCACAACTCCCATCTCAAAAATATTACTGATGTAATGATAATTGATCTCATTGTTCTTTGACATGTCATGAAAAACAAAGTTCTCAGAAATCTTTACACAACTTTGATTATCAAAATATATAATGTTCAATTCCAACACTTGATAAAACAAACCAACAAATAGCTTTCAAAACCACACAAATTCACAACAAGTTGAACATGCAACTATATACTTATCATCAACCATACTCAAATTAACAAAATTTTGCTTTCTACTAAACCATGAAATCATAGCGGAGCCCAAGCTAAAACAAAATCCAGAAGTGCCCTTTCTATCATGAGAGCTTCCAACCCAATAAACTTCAATGAAACCATGCAACTGCAATTATCCACTAGAGGCATATCTTAGACCATAGTCAATGGTTCCACAAAAATATCTCAATATATGTTTTTCTACAAATTAGTGCATGTATCAGAGCTCAGCCAAGAATTGGCTCAAAGTTTTCACAACATAGGAAATATGAGGTTTAGTGTTCACAAGATAGTTCAACGAGCCAATCAATTTGCGATACATGAAGGATCAATCATATAAAAATCACATTCACATATATTCTTCAAATTCATCACCATAGGAGTTGTCCATGTACTTGCAGTTCATCATGCCAAATATATGAAGGATATTAATAGTGTACTTGCCTTGGCCAAAAAACATCCATCAGGATTTTTCCAAATTTCCAATCCCAAATAATAGTGCATAAGACCAAGATCCTTCATCTCAAATTAAAAAATTAGCTCCCTCTTACACTGGACGATGAGAACTTCAACCCTGGTCAGAAACAAATCATCTACATACAATATCAACATCAATGGATCACATTAAATGTTAGCTCCCTATAATACTAGTATAGCCCCCTTATTGTTATTATTCTGCCCTTACATTATTAATGTTATGTAGGCTCTGATTATATTGTGATCCCTTAGGTTCCTATATATACCAAGGAGGTATTTTCATTTATATCATCCAAGAATTATTCATTTATGTGATGTGAATGAGGTTTCACCCTCAAAGAGTCTAATTTTGAAGTCGTTCATCTATATTTTTTCCTGTTTTGTGATTTGGTTGCATAACATTTGGTATTAGAGCTATGGATTCTAGGGTTTCACTGCTTCAAACAGGTCATCTTGGAATTTTCTCTATAAATTTTTTTCCACGAAGCATAAAAAGCTAAAATTCCGACCACATGGTTTCGAAATATAGGTGAAATTTGTGTAAATATTTCATATCTTGGTTCGCTACATTTTTTGAGATATAATCTGAATACGTTAGGGTTTTTGCATGCTCCATAATTCAGTCTTAAAAACGTGACCTAGGGAAAATCATATAAATTTCTCTACAAGCATCAAATTTGAATTTTGTAAGAAGTTACTGAAATTATATAGACTCTAGTTTGTCGTGCAACATTTTCAGGGCCGAAGGTTGAAAAAGTGACACGTGGCATTCTGTACAAGTTCACTCTAATGAACCAATCCATAATCAGGTCATCGTGGGACATTGGGCATAAATTTACCTTGAAGAATCCAATTTCGATACGACTTGTGGAATTGGAAAGAATACTGAGAGGCATAGAAAAATACAAAATTTTAGACCTTGAATACCAAAATTACAGAGGTACAACAATTTCAAGATCAAGCTAAAAAAAAAAGCAAAAAGGTGTGCATATTTTTTAATTTGCATAACTTTTGTTTAAAAAATCAGTTTGTAGATATTCAAAGGTGTTGGGAAAAATACTGAGAGCGGGGGGTGTGAATTAGTATTTTAAAACTCACAATAATCTTTACTTTTTCTTTGTTGAAAAGTCAACAAGAAATGTGTGTCTAATTTAATTTTCCTTTAATTAAATTGGACAATAAATTGTAATCTTATCTCATAATCACTTGTAATAGTTAATTGAGTGTGATAGACTCAGTTAGCTCATGAAATTCGAGTTGAGGGTGGTTGGCGAGGCATGTAGAGTGATTTTATTTGTTTTAGAGTCTAAGTTGCATTTAGTGTATTATTTTAATGCATGAGAAATTAGTTACCTCAATTAAGTGAGTTAAAGTTAGTCTAACTAGTTGTAACTGATTGTTGTACTAGTGAGAGGTAAAGTGAATTAAGTCATATTTAATTGACATGCAGTGATCTGTCAAGTGACTGGTTATTTACTATTAATAGTTGCATGCATGTCAATTCTGATGAAGACCAAGTTGAGACAAAGGTTAAAGGGATGTTATCTAGCAGTTGTATTATTAGTAAACTGCCGATGCGTAATTGGACAACCATAGGATTTCCCATGATGTATTACACAGTTTTGGAAGGTTGAATTTCCTAATTAATAGGGATCAATTGTTCTTAGAATTGTAAAAGGTAGGTAGGCTGAGCAGAGGTAGGAAATTGGCTGAGTGTTGGTTGATTTTGTCCAGATCAATGTGAGACAGTTGGTAGAGTGCAACAGACTCTTGTGAGAAGAGTGCATTGTAATTGTTTCATGATTCCTTAGTTTTATACAATACATATAGAGGTGTTTTGAGCATATTTATTTTTCCTAGCAAATTTCACGTGTTGTGGATTTGATTCTTTCTCTTACTTGGTGTGATTGTGTGATTGTGTTTAATTTCCGCAAATTAATTGTAGAAGGATTCAATATCTTGCTTTAGAATATTGCATGATCAGATTGAATCCATTGGTATACATATTGTTTGTATAATTTCTACATGGTATTAGTGTGCCAAAAATTACTATTGTGGAGAAGAAATTGAGTTTGTGCTGAACATGATTCGAATTTGAAAAATATATCCTTTGGTGCGACAAGCGGATCAAGATGCACTTCAATGGATTAAGATTGGAATATGCATTCGAGGGCAGTTCTAATTATATTGCATGGAAAAATAGAATGGAGGCAGTTTTGGAGGACAACAGGTTGAAAGAATTTATCGACACTGATATTCCAAGGTCCGCAGCAGCAGACACCGCTCTTCTTGATGCTTGGAAAAAGAAGGTTGCAAAGGCAAGGAGGATCTTATTAGAGGGAGTTCGAGATCACATTGTCTCGAGTCTCCATTTCAAGGTGAATCCATATGAAATATGCAAGGCCTTGACACATCTTTTTCAGAACAACAATGACCACAAAAAATTGGCACTGAAGGACAAGCTCAGGAAAATAAAAATGGAGAAAAGCGACACTATTATGAAATACTTCACTAAGTTCATACAATGTTGAGATGAGCTTGGAAATGTCAGGATTACTGTAGCGGATGATGACTTGGTGAGCCTAGAATTTCTAGGCCTTCCCAAGAGCTAGCATAGTTATCAAGACTCTGTCAATGGGAGGGAGAAGCTACTAGATTGGGAGCGAATTTGGTTGGATTTGGTACAAGAAGAATTCAGGTGGAATACCAGGGATGGATCCTCATCCAAGACAGATGATGAGGAAAATTGCGCCTTGGATGGTAAGGAAAAGAAGGGGAGGGGAAAGAAGTCCTATTCCAAATTTGAGACTGACAAAGAAGGCAAGAAGCATGACATGTCCAGAGTGAAATTTTTTCACTGTCACGAGCATGGACATTATGCCACTAATTGTCCACAGAAGAAGAAGAACAACAAAAAGGATTCAAGATCTGCAACGGGTGATGCTTTGGATTTACAGTTCGAGTTGGAGTTCTCACTCATAGCATGCATTGTGTCTAGTACGATGGGATAAGTGTGGTACTTGGATAGTGTTGCATCTTTCCACATGACGGGATACAAATAACCATGTAGTAGATTGGAGGAGAAGGATATTCAGATGCACATCGAGATGGTTGATGAAGAGAGGTATAACACTACCAGGATTGGTACAGTTAATTTCCAGAGGCAGTCAGATAAACCTTTCTTATTAAAATATGTCATGCATGTACCGGGCTTGAAAAATAATTTAGTTTTAGTTGCTATGTTGGAGGATAGAGGATATGATGTGGTTTTCAGTGAAGGGAAAGCATTCCTTCGTCATAAAGCCACAGGACAGGTTAAGAAGATTGGGGTTCGTGTGAAGAAACTCTACAAACTTGATGTAGATGGCTGCACAACATTGATGAGTAAAGCAGATAGAGTGGTAAGCTAGGATGAGGGTGAGTTATGGCACAAGATATTGGGCCATCTACACCACAGTTCTTCGAAGGTCATGCAACAGATTTCTATGGGGCTTTCAAAGGGTAATCTTGCACAGATAGACACATGCAAGGGATTTACCATGGGGAAGTATACAAAGGCCACTTTTCACGAGAAGGAGAACCGAGAAGCATAAATCCTTGAGAGAGTTCACTCAGACGTGTGTGGACCATTCTCTACAAATTCTACAACAAAGCACTTGTATTATGTGATTTTTGTTGACGATTTTTCTAGAAAGTGTTGGATCTACTTCATGCAGAAGAAAGATCAGATGTTCTCAAAATTTTGTGAGTTGAAAGCACTAGTTGAGAAACATAGAAGGAATCAGGTGAAGGCTCTAAGGAGCAACAATGGTGGTGAGTACATCTCCAATGAATTCAAGAAATTCTGTGCCAAAGAAGGAATTCAGAGAGATTTGGTTGCGCCTCATAACCCACAGCAGAATGGGGTTGCAGAAAGAAAGAATAGAGCAATTGTGGGTGTGGAACGAGCTATGTTACATGATCAGGGCCTATCGTTGCATCTGTGGGCAGAGGCATGCAACACATCAGTATTTGTGTAGAACTGTAGTCCTCATCGAATACTTGGCATGAGTACACCAAAGGAGGCTTTTTCTGGTAAGAAACATGATGTTTCATATTTTAAAATTTTTGGCTCATCTGTCTATTTCCATGTGACCAAAGATTCCAGAAAGAAGCTAGAACCAAAAACAAAGATTGGGATATTTGTGGGGTACACTGATACTACCCAAAACTATCGGGTGTATTTTCCGAACAGAAGGATGACAGTTGTCAGACGTGATGTAAAATTTGATGAGGAGAAAGCCATGCGATTGTCCCTTGAGAGGGAGATTGATTTTCATGTAGATGAGGAACTCTTGGTTCCAAAGGATGAACCTCTAGATGTGGATCAGCCACATGAGGAGGATCATGGAGTGGCAGAAACCACTCATGCAGAGCCATCCACCAGACATGGTAGGAGGCACACCATAGAGGCTGACAGATCGAGACTTGATGCGGCAGAACATGTAGGAAAACCTACATCACATCACAATGCAGACATAGACAATCACTAGACATGTATAGTAGATACATGGCTATTATGAGCAAGTGTATTGTAACAAAAACATCCTCTTTTGAGGAATCAGTGCAACAAAAAACTTGGGTTGACGCCATGGTTGAGGAGTATGACTCCATCGTCAGGAACAATGCATGGGATGTTGTCCCAAGACCAGTCGAGAAGTTAGTGGTTGGATCTAGATGGATCTATAAGGTGAAGCAGGCATCAGATGGGAGTGTGGAGAAGTACAAGGCTATATTTATAGCTTGAGGATTCTCACAGGTTGAGGGGATTGACTATGAGAAGAATTTTGCACCAATTACACGGTACTCATCGATTAGATCTATCCTTGCACTCTTAGCGCAAATGGGTTGGCAGATACATCAAATGGATGTGAAGACTGCATTTCTCAATGGGGTTATTGAGGAAGAAGTGTACATTGAAAATCCAGAAGGTTTTGAGACCTTTGACAGGGAGTCGCATGTGTGCAGACTCAAGGTAGCACTGTATGGACTGAAGCAAACACCTCGTGCTTGGTACACTAGGATTGAAAGCTATTTCACCAGGTTGGGCTTCACGAAGAGTGAGGCGGATGCGAACCTGTACCAGATTGTGGTTGATGGTAAGATTTTGATTACTGTACTTTATGTGGATGATCTTATTCTGACAAGTGATGATCGGCTCATAACTTATTGCAAAGAAGATATTGCAAGAGAATTTGAGATGAAGGACATGGAATCCTTCACTATTTCCTTGGTTCGGAGATATGGTAGCGAGATGGGGAGCTATTTGTTTCTTAAGGCAAGTATGCCAAAGAGATTCTGAGGAAGTTCCACATGGAGAGCTGTAAACCCATGGAGACTCCTCTTGCAGGAAACTGGAGGAAGGAGGATGCTACTTCAGGTGAGGTAGTGGATGCTACTGTTTACAAGAAACTGGTGGGTTCACTCATGTACTTGGTGAACACATGACTAGACACATGCTACATAGTTAACCAACTTAATCAAGCTGTGGTTAAGCTGACCAAGCTCTTTTGGAAGGCGAGGAAGCATGTATTGATATAGCTCAGGGGAACTATAGAGTATGAATTATGATACAGACGGAAAGAGGGAGTGAAGCTTCAAGGCTTCACCGATGCAGATTGGACAGGCATTCCATCAGACAGGAAGAGCACATTAGGAGGGATATTTAGCATAGGATCGACAACCGTTTATTGTTACAACAGGAAGAAGAGATCAATTGCACTCAGTTCAGCCAAGGCAAAGTACATGGCAGTCAGTCAGGTGGCATGTGAGGCCATATGGATGAGGAAGATACTTATTGGTTTGTTTGGTCATCATATGGATCCGATAGTGATACATTGTGATAACCAAAGTTGCATAAAACTCTCAGTTAATCTAGTATTCCATGACAGGTCCAAGCATATTGGCATCCGGTACCACCATCTCAGAGATTGTGTTCATAGACACATTACGTTACTTCAGTACATTCCCATGGAGGATCAGGATGCAGATATTCTGATGAAGGTGCTTGCCAAGAGTAAATTCGAATACCACAGTGGCAGGATCAGGGTAGTTGATAATTCGTTTCTTGTTGAGAGGGAGTGTTGAAAAGTCAACAAGAAATGTGTGTCTAATTTAATTTCCCTTAATTAAATTGGACAATAAATTGTAATCTTATCTCATAATCACTTTTAATAGTTAACTGAGTGTGATAGACTTAGTTATCTCATGAAATCAAAGTTGAGGGTGGTTGGTGAGGCATGTAGAGTGATTCTATTTGTTTTAGAGTCCAAGTTGCAGTTAGTGTATTAGTTTAATGCATGAGAAATCAGTTAACTCAATTAAGTGAGTTAAAGTCAGTCTAGCTAGTTGTAATTGATTGTTGTACTAGTGAGAGTTTAAGTGAATTAAATCAGATTTAATTGACATGCATTGATCTGTCAAGTGACTAACGATTTACTATTAATAGTTGCATGCATGTCAGTTCTTATGAAGACCAAGTTGAGACAAAGGTTAAAGGGATGTTATATATTAGTTATATTATTAGTAAGTTGCCGACGCATAATTAGAAAACCATAGGATTTCCCATGATGTATTACGCATTTTTGGAAGGTTGAATTTCCTAATTAATATGGATCAATTGTTCTTAGAATTGCGCAAGCAAGGCAGGCTGAGTAGAGGCAGGAAATTGGCTAAGTTGTGGTCAATTTTGTCAGGATCAGTGTGAAACAGTTGGTAGAGTGCAACATACTCTTGTGAGAAGAGTGCATTGTAATTGTTTCATGATTCTTTGGTTTTATACAATACATATAAAGGTGTTTTCAGAAGATTGCTTTTCCCTAGAAAATTTCATATGTTGTGGATTTGATTCTTTCTCTTACTTGGTGTGATTGTGCGATCATGTTTAATTTCTGCAAATTAATTGTAGAAGGATTCAACATCTTGCTCTAGAATATTGCATGATTGGATTGAATCCATTGGTATACATATTGTTTGTATAATTTCTACGTTCTTTATTGATTTCTATACGGGACTTTGATTAACCCAACTAGCGTATACACATGACTATGTTTAATGAAACGTGAGTATGTCCAAAGATCTTATTATGCTGATAAATATTTACTTAGATCAGTGCATCATTCATTCATCAGTCATTCAGTAAGAAGTAAATATGTGTAGTAATAACGGAATAAAGCATCACACATAAGCAACACATATGAACACCAGGATTTAAGGTGGAAACCTAAGTCGGGAGAAAACCACCGCTGCTGTTGTCTCTGTATTTAATATTTATTATAAAGAAAATTGGTTACAATCTTGTACTGGTAAAGACTTATACTAACACGGAGGCAGCCACCTATAGAACGCTGCAACATTCTCTCGTTATCCAACTTCTACTGGAAGGGAACTCCAACCCCTTGATCTCGTTTACCATCTACCACTGGAAGGGAGCTATGACCCCCTGATCTCGTTTACCAGCCAATCCTAGAAGGGAGATACTACCCCCTGATCTCGATTCCAACAACCACTGGAACGAAGCTATGACCCCCTCACTGAAGGCTCCAACCCTCAACACCACCGCAGACCACGTTTCATAAATTTCACACTGGATCCATCACCTTCAACACAACATAACTTGTAGGCCTCTTTTCATCATATTTTCAGACTGGACCCACTCCACTCATTTAAGCCCAAATAACATACATCATACTGAAACTCATAACTTTATCAAATCATTCACTAAATCATTAATCAACCAACCAATCAATGATCTTTAATCACAGTCAACTAGCAGCATAAGCAATACTCAAACAACCCAGATCTATATGGACATCATTGACAGACAATATAAACACAATAAAATTGATCAGACATTTCCTTCAACATTCTTCAACAAAACCCTAGATTCCATATGCACTTTTTTTGAATCGAACCTGCGTATATACACACTTTTACCAAGACGAACCTGTGTATAGATCTGTTAACATTTCATGACTGCATAACTCTTCAGAACAAATAATTAGCTTATATCTTACCCTTCACTTCAACAAACATTCACCAGATCATAGATCTAAACATCTCACAAACAGATCAAGAAAATACATAGTCATTTCAGGTCTAAAGATCCTGATCCATCATTGTATCCATAGGTGCATCATTATTTCAGATCTATCAATAAACTGTAACCCATTCCATGCAGATATACTTCAAAGTGAAGTATTCATTCAATACCCATACACATGCACGACCTTTTGCATTATGATCTTCTTCTCCTTATATACTTGAGCCTTAACCAATACCATGAGCCAAAACCACACAAGTGCTGATGGTATTCTTGGATGGAATCAAATAGACAAAACATCGTTCAATACTGTGGGCTAAAACCATGGTAATGACCCTTGGTATCATAAACTGAGCACGTAAATACATACGCAACTTTGCTTCTTTGTACCTGTGTGTATTTACAACTTTTCTTCACCAAAAATGCGTATACACTAATTCTGGATGTATACTCAGGTTGCCTTCATCAAACCTACGAGTATACGTGGGTTGCCTTAATCAAACCTGCGTATACATCTTGAAACTTCACCTTTATCATTCCTTTGTCCCTGATTGGAATTCCTTTCTCTATCATATCTGAACTGACCTGTTACATCTTCAATACATCAAAAGGAAACTTCACCAAGTAGGTTGCCATCAAGGACAACATATTACATCATAATGCCAACAAAAGGGAATAGTTAAGCCTAGAAATAATTATTTCATTCAAATATGCCTCAAAATGTAAAAATGGACACACCTAGTAAGCAACTAGAAAGCTCTAATATGACACATTAAGAAGAGGAAGAAATGAAACATAATATATCAAAATTACAATACTAAGGGCAACAAACTTCAATCTCACAAAGAGTAACAAAAAATGAATTGGAAGTGATGATGAATGTTAATATGGATGGTTTAAAAGGGAACATGGATGTTTATAATAAAAATTAAAAAGGGAAATGGAAGGTTTGAAGGATGGTTAAAAGCATAAATGGAAGGTTTGAAGGAAGTTTCGACAAAGTTGCTACAAGAAATGCTTCCTAATAGCGACAAAATATTCCATGAAACTCATGGTGAGAACAAAAAGAGTGTGAATCATGATTTTAGAGATTCTAAAATTGGGTTTAAGACCAAACACATTCCAAAGATCAATAGGAGGAATTTTTATGGCAAGGATATGGTAATATGGATACTACAAATGGAGCCATTATTTGATCTACATGATGTGCCACAAACACAAAAGATACCCATTGCGTATTTATATTTAGAAAAAAATCAATTTGTGTGGTATCAATGGATTTGTTCTCGTAAATCAATGATCACTTGGAATTTTTTTACGTAAGAATTGGTAACACATTATGAGGATACAAAGAGAAATACCTTCTTTAGCCAATTGCTAAATCTCAAAGAAAAGGGTTCAATTGTGGAGCACATTGAGGAATTCCAAAGATTGAATATCAAGGTAAATGATATTCTAGAGGAGCATATGATTGATGTCTTCATAGGGACTTTAAACTATAACATCCACCATGAGGTTCCCATTTGGGAACATAATTCATTGGAGAAGGCATTCAAGGTGGCAGGAAAAGTTGAAAGCAAAATTATGGAAACAAGTAAGTCTACCACTCACAACTATAAAGATGGAAGTGTTGCCGCTCCTAGCCTCTCACAATCTACAAGGTTGGCACCACAAAAAATGGAGGAAAAAATAGCAAAAATGCTTTGTTATAGTTGTGATAGTAAATACACTAAGGGTCATAAGTGTGTTGAGAAGAATTATTTTACATATATTGTGAAGCAGAGGAAGAAAAGGAACAAGAAACATCAAAATAAGAAGATACACACCAGGAACCAACCCCAGAGAAAGAAGAAACGAATTCAAACATTTCTTGTAACACATTGGCAGGAATTACCACTCCTCAAACTCTCAAGATGGAAGGATATATCAAGAAAAAAAAGGTAATAGGTTTGATCGATTCTAGTAGTACCCATAATTTTATTCATTGTAAGATAACCAAGGAATTGAATTTCTTTCTATATCTAGCACCAAAGTGTTAAGTGGTGGTTTCAAATGGAGGAACTATACATTTCTCAGGGAAGTGTCATAATATCCATCTAACCATGGGGGATTAAGTATTGAATAATCCAATGCTTTTAATTCCAATGGGTGGTTCTGATGTTGTATTAGGAGTCCAATGGTTACAATATTTGAGGACAATATCTTTTAATTTTCAAGAAATTTTCTTGAAATTTTCTTGGGAAGGAAAGGAAATTGAATTAAGGGGAATCACATGGAAACCAAAGAACATTATCAACTCCAATGGCATGACAAATATTTTGAAAAAAGAACAATGAGGCATAATTGCACAATTATTCTCACCAGATGTTCGAAAATAAAAATCATATATTTCTCCACATCTCCAAAGAATCTTGGATAATCATTCCAAGGTATTTGAGACTCCCAAAGGCATCCCACCTATTCACGATCATGATCATGCTATTCTCTTAATTCCAGGAAGCGTTCCACCAAACATTAGACCTTACAAATATCCTTATGACCAAAAGAGTGAAATTGAACGTATGGTTGCATAAATGTTAGGAAGGTATAATTCAACCTAGCCAAAGTTCTTTCTCTACTCCAGGAGTATTCGTACACAAGAAGGATGGATCCTGACATATATGTCCAACATATAGGGAACTCAAAAATCTCACTATTAAAGATAAATTTCCCATTCCTGTCATTGATGAATTGTTGGATGAATTAGATGGATCAATTTACTTCACCAAATTGGATCTTCATTCAGGATATCATAAAATTAGAATGAAGACTGAAGACATTCTGAAAAAAAAAAAATTCAAAACTCATGAAGGTCATTATGAAGTTTTGGTCATGCCTTTTGGCCTTACTAATGCACCTTCTACATTTCAAGGTTTGATGGATTCCATTTTCAAACCCTTCCTTAGAAAATTTGTGTTAGTATTTTTTCATTAAATACTAATCTACAATAAGTCTTGGAAGGACCATGTTGAACATGTTGACATGGTGCTCAAACTATTGGAGGAGAAACAATTGTATGTAAAATCCTCCAACTTCTTCTTTGGGGTACAAGAGGTGGAGTATTTGAGTCATATTATATCTCATTAGGGTGTTAAGGTAGATCCTAACAAAATTAAAGCCATCAAGGAATGGAAAATCCCCACAACCCTAAATCATATTCGAGGATTTCTCGATTGACAAGGTATTATCGCAAGTTTGTTAAGAATTATGGGACAATAACAACACCTCTAACAACATTAAGAAAGATACATTTTTTTGGACTCCAGAGGAAACTAATTCCTTTGAAAATCTTGAATTAGAAATGTACCAAGCTCTGGTTTTAGCTACTCCAGACTTCACAAAAACCTTTGTGGTGGAATGTGATGCCTCAGGAAATGGAATTAGTGCTATTTTAATGCAAGAAGGAAGACCCATTTCTATTGAAATTCATCTAATCAAAGGAAAGTATTTACATAAATCTACTTATGAGAAGGAAATGTTGGAAATACTACATGCCCTGAAGAAATGGCACCATTACCTAATGGGAAGACACTTCAAGGTAAAAACATATCCTGATAGTCTTAAATACCTTCTAGAACAAAAATTATCTTCAGAAGTGTAGAAAAAATGGGTCACTAAGATTTTGAGTTATGACTTCGAAATCATCTACAAAAAAGGGAAGCAAAATGTTGTTGCAGGTGCACTCTCAAGAAGGGATGAGGATGTGGAAGCATTGTTCTATGCCATTTCTATTATCCAACCTATTTGGATAACTGAATCAAGGGATGAATGGTAGAATGACGAAGAGGCGTGGACTCATTCAAAAGTTACAATAAGATCCCAATACATCTGATACCTTTTTTTGGAAAAATGACCCATTATGGTACAAAGATATCTTATATCTATGTAGGAATTCCTAACTCAATCAAAATATTATTTTGGAATTACACACCTCTCATTTAGGAAAGCGCTCATGGTTTTAAAAAACTTACCACAGGGTCAAGAATGATTTTTTTTGGGATGGCCTTAAATCTGATATTAAAAAAATTGTGGCAGAATCTTTGGTTTTCCAACAAAATAAAGTTGAGACAGTTAAGACCCTACGCTTGTTACAATTGATGAGCCCCAATATCACAATAAGATTGTTGAGAATCCCAAGGCTATCAACTTTAATTATCAACCTGGGGTTTGTACAAACTTAAGAGGTGGCAGTGCTATATGCACATTAGGTCAAGATCTACTCATGCCACCTGTTAGCACTAGTTTTTATTTTTCAAAGATTTTCAAAGTCTGGTCATCATTCTCCAAGGAATAAATCTGCCTTTTCAGTTCGGCTGTAAGATGAAAGTGTCACTGTCAAAGTATAATGGTGAGAAAAAATAATTTCTACCTTCATTCATCTCATTTCCCCTCTTTTACCTTTCATTTTTCCAAAAAACCCAAAGTCCAACGTTTCATTTTTTTCGAAACCCCTTTTTAACTATTAAAATCCATTTTTTATAGTTAAAAAGCAGCTCTACCTGCACCACAACAAACCTTTGTAATATCATATATAATATGATATAACTTACGCACTTAATCATTGTGGACCCCTTATCCTTTCATCGCAATAATCTTATTGCAGTTTTAACTTTCATTCATGTTATAATTGCCGTCTACTACAAAACCCCCAATTGCGATATTAAAGTGAGACATTTCCCTACCACGTCGACTCTTGTCTCATTGCACATTGAACTTCACGAATGTTAACCTTTAATTCTCGTTCTTCATAACAAAACTCCCGATTTGCGATATGAAGTTTGACCTGCGATAATCTTTGACTTTGCGATTTGCGATATCGCACTTTGCAAATCGCAACCTTTATCCTCGTTTCTCATAATAACAAACTCTTGAATTACTGATTGCGATTTGCGGGTGACCCCACCTCCTTGCCATGTCATCACCCCCATCGCTAATCGCATTCCCTCCCACTTATGTCTTATGTTTAAAAGTTTTGACCCCGATCTACGATTGTGATATATGTATACATGGTTTTCTCCTCTCGCTCATCATATATTTAATAGTCCCTCCCGCTAATAAAATGAAACTCTGCTATCTCTTTTAATTCGCCTCCATAACCTGTTAAACCTCCATATTTATCGCTCCTCTTTTATTTCTCCTGCTAGCCCACAATTCAACGTGTCTCCTTCTCATATCTTTCACATGCCCAATCCTTTTGTTTGAAACCTATCTATACGGGTTTTTCCACTCCAACACTCTTTCCACGTTTATTTCGAAATCCTATTGCGACAAGAAAGAAACCAAAGGAAAGGAACAACGACAGAGTTTCTATGAAAAAAATTTCTACCATTACTCTCAGCACCAACACATTTCCACAAGGCATCATGCAACATTCAAGGAACAGTCATAGGTTTACAGAAAATCCGACAGCAAAGATTTTAAAAATTCGACACCTATCAACAAATAACAGTATCTTCTTAAAAGCTCAAAGACAGTTTGTCAATATGATTAATTCCATTAGAGTTCTGTTAGGATTGTAAATGGATAAAATTAACAGACAATCTACTTTTTCTCCTTCTTATCTGTTTTCTGTTAAGTTGTTATGAAAGGAATCTAAAGGTCTAAGCCTTGCTGGCAGATCTATTGTAAAATTATAAATAGATAGAAGACAGAGGAAGAAAGGGTTCGTTGGTTGTTCATCTTATTGTATACTGTGATTGAATATTTCTGAGTTGATAATATATCCAGATGCACTCTTGAGGACTCACAAACTGTGTGGTGTGTGTATTTTTTCCCTTCCGTTTTTACATACTTCATCTGTCTTTCCAGATTTATCATAAAAATTATATCTTATGTTTTTATAAGTATCGTGAACCTCCAAGACATATGGATCTGTTTTTCTAAGTCTTGTTTCAAGCTTTCCTAATTCAGTATGACTTGAATATTGTTCATACGAATTCCTTGAGGTGGAATTAAACCCTATTTCATGTTTTTATAAGTCTTTTGATCTAGCATGCATGTTAATATGTTTTAATCAGTCTTGATTCACCAAGCATTCATGATTCATGAGGTCATGTTAGTCAGAATCATTCCTTGTAATGGGATTCTTTGAACGTAAAGTGAGATTCTTGTAAGTCTTTTAAAATCATTCTTTCACTATACATTTCAGATCTAGAATTTGTGTCACCCTTTCCTCTTAGCAGTGGGCTTCTGTTTTACATATCCATTGTTTATCTTCCATTCTTCTAACCATCAGGATACAAACTAAATTTTTCTACCACATCATACACCAGTGCCCTCATATGTGTGAGAGATTCTTATTTGCTCAAAATCCCTTTCAGTGTGTGTGAGTTTCAACCACTTTCCAAAAAATTCATTCAAATTATAAGAAAAGCCCTTGAGCTTAAGACGTGTCTGGTAAGGCGCTTGTCACAATCTAAGTGTTGATTCCAGTGCCAACACCACCTTTAGTTAATGAATCAGATCATGGCATATAGAGACCACTCCTTTTACTATATTTCAGAAAGAAATTGCGTGAAAATACAAGAGTCTACTCTAATTGTAGGAAGGTAAACATTATCCTATTTGCAGAAATGAAAGTGCCATTCATGAAATGTAAAGACTAACTACAATTGCATGAAGGTAAAGGAATGTACTAATTGCAGAGATGAAATATGATAGTCTAATTGCATATGAAAATCAAGATTCTACTTGTAGAATGTAACTCATGACTTTACTTGTAAAATGTGAAAAATTGCTTGAAAAAGGAAGCTTGGTCTAAAGCGTATGACTAGAAAATCTAAGAACATAACTTAAAAAACTAGGTCGAATCTATTTACATTGAAGATTTTCCCTTATTATCACTGAGTTCAAGATAATTTAGCTTTAGTAACAGAGTCCTTACACATTGCATAAGATAATAATATTTGTGATTCAAATTTGGAAATATGTCTACTAATTCTAATTGTTGTTCTTTACTTGTATTGAAGGAAGGATGGGCCTAAATTGGTCATTGGTCCTCCCCAACCACAAATTCAAAGTATGGAGATAATTATTCAATCCCAAGATACAAAAATAAAGCTCTTAAAGAAAATCTGGTCAAGTTTATACAATGCTACAAGATGTTATAACACTGCTACAGGATCACTACAAGATGCTACAAGATTGGATCCGAGAGCATCATGAGGGTGGAAATGTGTTCTGAAGGTGGGAGAAGGTAGATGAGGTTGTATGAAGGATATGTGAGGCATTTTTCCAAGCTTAGAACCCCTTAGAGGCCCATCTTGGACAAAAGTACATGCTCACGTTGTCCCCCAATGACCTTGAAAAGATGATCTCGATGGCATAATTTAAGAGAAGTATGAGGTGTCAAGGTGGAGGATGGTGACGAAAAAATGGATGCAGGATGAGTGTGCCAATCCCTAAAAATAATTGATAGTACCTTTAGACTAAAAATCAACCCCTTCTTACTCTTGGAAATAACATAAATATAGTGATCAAATTGCAAAAAAACAAATCAAGATGGAAAGGATGAGATGATTTTTATTTCATCAAGAGATACTATATCCTACAACATGCATCTAATCCATGTGAAAAGGCATGATCTTAACTTCTGGGATGCAGAAACAGAGTACGCTATAAAAACATAAATGAAAGCCAAACAAATTTCAAAGTAAAACAAACACATATTTTTGGCTTTTTGTTGTAGACTCCTCAGCCACACTTCCCTCAAGAGAGGTGGTAATCAAGCCTACAACCACAATTTTTGCAATCTAACTTCTTCCTAAATAATGAAAGAAATACCACTACTCAAACAATGGAAAAATAAAATACATAAGAGATACTAGAACCTCTGGGTTGGGCCCTAACCCAAGGGTCTCAGCCCTCCAAAGTTAACTCAGATGTAGACCAATAGTGAACCTTTCATTAATAAGAAATTGAGTTCAAATAAATCATATAAAAATGGAAATAACAATCCCAAGAACTTGGATATCGATAACTCTTCCTAGCTCCAAAATTTTGAATCCTAATGAGCCCTTAGGCATGTTTATTTATACAAAGGGGATAGAGGGGAAACCTCCTTGAAAAGAGGATTACCTCCTAAAATTTGAAAAAAGTGGATCTACCTCCCTTAGAATCTTAGATTCAGTTGAGTTCATTGGCTGCTAGTAGACCTTTAGCTGTAGGTTAGTGTAGACAAGTGATTCTAGGGGTCACTTCAAGTAAAAGGAGAATAAATGCAGGGGAAAATTCTCCTACATTTCCTCTAGCTACCTCCAATGTGCCTCTGCATCATAAATGTACTAAAAAATAATTTTTTTCCTTCACAATAACCATATTAGGCTGCAAAGTATGAAAAACATCCTTTAATCTTCCTATTAAACACATTATGGCCAAAAATATGTTAATTAGTGTAAGAAAAGGAGAAATTATGGGCTATAGGGTGGAAACACGGCCTTGTAATATACCTTTTGATGGTACCCATTAACAACCTTTAGCCATTACAAGTCAGCACTAGGAGAGAGTCTCAATGGATTTTATCACATGTTTACCCAAGTCCAAAGGAAATAGTGTCATGATGATGGTAGTTGATAAACTTACCAAGTATGCACACTTTTGTGCATTATCTCATCCTTTTAAAGAAAGTACAATTGCTACTGCATTTATGGAAACAAATCAAAAGCCACATGGAAACCCAAAGATTATTGTAAGTGACAAAGATCCCATTTTCACTGGAAATTTTTGGACGAAATTATTTTCTTGTCTTGGTGCTCATTTAGATCATAGTTCATCTTATCATTCTCAATCTGACGGGAAAACTAAGACAGTGAAAAAATGTTTGGAATTATAAATTTGTTGCTTTGTTTCTGATAAACAAACATAATGGGTCAAGTGGTTACCTTTGGCTGAATGGTGGTATAACACTTCCTTCCATACTGTAGCAAAAATGACCCCATTTATGGCACTTTATGGATATCATCCACCATACATCACATCATATTTAAGAGAAAATTCTAAGGTTAAAACAATGGAAGATCACATTGAGCATAAATGACAAGTTCTCCGACTCTTAAGGGATAGCCTCACTCTGGCGCAAAATCGAATGAAACAACATGCATATAAGCATTGAAATGAAAGAAGTTTTGACGTAGGTGACTGGGTATTTTTACGGCCACAACCATACAAACAAATGTCCCTCAAGCAAGCTAAGAAGGATAATAAATTATCACCCAAGTAATATGGTCCTTACAAGGCATTGCAAAAGATTGATACTATGGCATATAAATTAGAGCTATGTGCATATTCCTGAGGACACCAAGTTTTTCATGTTTCATGCTTAAAGAAGGATATTGGTGACAAGCTCTAGTTCAAACAATATTGTAATAAATTGACGAGGAAGGAAAAGTAATATTGGAGCTTGAAGCAGCCATAGAAACAAGAACCCAACAATTACAGAATCGATCAATTTCAGTGTATCTCATTAAGTAGAAGAACTTACCTGCTGAAGATTCCACATGTGAGGATGAGAATTTTATACAAAATAATCTAGAACAAATCAAGCATTGAGGACAACACTTTTCATGAAGGAGAGGAGCATGATATGTCCCCATAATACTAGTATATCTCCCTTATTGTTATTTTTAGCCTAGTCCCATTATTGTTATTGTTGCACCCATGTAGCCCCCATATTTTTATTATTGTGCCCTTACATTATTATTGTTATGTAGGGTCTAATTATATTGTGACCACTTGGAATCCTATATATACCAATGAGGTCTTGTCATTTGTATCATCCAAGATTTTTTCATTTATGTGATGTAAAGGAGGTTTCCCCCTTGAAGAGGCTAATTTTCAAGTCGTTGATCTACCTTTTCTTCCGTTTTGTGATATGGCTGCATAACATCCAACAACTTTGAAGTACAAGTTCGAATCAAAATAACTCTTCTTGAAACCTAGGTTGACCAAATAGCCATTAACACAAGAGTACCATGTATGAGGATCCCACTTCGACCCATATAGGGATTTCTTCAATTTGCAAACATGTGTTTCTATATCATGGACCTCAAAACCTTGAGGTTGCTTAAGATAAACGTCCTCTTCAATAAATCCACTCAAAAAATTAGTATAGACATCCATTTGATGAATTTTCCAACATGCAATAGAAGCAAGAGCAACGATAGATATAATAGAAGCATGTTTGGAAACAAGAGAAAACATGTCCTCCTAATCCTCTCCCTCTTTCTCGAAGAATCCTTGGGCCAAAATATTGCCTTGTAATTTTCAACACTTCCATTAGCTGCATGTTAGATTTTTTAGATCCATTTTGAACACACAATAGACTTCCCTTCAATTCTTGGCACAATTTCCCAAATACAATTATTCAATATAGACTGATACTCTTCGATCATAAAATCTTTCCAAACTTGATGTTCTGCTGCTTCCTCATAGGTGGATGGACTAGACTCAATGATCTTGCACATCATTGCTGCATAACCAAAGTACTTCTTTGACTTATTCCTTTCCCTGAAGGACAAATGAGGTGAAGTATGTCCTTCAACTTCCTTCAAAGTTATTCAAACTATGTAGGCCTCTTTCTAGTCTTAGGTAGAATGGATATTAGAGAGTCAACATATTCATGATCATCAGAATCTTCATGTGGATATCGTTCCATCGTTTCAATTTATTTAGATTTCAATTCCTCATTCATTAGACCCACCTCTATATCATCATCAGAGTCCAAGTGTGAACCATTGGACTTCCAAAATACAACATCCTCATTAAAGATAACATCCCTGCAAGTCTCAATTGAATGTTGTCCTAGTATATAGACCTTTAAGGCCTTTGTATTTTCATTGTATCCAACAAATTTTCCGTTCTTCCAAGAGGGTTACAACTTTGTCCTTTTCTCCTTAGGAACATGAATATAAATAGGAAAACCAAAAATTCTTAAATGTTCAACATTGGGTCTGTCACTTAAGAGTACTTCTTTGGGAGTCTTGTAATCCAAAACTAAGTGTGGGAATATATTTTTCACATAAACGACAACCTTCGAAGCTTCTCTCCTCAGAAACATTGGCAACTCTTGATCATGAATCATGGCCTTGGGAACTTACATAATCATTCTATTCTTCCTTTCAACAACTCCATTTCTTTTAGGATAGTAGGGAAATATCAACTCCATCTTAATTATAACATCCCTACAGAAGGCAATCAATTCTTTGGATACATACTCTCCTCTAATTTCAAACCTCAAGGTCTTGATTCTTCTCCCTGTAGCATTTTCAACCTATGATTTGAATTCAAAAAACTTTTCAAATACCTGATCCTTGGTCTTTAAAAGATAAATCCATGTAATCATCAATGAAGGAGACATAATACAAATTTCCACTTAAGGAATTATCAAACATTGGACCACAGACATGAGAATGTATGAGGTCCAAGATTCCTTTGGACCTAGAATCACTCTTAGTAAATATTCCTTTAACATTTTTCCAAAGGGTAGATCCCTTGCATACTCCATCATGTTCAATTTTTATTTTAAGTACACCTTTAACAAAATATTTCAATCTAGACAAGGCCTTATAATGAACATGAGTATACCTTCGATGCCATAGTTCACAAATATTAATGGTATTATGTAATAAGGCTTGAATTGAGTGTCTAAGGATAGTCCTCCAATTTTGACACCAATGACCTTGGAAAATTCAAAGGACTCATCATTCTTCCATACTAGAAATTTCCATGCATGAAACCAATTCAATATACCTTGTCTTCAAGAGATGAAATAGACCAAAAATTCTTCTTTAAACCAGTAACATATAAAATATTGTTAATATATACATTACCTCATGATTCCAATTGGGAGGATGATGAACCAATGCCCTTGAATTCGTATTTTACATTATCTCTAAGATCAAAAATTTGAGATATCTCCTTTTTGACCAATCCAGAGAGATGTTTTGGACTTCCAGTCATGTGCCTAAAGGCACCACTGTCCACCAACCATATTTTTTCATGAAATCTAATGGAACCTGTAAAAGTAGAATAAAATGAGTATTCATCATCAAAATCATTCTGTCTAGGACTCCTATTCTGAGGGGACTCATCAAGGTCACCTATATAAGCATGATGCTGCCATTTCCTCTTTTGATCATCATTCCTTTGATTCCTTTGATGAAATTCATTTTAATAGTGATCATTCAACATTTGTCAGATCTCTTCTATCTCCGCTATCATTGAGAGGGAGGAGGAGATATTCTTTGTGAATCATATTCCATTATTGTATTGGATCTTGGAGCAACTCTTGAATTAGGTATTCTACCATAAATTATTTGAAATCTTCCAAAATTATGTCTTATTCTATTATTATTTGAGTGGGTTGTAAATGCTTGAGAGTCTTCACCTGAATTTGAAATCTTGCCTTTGGAAAGGATCCTTGATTCTTATTGAGTGCAATGAGCCTATATATTTTCAAAATAGGGTGCATTTTCTCTTCCATTAATGCTTGTTGCAAAAGGATCCCAAGATTCAGGTATACCACCCATTGACACAACTACAAATTCTTCATCAGATACCTCTTCTTCAATAACTTTGAGTTGGTCTACAATTTGAGATATTATTACAAAGTATGATGCCATAATATCATTCTTTGTCATCTTGATATCACTATGTTGACCCATTAAACTTATAAATTGATTGATGTTTTTGATTGTGTATAATCCATTGAGGGCATCATACATCTCCTTGGAAGTTTTGAACTCTGCAATATAAGGAATGAAATGATGCCTAACAGATTCCACAATAATGCTCATAGCCAAAATATCATCTTCTTTGAACTTTTATTTTCCCGCTGGATCAAATGGTTCAATAAATTTTCGTGTAACAACATCCAAAACCTTATTTCTTGCAAGTATTAGATTGATCATAGTCTTCCATGCCCTGTAATTTGTAGCTCCTTCAATCTTGTTCTCTATATTCATGTAGAGATTCATGATGAAGATAATCAATATGACCAACCAAAATTAAAATATGTATAATCCCAAAGCTTCAAAGTTCTCTCAATATTCTTCAAGGTGATCTCAATGCTCTTTCGCTTCACCAAAGCTCTAATACCATGTGAAATTACTAGTACAATGAACTTGTTCAATTTTTCAAAATGATAACTACTTTCAATGATATAATTTTACTTTGTATAGAATTCCAATCATTAAGCAGTTATAAATGAAAAATTTCAACCATTCACTTTCATTAGTAGAGAAATTGAGATCACAATGAATAATAAAACAAGAGACAAGAGACACCAGAAATTAGGTTAGCAGCCAGGGGAAAAACAATAAGGGGAAAACCCATACATATATTTCCTTATGACAAAGAGAATTTAATTCATCAAAATTATGTTAGTATATTCCAACAAGATCCCAAATTTTGACCTCAAAAAATACCAATTTAAACCAGTCAAAGGAGAGAGAAAGTGAAGTCAACACTGGTCAATGTCAATTTTGCAATAAAGGGAGATTTTTTGGCCCGAGGTAGCCCAGAACACAGACTTGAAATTCAGTCAAAGCCACAGTCAACGAACCCCTACAATTCTTGGTCAAAGTATCAAGTTTGGCCTGTGGTTAATGGCCTGGGAACAAGAAAAAATTTCATTTAGATAAAGTCAACAAAACTCTGCAATCTTCAACCTCCGAGGACTACCAAAACTTTGGTCAAACAAGTGAAAACAAGCCTAAGTCAGTGTAGGTCAAACAGAAGAATAGAACCTAATAAACACAAAACAAAAATGCTCCTTTGAATCCTTCGCATGTGTGAACTCCTATGATTTCAGATCGAATGGATGGATGTGAGATGTGTTAAATAAGCTCCAACGAAGTTGTATTTATATGTGTCTTAGGAGGCGACATTTACACAAGTGGGGCCAGCTTGTGCATTTTAGGCCAACTTAGTCAAACATCAAAATATGAATTTCCTCCATTGTTTTTCCAATGAAAATACTAACTAAAGCTACCGATTTTTCACTAGGTACACTTAGATTGACAACTATTTCACTAGGTTGGGCTTCACCAAAAGTGAAGCAGATGAAAATTTGTACCAGATTGTGGTTGATGGTAAGCTTTTGATTATTATACTTTATGTAGATGATCTAATCTTGACAGAACCTTGCAAGAGAATTCGAAATGAAGGACATGGGACTCCTTCACTATTTCCTGGGCTTGGGAAATATGGCAGTGGGATGGTGAAATTTTTGTTTCTCAATGCAAGTATGACAAAGAGATAATGGGTAAGTTTCACATAGAGAGCTGTAAACTCATGGAGACTCCTCTTCCAGGAAATTGGAGGAAAGAGGATGCTACTTCGGGATAAATAGTGGATTCTATTGTCTACAGGTAGTTAGTGGGTTCACTGATGTATTTGGTGAACACTAGCTAGACATTTGCTACGCAGTTAACCAGCTAAGTCAAGATATGGTTAAGCCTACCAAGCTCTTTTGGAAGGCGGGGAAGCATGTCTTGAGATATCTCAGAGGCATGACAGAGTATGTAAACTCATGGAGACTCCTCTTCCAGGAAATTGGAGGAAAGAGGATGCTACTTCGGGATAAATAGTGGATTCTATTGTCTACAGGTAGTTAGTGGGTTCACTGATGCATTTGGTGAACACTAGACTAGACATTTTCTACGCAGTTAAACAACTAAGTCAAGATATGGTTAAGCCTACCAAGCTCTTTTGGAAGGCGGGGAAGCATGTCTTGAGATATCTCAGAGGCATGACGGAGTGAAGCTTCAAGGCTTCACGGATGCAGATTGGGCAGGCAGTCCATCAGAAAAAAAGAGAACATCAGGAGGGATCTTCAACATAAGATCGACAACAGTTTCTTGGTACAGCAGGAAGCAAAAATCTATGGTACTTAGTTTAGCCGAGGCCGAGTTCATGGCAGCAAGTCAAGCTGCATGTGATGCCATCTGGATGAGAAAGATCTTGATTGGCTTGTTTGGTTCTCAGATGGATCCGACGGTGATACATTGTGATAACCAAAGTTGCATTAAACTCTTGGTTAATCCAGTATTCCATGATAAGTCCAAGCACATTGACATCCGGTACCACCATCTTAGAGATTGTGTCTAGAGACGCATAATGTTACTTCAGTACATTCCCACGGAGGATCAGGATGCGAATATCGTGATGAAGGTGCTCATCAGGAGCAAATTCGAATACCATAGAGGCAGGATCGAGGTGGAAGATAATCCCTTTCCTGTTGAGAGGGAGTGTTGAAGTTCAACAAGAAATTGCAGCACCTACACTAGTGTGGGACCATTGGGTCCTAGCAACACCTACATTGGTGGGGGCTAAATTTGGTGCAGTGTCTATTTTTGTTTTTTCCTTAATTAAAATGGACAATAAATGTAATCTTATCTCAAAATCACTTGTTATAGTTAACTGAGTGTGATAAACTCAATTAGCTCATGAATTTCAAGTTGAGGGTAGTTGGTGAGGCATGCAAAGTAATTCTAGTTTTAATAGAGTTCGAATTGCAGTTGGTGCATTAGTTAATGCATGAGAAATCAATTAACTCAATATAGGTGAGTTAAAGTCAGTGGTGCTAGTTGTAACTGTTTTTTGCACTAGTGAGGGATCAAGTAAATTAAATATTATTTAATTCAAAATCAGTGATCTAACATGCAACTGATTATTTACTATTATTAGCTGCATGCATGTCAGTTCGAGTGGAGACCCATTTGAGACTAAGGTGAAAGGGATGTTAACTATCAATTATAGGATTATTGGGTTGCACCCATGCAACCAAACACCCATTTGATTTCCCATGATGCTTGCAGTTTAGGAAGGCCAAAATTCCTATTCTTTAGGGATTGCATTCATCAGGAATTGCGCAAGCAAGGCAGGTTGTTTAGAGGCTGAAAATTGGCTAAGTGTTGGTCAGTTTTGTCCGGGACAGTGTGAGACAATTAGCTGAGTGCTGGAGACTCTTGTGAGAAGATGGCATTGTATTTGTTTCATGCATCCATGATGAATATACAATAGAAGATAGTGGGGTTTTGAGTAGCAAGATTTCCTCGGGAAATTATCTGTGTTGTGGTTTGATTTGATTCTTTCTTTGCTTCATGTAATTGGCGATTATGTTTAATTTATGAAATTGATTTGTAGAAGCGATTTAGTATCTAGATTTACTACATTGTTAGATCAGTTTGAATCCATGATATACATATATTTTGTATAATTTATACAGCCAAAAGAACCTCATTTCAGCAGAGGTCATGAAGCGGTTGGGCCTGCTGACCACAAAACACCCACAACCGTACACCATCAGATGGCTTGACCAAAGACACGATCTCCGTGTCAACCAACAGTGCTGCCTTCCCTACAACATCAAACCCTTCACAGATGAGGTATTATTTGATATTTATTCTCTTGATGTTTGTGATGTATTATTAGGCCAACCATACTTGTGGAAGTGACATGCTCTGTATGAGTCTAGGCCCCGCGCTGTTATTGTTACTTTGGGAAATAAGTTGTATAGGATATCGGAGGTAGCACTGCTTACCACCATCTCTTTGGTCACTGCAAAACAATGTAGTAAGCTCATTTCCAAAACGAGTAAATTTGTTTTCCTGATGATCCATCCTCAGGGAAAGAAGAAAACTGTAGCCATGACCTCTAGATAGGGCTCCTTTGCATGAAAACAATAGATGGACAAGGTCATGGAGGAATACAGGGAATTCTTCACCTCACCCGCAGGTGTACCTCTGCATTGTCAGGTCAAGAAATCCATCGATCTGACCCTAGGCGCACCGCTACCTAATGGACCGATCTTTCGACACTCTGTTACGGAGAACGACAGAGTCAAGAGCTAGATTCATGAGTTGCTACAGAAAGGTCACATCCGGCCAAGTTCATCACCCCGTGGGAGCCCGATCATGTTGGCGTAGAAGAAGGATGGGACTTCGAGACTCTGTATTGACTATCAGGTGCTGAACAAGATCATTGTTCGGAATATGTATTTGATCCCGCAGATGGATGACCTTCTGGACCAACTCAAGGGGGTCAAATATTTCAGCAAGATCGACTTGAAGTATGGGTATCACTAGGTACCAATCAAACCCTCTGATGTGTGGAAGGCTGCTTTAAAAGCCAAGAAGGGTATTTTTGAGTGGTTGGTCATGCATTTCGAGTTGATGAATGCTCCCAAGACCTTCATGAGGCCGATGGAAGACATATTGCAACCATTCACGACCAACTCATTCGTGGTGGTATATTTGGATGACATCCTAATCTTCAGCCAGAGTTGGGAAGAGCACCTACACCACATTCGACATGTCCTCTAAACACTGTGGCAACACAATTTGTGTGCCAATTTGGAGAAATGCACTTTTTTCATGACACAAGTTCAATATATGGGATACATTATTGATGATCATGGGGTGCATGTGGGCCCAACCAATATTCAGGTCATTCGAGATTGGCTAGCCCCAACCACTCTAACAGAGCTCTATAGCTTTATGAGTCTTTTCAATTTCTACTGAATTTCGTGTTGGGCTTCTCTCATATCACTTGGCCTTTGAGTCAAGTCACCAAGGGAGAAGCGAAAGAAAAAATCTTTTGGTCCGTATCTCAACAGAAAGAGTTTGCAGAGTTGAATCATCACCTTTTCTCTGCACCAGTGCTCACATTACCAGACTTGCAACAACCATTTGAGATTGACCGAAATGCCTATGACTATGCTATTAGGGCAATACTTACTCAACAGGGGCATCCAGTGGCATATCATAGTGAGACACTTTTAGACACAGTCCGAAAGTATCCCACCTATGACAAAGAGATGTATTCCATTATGCATGCTCTGCGACAATGGAAGCATTACATTTTGGGGAAGGAAACGTTCATCCATACAGATCACCGACCCCTGTAGTTCATACAGACACAGGGGAAGTTGTAGAATTATCTCCATAAAAAATGGTCCACATACCTGCAACAGTTCCATTTGAACATCAAGTTCAAGAAGGGGAACCCCAATAACGTTGTCGATTTCCTCAGCCGACCGCTGATCGTGGTTCTAACCACTATGCTAGAATCTTGTGGGCACGAGACTTTGGGTTGGTCGAATCTCTACCAAAGTGATCCATAATTCAACCACATATACCGTATGCTCTTGGAGGGTAAGCAAGTTCTAAAATTTCTCCTTCAGGATGCACTGTTATGTCATCTGGGACACCTCTGTGTTCCTTCAAGTGAGCATGCTAAGATGATTTGGGAGCGCACTACAGTCGGGTCGCTGGAAATTTTTGGGTTGAGAAAATAGTGGCAATACTGCAGAAGATCCAGTTGTATCGGGCTATCAAAGTTGGATAACTGTTGCACCAAGGCAAGTGGCTCACCAAGGACCAAGTTCAGCAGAAATTTCCTCATCTCATGGAGGAACTCAAGGCAATGGGGACCATTACTTCTTAAGGGGGGAGGACTGATCCAGGTGGATGTTGGTGGCCAACTGCCTATTCCAATTGGACCGCCACCGTTGTTTCTTTCAGTTTCCTTAATTGTAGCACAATTTACTATTTTTGGCAGTTTTTCGGGTCCTGAACTTCCGGAGTTGTTTTGAGGCCCTAAACGATGTTTTTAGGGAAAACTGGGACTAACATGGGTCTACAACTAATGTTGGTCACTCAAAAGTTTTATTACACAAATATATATTTCTAACAAGGTATTGTGCGCATCAAACAAAGATCTTATGTCAAAGTTACATCCCTCGGAAGTTGATGTACCAATTTACCCAAATGAGGCCCATAGTTTTGGCGCTTCATCTACTACGGTTAGGTTTTTGGATGTTTAGAATTTTCCATTGTTTCTCAATAATAAATAGGCCTTCGAGCCTCATTGTAACATAGTTCAGAGGCGTGTAGCCACCACATCTCTTCCTAGAGATAAGCTACAATCGCCCAAGCTAGTTTAATTTCCATTTTGCCTGTAAGCATTATTCAGTATTTGATATTAATGAAATGAAGTGTTATTCCTACTGCAACTCTACGTTGATGTTTATTTATATATTTTATTGTGTTCCTGCATAAGTCTAGAACGGTCTATATTGTAACTCTAGTTAAGAGTTGATGTAGTCAAACTTAATCACTAATGGCTATTGGGTTGTGTTTTAACCGAGCCACTAGGAGGAAGAGGCATTCTATTCTTTTGAGAGAATTTTGTTCCATAGTTGGGTAAATATAACCAGGAGAGCTAGGAGGTAGAAAACACAAAGAGGATTTGTGCACTGTAGCATCCCACAGGCCACAAGCATTACTTCTTTGTACTTGTAGTCATATTTCCAGATAGAGAAAGAGAGCGAAGCGACCTCACCTTCCAACTAGATTTTCTCCTGAAAGTGTTTCCCAAAGAAAATATCTTTTGTCTTATGTGTGTGTGAGATTTTTTTATTTTATTTATTTTTTTCGTTCTCTATTTTTATGAATAATTTCCATTCTCACGCATGCACTAATTACAGTTAAATCTACAAATCTATAATTTTAACATAACTGTAATAGTGTAAAATTTTAGTATTTTAATATATTATTATCATATATGTTGTGACAAACTGTCTAGTGGAGTATCCACGACAATTTATAGAGAATTTGGTATCAGAGAAAGTTTCTTTGGGTATTTTGTGGAGATTGCAGGGATGTAGATCAACGGGGCTGAAAATCATAAAACCCTAATCATGGTTGATGAATCTGTAAATGAACCTCGTGATCCTGCAGAGGTGAGGTTTATGTGGCTGGAACAACAAGTCACATATATCAACCAAAATATAAGCCTCCTCATGGAAGACTTGAATAACAAGCTGGGGATATTTGGAGAAGACATGGGTTTGAATGCAGATGAAAAATATGAACGTGGACCAAAATATCAGGGAGAAACAAAGAACCAACCAAAGAAAGAACCTAGAAAATATCAACCTAGTTCATGTGTCATGAATCAATCCCTATTTAAAATGGAAGCAAAATTTGATATCAAGCCATACCATGATGAGGTCAACGCTCTGAAGCTGAACCATTGGTTGCAACAAATGGAAGTTTATTTCAACGTCCATCAGATTAAGGAAGGAAACAAAATCTCATTTGCGGGTCTGGAATTGGAGGGCCATGAACTCACTTGGTGGGAGATCGACACAGAAACCCTAAGGTTGGAGGGATAACCTCTAATGACTAAGTGGGAAGATTTCAAAACTCTCATTAAGTCATAGTTTTATCCCATTGGGTACGTTGAGGACCAGTGGATCCGGTGGAATTACATTAGGAAAAAGTCGGGCCAAAGTGTGTAGGAGTACACTGTGGAATTCATAAATATGGCTATAATTGGTGGACAAGGCTATAATATACATGAGAAAGTGATGTTTTTCATGCCCAAATCGGTGGACGAGGCTTGTGTATAGGTGCAATACCTAGAAAACATAGCCCTAAAGAGAGAAAAATAAAGTGGATCAAGGCAACAAGAGTAAGATGATGCTTCTAAGTAGGGGAAGAAGAAGCAAAAAGGGGGAAAAGATAAAAAAATGGCAGCCACAACGCATTAGTGCAAGGATCCCAACAACCACTGCAACCACTGCAACATTGATGGCCATACCAAGGAGAAGTGTTGAAATTTGCATCTTGAGCTAAATCCGAAGAACAAGAAGAAATATAATAAGAAGAATAATCTCATGGCCACTAATTTGAGAAACCAAGTTTAAAGAGACTCGGATGTGGGTGAGAAAATCGTGTGTACATCAGTGAAAAATGAGGTGAATCTAAGCAGCCTTCAACAACAGGAAGAGAAATAAATTACCAAACTCTTACATATAAAGATACAAGTCAAGAAGACAAAGATTGATGCGATGTTTAACTCAGGATCCCAGGTGAATCTCATTGCATTAGAGCTGGTCAAGAAGTTGGGGCTTGAAGTTCGTGATCATCCAAACCCATATCCATTAGGATGAGTAAATAAGGACGCAGATCTGAAGGTAACAAAACAATGTAAAATTAGATTTGCTATTAGTGCTGATTATATTGATGAAGTAGATCTAGATGTGGTTCCCCTTGATGTCTGTAGAGTCGTGTTTGAGAGTCCATACATGTACATGCATGATGCAATATTCATGAGGAGATCTAACAAGTACTGGCTCATCAAGGATGGAAAATTGTTTATCATCCATGCACACAAAGGTAAGTCACAAATTTCATTGGTAAGTGTCAACCAAGCCAAGAAATTGATCAGTTTCAGTAAGAAGTTTGTGTTATTATTTTTAAGAGAAAGTCAATCTCTAGAGGATTCAATAAGAGGCAAGGCATCCTTGGAGGGGTGTACTAAGATTTTTTTTTTTGGAGGAGTTGTTACATGCATACAAGGATGTGTTCCGAGAGCCTAAAGGGTTACCACCTAAGAGAGAAGTGGAGCATGGGATCTAGCTATTTCTAGACTCCCCATTGCCGAATATTGGGTTGTACAAGACGTATGTTATAGAAGCAAGTGAGTTTAAGAAATAGTTGCAACAACTGCTAGAACATGGTGTCATTTGACCAAGTACATCACCATGTGGGTCACCCATCATCATTGTGCCAAAGAAGGATAGGACTTGGAAGATGTGTATAGATTACAAGGCGTTGAATATACTCATGCTCAAGAACATATACCCCATTCCGAGGATAAACGATCTGCTAGATCAATTGCAACAAGAAAATTACTTCACCAAGCTGGACTTGAAGTCTAGATATCACCAGGTTCGAGTTAAAGAAGAAAATACATGGAAGACCCCCTTCAAAACCAGGAAAGGTTTGTATGAGTGGTTAGTTATGCCATTTTGCCTATGCAATGCACTAACTATGTTTATGAGATTAATTAATGATGTACTGTGCCCTTTTATAGGTTCATTTTTTATTATCTATTTGGATGATATACTGGTATATAATTCTTCCTGGGAGGATAATATTTCACATCTGACACATGTGTTGGAAACATTGAAGAAGCACCACCTACTAGAAAATCTCAAGAAGTGCGATTTTGTGCATCAGTATTTGGTGTATTTGGGGTATGTGATCAATGGAGGAGAGATGAGATTAATTAATGATGTACTGTGCCCTTTTATAGGTTTATTTTTTATTATCTATTTGGATGATATACTGGTATATAATGCCTCATGGGAGGATAATATTTCACATCTGACACATGTGCTGGAAACATTGAAGAAGCACCACCTACTAGAAAATCTCAAGAAGTGCGATTTTGTGCATCAGTATTTGGTGTATTTGGGGTATGTGATCAATGGAGGAGAGATGAGATTAATTAATGATGTACCGTGCCCTTTTATAGGTTCATTTTTTATTATCTATTTGGATGATACACTGGTATATAATGCCTCTTGGGAGGATAATATTTCACATCTGACACATGTGTTGGAAACATTGAAGAAGCACCACCTACTAGAAAATCTCAAGAAGTGCGATTTTGTGCATCAGTATTTGGTGTATTTGGGGTATGTGATCAATGGAGGAGAGATGAGATTAATTAATGATGTACTGTGCCCTTTTATAGGTTCATTTTTTATTATCTATTTGGATGATATACTGGTATATAATGCCTCCTGGGAGGATAATATTTCACATCTGACACATGTGCTGGAACCATTGAAGAAGCACCACCTACTAGAAAATCTCAAGAAGTGCAATTTTGTGCATCAGTATTTGGTGTATTTGGGGTATGTGATCAATGGAGGAGAGATGAGATTAATTAATGATGTACTGTGCCCTTTTATAGGTTCATTTTTTATTAGCTATTTGGATGATATACTAGTATATAATGCCTCTTGGGAGGATAATATTTCACATCTGACACATGTGCTGGAAACATTGAAGAAGCACCACTTAATATAAAATCTCGAGAAGTGCGATTTTGTGCATCAATATTTTGTGTATTTGGGGTATGTGATCAATGGAGGAGAGATGAAGATAGATCCTTCCAAGATGGAGACCATCATGAAATTGTTGGTGCATACTAATGTTTCTAAGGCCAATAGTTTCATTAGGGAAACACAGTACCCGAGGAAATTCATATCCTCATTTTCAGCAGTAGCAACACTGCTCTACGCCATAAAAACAAGTGGAGAGAGATTTCAGTGGGGAAAAGGTCAGCAGAGGGCTTTCAATGAGTTAAAGAAGAAGATCATTCAAGAATCGATTTTGGCATTACCAAACTTGTAGCGACCTTTCGAAGTGGAGACAAATGCAAGTGAGTATGCTATGGGAGCTACCTTGATGCAGGGAGGAAGGCTTGTATGTTACCATTTTGATTTTTTTTATGGGGAAACTCTTAACTACCCTACCTACGACAAGGAGCTCTATGCCATGGTATAAGCTATGAAGAAGTGGGAGAATTATCTGATGGGAAAAGAAATAGTAATCCACTCCGATCACCAGCTGTTACAGTACTTGTAGGCCCAAATTAAGCTACAACAGATCAAGCACTACAAGTGGACGGGGTTTTTATTGCAGTTTCATTTGGTGATCAAGTATAAGAGGGGAAAAACAAACAAGTTGGTCGACATGTTTTCAAGGCCACCCACATCAAAGATTACAACTCTGGGGACCCTTATGCACATGGAGCCATTCACCCATGATGCATACAAAGAATAATATTCAGAAGATGAGGACTTTAAGGAGGTGTATCAGTAGTTGTAGAGCCAAAGTCATGTGCACGATGGAGATAACACGATTGACTACCATCTCCAGGATGGGTTACTCTACATGCTGAATAAGCTATGTGTTTCTAAAGGTAAGCGATTGCACCTGATTAGAGAGGCTCACACCTCCAAGGTTGCAAGGCACTTTGGTGTAGGGAAGACCATGGATAACTTGTAGAGGTATGTGTATTGGCCCAAGATGCAAGAGAAAGTAGCTAGGTTCATAAGGGGATGTATGCTTTGTTGTACCAGCAAGCCTAGCAACATGAAACATGGTATATATCATCCCTTACTTGTACCTACTCGTCCTTGGGAAATCATTTCCATGGAATTTGTGGCAGGTTTACCGACAACCAGGAAGGGACATGAATACCTATTTCTGGTAGTTGATAGGTTCAACAATATGTGTGTTCTGATGCCTTGTAAAAATACCATCAATGGGAAAGAAGCAACAAAATTGTTCTTTGGAAATGTCTGGGTTCACTTTGGGATACCAAGGAGCATAATTTTAGACATAGATACAAGATTTATTAGTGCATTATAGACTACATTGTGGGAGAAGATGGACACGAAGTTGAAGAGATCTACAACATTCCATCCATAAAAGGATGGGTAGACAAAAGTAGTCAATAGGAATTTGATTCAACTTCTAAGGGGATACAACAAGAAGCATTCGAAGACCTGGGATGAAAATCTGGTCTATATACAACATTATTATAACAGAGCAGTCTACACTTCTACAAGAAAGTCCCCATTCGAAACTTGCTTTGAATATTTGCAACCTTCACCTTTGGATATTGCATATGGTGAACAAGTATGAGTGAGGGAAGATCTTACAAGAGATGCTTTGAGGTCTAAATAATTTATAGATAAAATTAGGCAGATCCATTTACAGGTACAAGAAACACTGCAAAAGTCACAGGAGAAGTATAAGGCCAGGCATGATAAGCACATAACATAGAAGTCATTCAAGGTGGGAGACATAATATGATTACAATTGAACAAGGAGATGCTACAGGGACCTGGTAAGAAAATCAAGGCTTTGAGGTATAGTCCCTTTGAGATACTGGAAACGGTGGGTGATAATGCCTATCAAATCAGTTTACCACCATATATGCACATTTACTCAGTTGTGAATGTAGAGAATTTGAAACTCTATGAGCCTTCTATGCTAGATTAGAAATAGGAGCATGTCCTACCTTTTGTGGAGGATTTGGCACCAGATGCTTAGGTAGAGTTGAAAAAAGATACAATTTTTCAAAAGAGGTCCAAAACTACAAGACAAGGGGCAACATGACCTTTGGAAGATTAGATTGAAGGGGAAACTTCGAGGCAAAGCTAAATAGTACACCTGAGAGAAGGTGGAGGAAACATTTCCTCACCTCTTGCAGTAAAATATTTTGGGGACCAAAATCCTCCCAAAATGGGGAGGTGTGATCCAGATTGGATCATTATATTGTTCCATCTCTATGCATTTGGAGTGGAAAAAGTGGAGGAATCAACTCAAGTGACCATTTTGACAGGTGGGACCCATTTTGACAAAACGAGGTCTGAAACCTTCTAGGAGCGTTTTGAGGCATCAAACGATGCTTTTTGAGTGTAAAAATTTGTTGCTTTAATGCAACATTTTTTCATGCTATTCTACACACATATATATTTCCAATGATGCAAGAAGCACATCAATCGGAGTCCGTATACAAAACATTATGCCACCCAGAAGTTGACCTTCATGTTTTCACACCTATAATTCGAGAGGATGCCGTGCCAACCCCCATTATTCATGGAAAAGAGGCTAGCCACATTATTATGGTGTAAAATACTCTAGAAGAGTCTATATTGTAACTCTAGTTAAGAATTGATGTAGTCAAACTTAACCACTAGTAGACTATCAAGCTTTATTATAATCGGGCCACTAGGAGGAAGAGGTATTCCACTTTCGAGATAATTTTGTTCCATAATTGAGTAAATATAGCCAAGAGAGATAGGAGTTAGAGCACACAGAGAGGATTTGTGCATCGTATCAGCCCAGGGGCCTCAAGAATTACTTCTTTGTACCCGTAGCCATATTTACAGACATAGAAAAAGAGCGAAGCGACCTCACCTTCCAGTTTTGTTTTCTCCCAAAAGGATTTCCCAGAGAGCACATCTTGTGTCTTATGTGTATGTGAGCTTATTTTTTTCATTCTCTATTTCTATGCATAATCTCCATTCACATGCATGAACTAATTACAGTTAAATATACAATTCTAGAATTTTAATAAAATTGTATTAGAGTAGAATTTCAATATTTCAATATATTATTATCAGATCTGTTGTGACGAACTGTCTAGTGGAATATCCATAGCAGTTTACAGATCATGAAACCAATGACAGTTCATGTAACACGTGTAAGGGTCCCAAGATAGATATATCTATGTAGTCTGAGGTATGGGTTGAGTTGGTGGTAAACTTGATTGTAATATTCTTCTTGAGCAATAAAAATATCATATCTTGCCCCATGGATGTTTTCCTGGTACATTCTTAGGGTTTTTCCATGTAAATTTCATGTTTTCTATATCGTTCTGCGTTATCTTTATGTCATTATTTTTTTATTTTAATATTTATTCAGGATTTAATTACCAATAATGGTTTCCCCAATTTGACCTAAACAAGTAGTGGTTACTAAAATGCAATTTTGGATTTTCCTTTCAAATTTGTCCCTATAGTTTTGGCATCCTTCAATATTAAAATATATTAGATACCATTTGGGCATATATTTAAAAAAAAAATTGAGTGGTTATAAATGTCATTGTTCACTTATGCTAGTATCTATGTGTAAATTGACCTTAGTAAAGGTCTTGTAGATAGGTTGATTTTAAAGAAGAGAAATTCAAAGTGTACTAGCTTTTAGACTATGAAAATAGTACTATTTGATGCCAAATCCACAAACAAACTATTATCTAAAGTACATTCAAAATGGAGAAAAATAGTCTCCCTCATATTCAAAATATGGCAACCATATATGCCTTGAGATTTAGCTACCAAAGCAAATGAAAATAAAACAAATAATAAATCTGAAAAATAAAATGTAAATTCGCAAAAGTCCATAATGACCTAAAATAAAAGGGGTAAGAAATAATTCAAATGAAGTTTTGGTTAAAAAAAGTAATTGAAAAACATATTCATCGATTTAATTAGAAAAATAATCAAATTTATAAATTTGAATCCCTTAGAAAGAGCTATGTTAATGTATCTTTAACACTTTAAAAATTTACTTAGTTAATAGTTTTTTTTTTCCTTAAATATGGTTTATATTTAAACTTATTAGTAGATATTATAATATTTTTTACAACAAAAAAAAAATATATATATATATATATATAATTTTTTTTTTTTAAACAAAAATATATATACATATATATTTATTATAATATTTTTTTAAACAAAAACATATATATGGTTTTTATTGTTTTGAATTGATAAAGAATATTATATAAAATTATAATTTTTATATCTATCCCAAACCATTTTTATATCTATCCCAAACCAAAAAAGATATATTGCTTTTAATTTTGATTAAAAAACTTTAACTTTCAATTAAAACTAAGAGATACACAGCACCAGAAATCTATAAATGATATTGATCTATAACACCGATGATTTCAAATGCCATCACATGTAGAACATGTACGGAATCACTTCTCATAGCGGTTTACGAACCATACACCAAAAAGTAAATATTAAATTAAATATTTTAGGTATAATAAATGAAATGTCTTTTTTTTTTCATTATATGTTTTATGGTTAATAAAAAATGTGAGAGAGATTTTTAAAATCTAGTGCTGAATTATTTATTTATTCAAAAATACATTCTAAATAATAAAAAAATATATTTTAAATTGTTTTTGTGATTAAGGTGAAAAAGTTTATTTAGTCTATATGTTAGACTATTGTTTTTTTTATGTGGTTTTAAATTGAATGATAAAATATAAATAAAATAAATAAAATAAAAAATCTATTTTTTTTTTCTTTCTATCGGTCAAGTATCATAACTCTGCACAAAATAATGCCATGTTGATATTTCTCACCATTTTTTTTTTGGGTAAATTTAGTAGTTCCTTACCATTTTCTATTTCTCAAAAAAGATAGAGCAAGTTGCAACATATTCACATTTGGTGGCCTCCACCTACCCGGAGGAAACAGGGTCTGTTGGCCACCTTAAAGCATTAAATGCCATCCAAAATTGCAATTGTTTCTTTCGTCTACTCGTCACTATGGCCTATTTACTGTTTACTACCAAGCCTATTAAACAACATGAAAAATAAAAGCTATCTGCAAAAAGCATATTAACTTAGAGTCAATTAACCATCTGAAGAGTCAATGGGTGCTGGGTCTTTTGCTGTAGAGCCCGACATATCAACTTGCTGCATTTGCTGAAGCTGTCTTTCTGCCTATATGAGCTGTGGCATGATACTGTGACACCCTTATTTCCTGGATATCTGTTTTGATTTCCTGTAGTATTGAAACCACTTCAGGGTTGCCTTCACTTTCCTGTAAGCTTTGTAGAGCTTTAGCTAAAACACATTTTAGAGTCCAATAGGTGTGTATGGATTGATGAAAGAGGGATAGACATCCTCTCGTACTCTCGGGATCAACAACAAAATCCATGTTTTTCTCCTGGACCTCAATATCTTCTTCCTTACTTTTACTTTCTCTCTCCCATCCGTGAATTACATTTTGAATTTGTGGAGAATTGCCAGTTGAGTAAACCTCAAAGAGATTTTCCATTATCTCTTTTTTCGTCCTTCTTTCTCTCTTACTGGTCTCAGCCTTATTTTGCGCAAAATTTTTCTTTCCTTTATCCTTAGACTGGTGCTTTGTTGACTAAACCTGCAAAATTTGTGAGAGGGCTTGTAGAGGGTGGCATATTATAAACAAAGAACCCAGTAAATTTAGTGAGTCGCCCCGCCATATTGTAGATATCCATGCATTTCCTATTACAGAGACATGTAAATAAACTAAAGTGACCAAGATCCTCGTTAATTGGCGACTGACCAGGCTTTTCATTCCTTCTATTCTCACAGAGAGATTTGGTCAGCTTGATTTGGAAGGGAACTAAAAAGGGGTAAAGAGAGAAGCACATTCTCAATTTTTGGCCATGACAGGTAGAGGTATAGTAACAAATGCCATCTAATTTATCCTGGCGCTGCATGCGTAAAGTTTCATACAATTGAGACTTGTTTTCGAAGCTACTATGACTTACATAGTTATGGCAAGGGTCAACCAAGACACATTGAAATAGCAAACTAATAACCAGAATCCTACAGGGGCTTCTAAAACAGGGGTTAATGTCTTGCTTAGCCGAGTGATGATATTTTCTACCCTTCCCACAATAGTAACGATGCATATTTTCAATTCTTTCTCTACCCCTACTGTTTCCAGTGGTTTCTCTATGCAAGGTGAAAATGACACGGACAGGAACCATAGCCATAACAAACCAATGAACCAGAGGATGCAACAGTTGCAGATTTGGCTCGGCATGATCTGCAGCTTTTCCTTTCGGTCCTCCACAAGGTTTGTTTCGAGAAGGAATGTTCTGGCCTGGAACTGTTGTATTACTTAGCCTTCGCCTCTGCTGTTTTCCATGTCGCTCTGACATGGTTAGTTGGCTTACTGCTAAACCCATAATGGGCCGGCGTGCAGTGGTACCCTCAACATTTACTGCAGGTTTAATGAGTGAAGGTCGGGTGCAACACGCCATCATATGCCTCCCTCTGCCGGGCGTTCTCCACCTGTCCTGCTTCATTGACCGCTTAGGCACCCCGATTGGGGGTTCCCACCTTTTTATTTCAAGTCTAAACAAACAATTGATTTTTTTTATTAGTCATAAGTCTTTTTGCTTTCTTTTTCTATTTCAGTTTATTGCATTTTCATTTTAAATTTTCTAATTTTAAAATAATTATTTCAGAATTGCAATTTTTTTTTTTTTTTAATAACTATAAACCTGTTATATTTTTTAATTTTAATAAAATCTATATATTGCTCTATTAATTTAGACTCAATAAAATATAAAAAAATATTTTAAATAATATATATACACTGTGTATAAATAATTTTAATAAAAAATGTGATAGAGATTTTTAAAAATTTGATTTTAAGTTATTTAATGTACATAATTCTAGTGCTCAATCATTTATTCATTTAAAAATGCATTTTCAAAATTGTTTTTGTGATTCAGATAAAAACATTTTAGTCGATAAATTAGATTATGCAATTTTTATGCGGTTAAAAAAATAAAAATAAAAAAATTTATTAGCCATAAGTCTTTTTGCTTTCATTATCTATTTATCTATTTCAATTTATTGCATTCTCATTTTAAATTTTCTAATTTTAAAATAATTATTTCAAAATATTAATTTAAAAAATATATATATATTAATAACTATAACTTATGTTTTTTTAATTTTTAATTTTAATAAAATCTATTTATTGCTATATTAATTTAAACTCAATAAAATATTAAAAAATATTTTACATATATATATAACTATGCAAAAATATTTAGACGGTATTTTCTGTGCTTTTATGATTGAATAGTAGAACAACTTTCTATCATTAAGTTTGTCACTTACGTTTTATTTTTACGTAAAAAAAAGATAAAATTTGTCATTTACTTTTTATTTTTACATCAAAAAAAAGTAACAAGCAGTGAGGTTGATATTAAACTTGTTTTAATTAATGAAAGGATTAACCATATCCCCTGTATTTTGTAGTTTTTCCTTATTTTATGATCCAAATCATAATCACAGATAACTAACTCACTAGAATGTTTCCGGTTAGTAAACCAGTCCTTATTATGGAGATTTCGAACTGCCATAGGCACATAAGAAATTCAACTTCAAGCGTAAAGGATTTATACTCGCTGGGGGTTGAAGCGAAGAGGTCAAAGATCGACCCACGGGGTGGACCGGTGAATCGATAATCGTTTGGAAGAATCAAATATCCTTCGAAACACTCGCATTCCGATCCAAAAAATAATTGTCGATGTTTATCGGTTGTGCCATCAATCTAGCGTTTATGTTCAGAATCTGGTTCTTCTGTCCACTCTGTCCCGTCGACAAATGGAACAAAAATATCCCGATAGCAGCAGTTTCCAGGTCGAGAAAAGCAAAAGGAGGTTGATTAAAGATGCAGATTACTGCATTCTTAATTCTATAGGGTAAAGATACTATCATTTAAAACTTTAGTCGGTCTAAAGAAGCTGCAGGAATGCGAAAGCATCGAAGAATATTTTAGTCGGCACAGCGGTGATTACTCTTTAGCTTTTCTGCGTTTTGTTCTTTCGTCTCTTTATTTATTTTTTCAATCGATTGGAAGAGTAAAAGAAATGATATTCCTTCACATGAATTAAAAAACAATAGCAACACTGATGCATTTTGCCTTCTTTACATGACAATATGGCCAATGCGAAGCTTTAGCTATGCTTTGCTTTTGCTTTGGCTGTTTATTTCCAACTGGAAGGTGCTGAATCAACTTTATTTTTATTTTATTGTAAATTAAAATATTTTAATTTGATTTCTTGATCTCAAGAACCTTGATGTTGTATTGATGTGCATATTTGTACAGAAATCAGCGAGCAAATGTGCTGAATTCGACCATGCTTTTACTCTGGAATGCATTAGTTTTGGCTGAAGAGAGCTAAAATTGGAAGATGTGTTCACATTTTGCCAATAACACAGTCAGAGCTCGTTCCAGGATAGTCGATTTGCGTTGAAATTGAGCCCTGGCTTGCGTTTTGACATACGGAGGTATTTAAGAATTTAAGGCTCATTTCTCAGTGCTGTAAAGTATGGATACGAGGGATGGAGATACAAAGATTGCATTGTTAGCAAGTGAACACGCAATTTTTGAGAATGTAGAAGAAGGTCAAGGTCCCGGAATTGAGCAGTATACTTATGAAGACGGCATAATAGCTCGCCACGATATTTCAAATCGCGATTTTTCTGGTCCCACGATTCAAAGACCCCCCTCCTTGCTGCAGAAGAACTACAAAAGATTGAAATCCAGCCGAGAAGATGAGCTGAGCCAATTCAGAACAAGCCTTCGGTGTTGGGGACTTGATCAATCTACCAAACTGAATATAGTATTTTCGTGGTTTGTGTTCATAATATTCACTCTGGTTGTCCCTGTCCTCAGTTCTATTCTTGTCACTTGTCCTAGTTGTAAAGCTAAACACAGCTATGCATATGATAAAATAGTTCAAATACCAGAATCTACTTTGGCTGCCATTGCTTTCTTATATCTTTCGCGCCATGTGCGAAAATACGGCCTTCGGAAATTCTTGTTCTTGGATCAACTCTGTGATGACATGCCAAAGGTGCAAGAAGGGTACACCAAAGAGCTTGATGTAAGTACTTTCATTTAATTGTTTGAAAATGCTGCTACATATTCCAGATTAGAGAAACTAATTAAAATAAATGGATTTATAGCAAGATGCCTGTGGAGTGTAATTCTTCCAATAAGAATGTGCATGTCTCTGTTCCATGATTTTCTAAAAGTATTGCAGCTTCTTTGTGCCAGCAAACTGTCTGCCTTTGCAGAAGAGTTTAATCAATTTTCGTGGAATTAATTTTACAGCTAGGAAGGATATTAATAGGTTTATGGAGATTATTTGAACTCAAACAAATGAAATCAGTCAGAATAGGGGTCACTGCAGTTGATTTACTGCCAAGAATAAAACTGTGACATTCAAGGATTTAAATTCAGTTCTCGATCAGGACATAATTACATGAATTTTGTAAGGAACTACTTTGACATTAAAACGGTTTATTTTGCTTGTACAGAGTTCATTCAAACTCCTATCCTGGATTCTCTTGCCATCATTTCTTGTTGAGCTTCTCCACAACATTTTATGGTTTACATCGGTAACTGTTACAATTCCTTATGTCCATGGTCGGATTCTGAGCAACTCAATAATGTTTGCGGCAGTTCTAATTTCGTGGTTGTATAGAACGGGCGTCTTTTTGTTGCTTTGCGTGCTTTTCCGTCTTACATGCCATCTGCAAATTCTTCGATTTGAGGGCTACAAAAAGTTCTTAGAAGAGTATAGCTCTGATGTCCACTTACTTTTAAAGGAGCATATGAGAATCAGGCATCAGCTTTTTGTTACCAGTCATCGTTTCCGCATGTTTATTCTGTTATCTTTGCTTACAATTAGCATCAGCCAGCTAACAGCACTTGTGCTGATGTTGACTGCATCGTCAGGGATCAACTTTATAAATGCAGGAGACTTGGTGGTCAGTTCTCTTTCTGGCCTATGCAAGATATTTGCTATCTTTCTTGAATTTGTTTCAGTTTGTTTTCAATTATTGTAAACTTTGGATGTAGATTTAGTAATTCTTTGTCTGAATATACTTCGTTATTCATTTGGCAAAATTTTTAGTGAACGAACTAAGATTTTGCACTAAAACTTGATAATTTTATGCTTATTTTACATCTACATTTTTTTATTGATGAAGCCTAATCTATTGGTTTTTTGCCAAAGAGATCATCAGTGAGAACTGTCTCAAAAGTTTTCCTGCATGTAATGTAAACAGGTTTGCTCTGCAGTTCAGCTCACCGGTTTCTGTCTTTGTTTGGTGGAAGCTGCAAGGATCACCCACAGAGCTCAAGGAATTGTCTCCATTGCCACCAGGTGGCACTCTTTATCTACCTGCACCTCTCATGGGGCGTATTATTCTTCAAAAGCAGGTTTCCCAGACTCTTTGGGGCAGGAGTCCAATGCTATCAATCCTTTCTCCAGATCAGAATCTGATAGTGATTCAGAGTCGTCGGAAGTGTTTTTCATGTTTCCTTCAAAGGATGCAGTGGCTGCATTCCAAATGAGACAATCCTTTGGTAAGCCTTCAAACCTTTCATATCTGCTCATTGTCTCATAGTTTTTCTATTGAACGCTCTCTTTTAGATTAGAAACAAGACTGGGGGCAAAAACTAACACTTTACAATCCTTTCACAACTTGCTAGAACTGAAATAACAAAATAACAATAACGGAGTCAATCTCTCCCAGACCCTCTTAAGTAAGTCCTCCAAGTAAGAGTAAACTTGCCGACAGAGATGAAAATTCAGGAAAAGGCAGAAATTATTTTATACTATTGTACACACTACACACTGTCAAAATGGCGGGGCGACCCTGTTTCCAAATTCCAACCCTGCTTCCCATGTTAGGCCTTATATGCCAAATGATGCATAAACCATTCAACACCTTTTTACTAGACTACAACCTCAAATGCTTTTTAAAACTTGCCAAACTAGCGTGTGGTATTGTACGTACTACGGATCAGTATATTTTTTCACTCATCTTGCTCTTCGTCGGTTTTATAGAGCTATGGATTTGTTGGCCTCTGTATCCATATTATGATAATTTTTTATATACATAACACATGCCTACAACGAAAAGGGAAATACTCTAAGATTCTAAACTCAGGAAGTACGTTGATATTCGAAGATTCTGAGCTCAGGAAGTATGTTGATGCCCAAATTGTGAAATTTACCTGTAATGGTTCAATTGAGGTTATTATGTGGCTCTGACTTTAGGTGTTTGGGTGCGGTTGGTGAGGGATGTACATACTAAAACTTGGGAAGGAATTATGTTAAAACGTAAGAGCATAAACTGCATTGATTGTGCCAATTGACACTCTCGAAAATCATTTAAAAAACAGGAAGATTTACGTTAGAACTTGGATCTTTGTCATGTATATTGGAATCAAAATTAGACATAGAAGAGGAGGTGAAATGATTAATATCCAGGCTTCTGATGAACTTTGATGTCAAGCAGTCTCGGTGATATGCCAGTTGAAATGGTGGGTGATTTGACATATTATAGCCTCTGGATTGTGACACATCATAGCCTCCGGATTGTGACACAACACACATCTAGGGTCCAATTTGCATGGAGCAACACTTAGGTGGCTTGTGCAATAAATCCCTATCAAAACCCCCAAGTTGTGATTGCATTGTCCAATATCTAATGGTGATAGTTGGATTTGAGGTCGAATATCTTTGTATAGAATTGGGAAGAGCATAACAATTCTTGATATTAGCATGAATCATGATAGCTTTTATTTGTGATTGCTGTGTCTTCGGTCTAACTGTAGCAGAGGTGGGCATGCTTCAGGGGAAATAGTAGGCTACTACAGATCCTAGCCTCCGGGTTTGTGCACAGCATGAGAGACGCCTTAAGTGTGGAGGACGCAGGTATTAATGAAGCACAGTGACAGATTATATGGGCAGTGAGATAGAGAGTAATGCAGGAGACACATAATAGTTTTAAATATAGTTGCTATTATAAAAATAGAGGTGATGTCTTTTTAATTTTAGGTTAGGTTCTGTTATTAGCTGTGAGTGAACTGCTGTTCCAGGTTGAGGCTAGACTTAGATTAGGTACCTTGTGGCATAACATTATGTATTCTAGGACGAGGGAACTATTCTCAAGGAGAAGCTCATGCCTTCATGTGTTGTCTAGTCCAGTTGGGGCAACCTATCCTTGGCTGAGCTCTATTCTTAGCTAGACGCTAGTTTTTAGAAAAGGTTCTCATGCAGACTTGTCCGAACTTCCCTATGTTATTATTTGTTTTTTTTTTGTAGTTTATGAGTCATTAATTCATTTGGTTCTCTTTAGTGAGTAGCAGATTGTTGTAATTTTGGCTTTATGAGTTTAACAGAAGCATGCGGGATTGAGAGTTCAAAGTTTTCTGGCTGCCCTAAATTTCCGAACTCTGTTTTATATTCAGATTTAAACAAAGTTTGATTTTCTAATTTTCTGCTTAAACTGTCTTTTACCTGTGAGGTTACTGTCTTGAGTTTGAGTAGACACAGTCAGCAGCTTTGAAATCTGTTTGGTCAGCTTCTGTTAGGATTTTGTTTCACAGAGAGTTCAGATCTGTGCCATGAATTAGTAAAATTCGTTAGTCCAGGACAATCTATCTTGGGTTCTAGAATGAGGTCCATAACAAAATAGGGCTGAATGCAACCTCGATCAATCAACTTCACGGATTTGGCTCTTGATTTCATCATTCTCTAACATGGAGTGCGAATTAATAACCAATCAACTTCATGGGTTTGGCTCTTGATTTCATCATTCTCTAACATGGAGTGTCAATTAATAATGGATGAAACGGAGATGCTTAATCGAGGAAGATTCGAAACTCTAAAAGGTAGGCTGGGGGCAGGGGAGGAGAATGTGACATGCTCGTATCTGGCAGGTATGGTGGGTTACAATGTTAGTTTTGCTTTGTTTATTTTATTTTTTCCCCTGTAATAGCCCCTTAGGTAGGCCCACTCTAAGGGGTTTTATGTTTAGTGAAGGGTTGTATGTTTAGCGAACTCAATACATGGAGTCTGATTCTTTTGGATAAAAAAGAATTGAATCTACGTTTTGATTCTTTTGGATAAAAAATAACTGAATTTATGTTTTCATGACATAGGGCCAAATCGGGGCTTCAATCAATTGGACTAATAGTCTATTAATGAGAATTGAACATTTTATTGAACCCACATTTCATGACATAGAGCCAAAGATTTGGTATGAGGTTTCAACCAACCAGACTATCTATCAGGGCAAAATCCATCCCCATTACATATAGACATAAGGAAAATCTATACCATTACATATGAACATATGACAAGTAGAGAATCATGGATGTGTATTGGTGCCAAGCCACTTTAACTTGGTTCTTCGTAGGCTTGATGCTATAAAGATAGGCATCTGGTGTTTGAGCAAACAATGAAATTATTGAATGGCATAAGAACTATAAATTATGATTTTTATGAAAAATTAGTGAGGAGAGAGAATATTTAGGTATTTTATTTTTCAGTGATTATTAATAAGTAAAAATGTAAATCTATAATCCAATTGTGAAAACATAAACAAACTTATTATTGAAAAATCTATCCAAAAGACGAAAAAAACAACCAAATCATGCCAATATTTTTATTTCCTAACCACAAGATCAAAATTTTAATTAACCTAATAACCCAAATCAAATTTATGATTTGAAAACCAATATTATAATTTGAAATTTTATACATTTCATCTTCTTATACAATGATTTGTACTATTGATAGAACCTCCATTTTACTATATGTCCTTGGTGTAGCAATATTTCTGGGTCATCCTAATAAAAACGGTTTCCTCAGGAGTCACAATATTCCTACAATTAGGGAGTTTTGCAGTATTGTCTTGAATTTTAGGGAGTTTTGCAGTATTGTATTGAATCTTGGACGGTTGACCTTTAGTTAATAATTTAAGCTCTTGGGTTTTAAGTTGCAAGTTTTATTTTTTCAAGTGTAATTGTTTTGTTTTGTTTTTTTTTTTTGCATATAGATTTAGCAAATGTAATATGCAGCATTGTTATTGTTACTTAGTACCTGCTTCTTATGTAAAAAGTAGAGAATTTTTATAGGGTGAATGTGATTATATAACTTGGTTATATTAAGTGCATGATTTAAGCACCACAACCTTGGTGGAGGGGATCAAATTGTTAATAATCTATTGGTACATGATAGCATATTTTTATGACAAAAAAATGACAACAATTAAATAATTAAACAATTAAACAATATTATGATTAATAAAATATATTAATGGAAAAAGTGAAAAAAAAAACATTGTTATTAAAAGAATAGAACGATTAATAGAAAACAAGGCAAGAATGATTATAGGTTGATAAATATTTATTGTTAAAAATAATTTTGAAAGAAAATATTAATTATGGAATAATCTATTTATTTATTTATTTTTATGAAAAATAAAATATTAATTATGGAAAAAGTCCAAATATTTGATTTTTTTAAATAATTAATTTATGAGAACACTTGGCAATTAGAGTTTTTTAACAATTTTTAATTCTGAAAAAAATGGTTTTAAATCACATAAAATTGTTCATCCACCAATCAAAAATTAGAAATTCAAATTTTAAAAATTAAAAAATTAATTTTCAATTTAAAAGAAAAAGTTTAATATTTAATTTCTTTAAAACTTTAATAAATTTTGGAAATAATTTCTAAAAATTTACAAATTAATTAAGAGTGAAAGCATTTTGACTCAAACTAATTACAATATACTTTATCTTCCACACATATAAAAATACAAATATTTATAAAACACACACACATATATTTAATTAATCATATATAGTTTAGATTTGTAGAAATATACATATATTTATTTTAGATTTGTAAAGTTTCATAGTTCACACCCCTAAGTTCATAGAAGAGCCTCTTCAAAGATATATCTTTATATACATAATTAATATAGTTAGAAATGCCTTTACATATTTAAAGTTGTGTGTATGATTGAATTAATATTTTAATATTGTAAATCTTTAAGGGTGGTACAATATGTTATAAGTTTTTTTTTAATTGTATAATGTTATAATGTTTGAACCAATATGAATCATGTTTTTTAAATCTAAGTGAATAGAGGAGTAAGGTGTTTTCTAAAACTCTTTTGACTTTGTTATTTTAGAAGGGTCATGTTCATATTTTGTGGACCAATATAGATTTGGTTTTAATGTTTTTTTAAATAAAATTAGATAGAATGGTAAGATTAAATTATATATATATATATATATATATATATATATATATATATTTTAATTTTATATTTATTATATAGTGTAGGTTTTTTGAATCATGTAGATTCACATTTAATGGAAAAAACTCATAATATGTGGATATATTATTTTTATAATTTTAGTAGATAGATTGATGAGTTGGTTGGATAATAGATATACATTTGTATTCTTGTGTTTATATTTTTCATATATATATTTGGGTTTGAAAGTATAATTTTATATTAATTTGTAACATTAAAAGAGTTTACATGATATGAGTTAAGTTAGTGAATAGAAAATTTAACATACAATGAATAAGAATTTTTAAATGTAAAATGATTTATCTATATTAAAAATGATATATTGTCAATTATTTTGAATAGAATTATGTTTATATATCTTTTAACAGCAAAGTAATGAATTTAGATGTCTAATATATTTTTATAAAAAATTTATTTGGAGAATGAGTTCTTATCTAAAGGATAGAAGAGGCATGCAATGTTTCATGAATGTTAATCCATGGTCATTGCCATCTCTTTAGTAATCATACAGAATATATTTACAAATAAATAATATTAGGTGAAAAATTATATAACTTGCACATTATAATTCATAATCTTACTAAATATTAAATTTTCATTGGATATCCATTTTCATTGTCACCTATTTTGTTTGAATAGTGCAATGTTGCACAAAGGCTCCATAATGGGTGAAAATTCTAAGTAATTTCAGTGGAATAAATATGTGTAAAATGAAAGTATGGGACAAACTGATATCATAGAATGGAACTTTTGGAAACATGTTTATAACTAGAAAGAGAAAATATAAACTTGTACATCATTCATTATGAAATAGCTTCCAATTATGTTAAATAAACATGTATCTTACATCATTGTAATCATATCATGATATGTCTAAACTTATATATCTATATGTGATGAATTGATTAATGTATTGTTTAAAAGAAATAAAATTAGAGTTGATTATTTTTAAATGTGCGTGTAACATTTCCATTTATGTAAGGAAACAAAAATAATACTCATTATATTTGGATATAAAAATAAATTTGTCATAATTACATTGATAATTTAGAGTTTTCAAGTATTTGTCATTTAGAAAGCATGGACGACCCTACTAATGATATCATTATATTTTTTTGGTGTTTTTGTACGCAGTATTATATTTACAGCATAACAGCGGAGGCATTACTTTATTTGGATTTGTTCTAGATCGTGGTTTACTACATACTCTTTTTGCCTTTGAATTCTCTTTGGTAATGTGGATACTTAGTAAAGCAATTGCCTTTTCTTAAGAGTGTTATGTGCGCAAACAATTTGTTTCAAGTGTTCTTTACAAGTGTGAAGGATGCACATGTCATTTTTCTTTTTCTTTGTAATTCTCTAGGTATATATAAATACCTACGCTTGGAAATTCTTCCTTGCAATTTATTATTCTACCATTGGATAGCATGAGCTTATGCTACATGTTGCAATATGCGGTTTTAATAATTAAAAAAAATATGTATTTATTTTTGAAGGATGTGATCCTTATCTTATTTTGCAGGAATTTATCTTCCCACCAACATATGTTATTTCCTAATTTCAATGTATCATTTTTGCAATTATGCATATACTTTGGCTTTCTCATGAAGATGAAAGGACCCGAAGGTCTAGGATGTGTTTCATATACTAATCAATGAGAAAACAATGTATAAAAAAGTAAGTTAACATGACTGTAGTAAAAATAAAATAGCTACATATAATTATTAAAACAACAATTTTTTAGGGAAAACCTTTTTGGGAGACAAAACCCAACACTCCAAAGACCACGTAGTGTTTAATGACTAGAAAATGGTTACAATACATTATAGAGTCTTCATGCCTAAAGCCATAAACCATTCATGGTTTTGCAATTCTACATGCTAGAACCACGAATAATTAATTGCCTCACTAATATTGCTCAACATTAATTCTCTGCTATTCTTCAACATTCATTGAGATAAATACTTTACTACAAAACTACATGGTATATGCCACACCTATCCCAACATGTTCAAAATTTTCATATACCTTGAAAATAGTGTAAGGGAGAATGCATTAAAATGTGAGCTAAATTTCTAGGGGCCTTAACACACACACACTCTCATAGCACCACTTGAATTTACTTGAGCTCCATGGTTTTGTCAAAGTATTTGGAATGTTTTTCAAATTCTTAAATTTTGTTAGTATCACCTTTCTATAATCTACCATGGCCTAAATGAAATGGTACTAGATGTCAATATGCTTTCCCTTCGAATGGAAGGTCAGGTTCTCATCGAGAAAAATTGCATTGTTACTATCACACTAAATTGTAATATTTATTTGAATTAGATCTACATTTGAACACCATTTCATAAGTCAAATGACCTCCTTATTGGCATGGGTGGCTACCATATACTTTTTATTTGCACTGGAAAAAGTGATCATGACTTACTACATGCTCTTACAAATCATTGCTGCACCAAATAGTGGAAATACATATCTACTAGAAAATTTTCTTTTATTCAAAGATTCTCTTGCCCAATTAGAATCCATATATATATATATAAAACGAGTGTTGGTCCCCTGAAACATAACTATGATAACAAATGGAAGATTTAGAAGTTCCTTGCAAATACTTGAAGACCCTTTTTATTACAATTCAATGTTTGAATCTAGGATTAACCATGAATTGACTCAAGACTGTATATACCATAGCATACACCAAAATACCAGTTACACTAACGTAAGCAACATAAACCAATTCGTCAATTTCTAAGGGTGTTGTATAATGAAACAATCAATGGTTTGTATTTACAACTCATTGCTCCACCAAATAATGGAAACACATATCTACTAGAAAATTTCCTTCTATTCACTTCCCTTGCCCAATTAGAATCCACATAACAATATATATATATATATATATATATATATATATATATATATATATATATATATATATATATATATATATATATATATATAAAATAAGTGTTGGTCCCCTAAAACATCACTATGATAACAAATGGAATATTCATAATTTCCTTGCAAATACCTATAGACCCTCTTCATTACAATTCAATGTTTATGTCCAGGATTAGCCATGAATTGACTCAAGGCTCTTGCTAAATTGTACCATCTAGTTTAGTATATACCATAGCATACACCAAACTACAAATTACACTGGTGTAAGAAACATAATCCATATCCTCCATTTCTAAGGGTGTAATAGAAAATTGATCAACATAAAGCTTAATTCCCACATAAATTGAAATAGTCATTGGTTTGCAATTTTCCATGCAAAAACGCTGCAATAAAGAATAAACATACTTAATTTTGTACAACCAAAGATGTTTTTTCTCTCTCTCGATTTCCATCCTTAAGATATACTTTGAAACCTTTAAGTCCTTCATGTTAAATTGTCTTGAAAGTTGAGACTTCAAATCATGAATGAAATATATAACATACCATCTACATACAAAGTGATGACAAGGAAATGACCATCATCCTTCTTGTAATATGCATAGTGATATTCTATTTTAAATTTCATAAATCCAAATCCCAACACAAAAGAGTCAAATTAGTCTCCCACTTTATGAGATACTATTTGAGACCATATAATTTTTTTTTAAACTTTCAAACCAAAAAATATTTACCTTTAGAATATAGTGCTATGGCTATGTCATATGTACCTCCTCATTTATGTAACGATATAGGAATATCAACTAGAGAAAAAAAAATCTCACCAAATTCTATCCCCTCAACTTAGCAATATCATTTCGCACCAACCTTTCCTTATACTTTTCAACACTACCATCTAAACTAATATTCTTTTTGAAAACCCATTTACATCCAATGGGTATTTGTCCATAAGACAATGGTTTTAAGTCCCATTTACAATTATTTCCAATTGTAGGATATCCTCATCCATGGCCAATATTTATAACTCCTTACTTTCCATTTCCATCCCCCCTTTCATAGTTCTAGGTTCATCGATGTTAGAATATAAAGGAAATATATATTTGAGATAAGATGAATTTTAATTATACCTATCTGGTTCCTTATTTTCTAAATGGACCTTCTTAAAGTTTGAGTTGGATTTTCTTTCTCCTATTTAGATTTATCTGAGCCTTCCTCATTAGGTCCATCATGAAAATATTGTTCAATTTTTGGTCCAAATTTCTTGGTCTTGGGTGGTAGTTGAACAATTGGATTTTTATCCTCTTTTGGTTGTGTCAATGTGGGAGAAGACTTAAATTATTTGAAAATAACAATTTTTTTATATAAAAAATTATAACCATAAGATCACAAAGCTTGTTACCCTTTCACGCCAAGGGCATAATTAATGAAAATACATTGGATTTCCTTGTTATCCAACTTTTACCACTTCTCCTTAGGAATATGAGTATATGCTTCATAACGAAAAACATGAATTTGTTAACGTGAAGGATTATTTATCATGAAGACCTCCATAGGGGTGTAATCCATAAGGGTTGATGTAGGAGACCTATTAATTAGGTAACATGCAAGAGAAACCACTTTTTCTCTAAGTCGATGTTTGAATATTTGATAATAATGAGAGGTGGGGTGAATCAATATTGCACACTTTTTAACATTTTAATCATGTCATCTAAACATTAAATAGTTAACAACACCATCCAACAATGAATAACATCATAGAAAATACACAAGATATTTTTAGGTGGAAACCCTTTGGGGAGAAAAACCTCTGAATGCTTTTAATATAAGTCTTAAGGATTACATCAACAAGAAACTCTAACTTCAAAGATTCTCTAACAACTACTGGAAGGAGGCTCCAATTCCATGGTTTTATCAGCTCTAATTGAAAGGATGCACCAACACCTTGGTTTTCTCAACTCTAACTAAAAGGATGCTCTAACACCCCACAACATCAATATTTTTCCCTAACACCACCCTGCCACCTTGAAGTGTTCTTAGTATCCAACCTATTTTAGTTGCTGCAAACCCATCCAAAATTTTTCCTACCTTTAAATTTTGGAGCCTCCTTATGATCGTGTCAACTTTCATTTCAAGCCATTAATGCCATCCTCAGTCATGTTGTCTAAGTATTCAAGTCTTCCTTTAAGGAATCCTAAGTGTCAAACTACTTATTTTCACATGAATATCTATTTATCCTTTCATAAGCGCAATTCTTCCAAGCAGGACTTGCACACATCTTGGAGAGTGGAGCATACTCATTTCCATCAGGCGCTACACATTGCTTGTTGACAGAAAGTACACACTTTTTGGAAGCAATTTAACACATCTCTTGTTGAGAGACATTTATTGTGCGGTTCCTAGAGATAATCATTACATAGTTACTAGAGTTAGTGATTACACACTCCTTGTTGACAGTTACTGCACATTTATTATGGACAATGAGAGCACACTTCTTCAATTCGACACTATCACACTTCTAGAAACATTCAACAATGCAAAGCTCATTTTCACATTCATCATTTGCTTTGGAGCTTTGCGCATTATTTGAGCATAAGAGGCATTCTTGTTTGCAAGTGCGCCATTCTTCGCGTAAGTTTCTCAACTATCCTTTTTTATTTCTTTTTATTTAGCATGTGTCGCTTTTGATTTAAAATGTGTTGTTTTTGTTTTCTCTTTCTTTTTCAGGTGTCACTTTTTCTTATTTTCACTCTTTCATGTGTCGTTTTCACCTTCTTTTGCATGTCTTATTAAGAGCACATTTCCACATATTCTAAAGGAAGCTCTTGTGCACTTTCTTACATTAGTTGATCCTATCTATCACATGAACATGCACTAGAAACACTTCCATGACCTAGCACACTTCCTAGTTGCAGTCAACACTTGTATTGTAAAGTCTTGCATCCTAACTGTCACACTTGAAGATAAGTGTCGTTTTATTGTCACTTCAATGAATATATGTTGGTTTTGGGTACTCTACATATTCTTGTCACAAGAGTGACTATATATATGTATGTGATCATGTTATGAACCTATTTTAATTCTCTTACTCCTCTCTTTTTTCCTAATAATCTAACACTTAGTCGATTTTGGGATTCTTCCTTGTCCTCACATCGTGCACAATTTATGAAAACATTCAACCTTCAACCAAGTGATGAGTGCATTATGCACTTCCAAGCCTCAATTATGAACCTCTTGCTGCTTACACTTGCCCTTTGTTCCCATCTTGAGGATAAATCCCTTCACATTGCGCATTGCACATCTCTAGAGCACAATCACTCAACCCTTGTTGCTTACATCTTCCCACTACACAAAGCCTTTATTAACCTTGGCTTGTGTTGCACATTGCACACTCACAATGGTCAGTAGGGTCATCCCTTGGCCCCTACACTGGCAAGCTACATAATACCAAGAGACTCCTTCTCTATCATTGTGCACTCCACATTCTTAGTGAGGAAGCCTGTCACCCTTATCTCATAGACTTTACATTTTAACAAAGCCTTGATGAGCCTTCCCTTCATTGCAAATTGCACACTCCTAGTTCCTAGACCTTGACCTCTTTCCTCCTACTCTTAGTCATTATGCACTATCCCATCATAGTCAATAACTTAAATGAGCAAACAAGATAGAATAGGTGATTTTGGGACTGATGTTGTCTTTTCATGAGTGAACTTCATTTGTAGGTGCTATCATCGTAACATGGAAATATGATCTTTAAGGAGTTCATTAAGGAGAGGTTTCAAGTAGACACTTGTGGAGATGAAACACAAAGGTGGTATCATGTAGGAGTAAATGGTTCTTGGACCATCAAAGAGAGATGACAATTCATGTTGACTTAGAAGGTTCTAATACTTATCTAGACCCTTTGAAGGGCGAAGATGAAGAAAATATTAGATCAATCATGAAGAGTCTAATATATAGCAGCAAAGATAAGAACTTGGGACTGATACATTACAATGAAGTTTTATGTCACAGTCACCAAATTATAGCTTCACAATGTGAACACAAGAGTGTTATTTTGTTCTATGTATTTTCACCACATTATTGGTGGAATGTAATTATTTAATTTCAAAAATTGGAAAATGTAAAATGTGCGGAAGCCCAAGGGTCACGCATGGAATGTGAAAATTCACTAAGAATTCCAATAGACATTTCAGAGCTCAAAAGTCATATGGGAGCTCAAGATTCATGAGGGAGGTCAAAAATCACATGGAAGGTGATATGTCACCCCCATTTGTTATAAATAGGCCCTCATGCTTCAATTAAAGGATTTTTTCACCTTAGGTTCCCAAGCATAGCATAGGAGGGAAGATTATTCATTGAGGAGGAAGTGGTGGCTTCATGTTCCACTATTGGGGCATGTGATGCATCATTATAATTATATATCTTGGAACTTTCACTTAATATATTAAAGCTCTTAGAGCCGACACACTTTCATGCATGTATCATGGAGGTTGTAAGACTATTATTTTAATGTTTATGATATATGTTTGTGTTCATATGTAATAAATAAAATGGACTATTTCGTTGGCTTTGGTATACTTCTTGTTGAATGTGAGTTTTGAGTTGCTTTCATGATTGTTCCTACTTTGTGAACTTTTTTGAAAATTAATCAACAATTCTCTCTATGTATGCCTATGTCTTTGTTAGGATATTACTATTAATTTTATTTTAAAGACTCGCTCTTTCTTTTTCAGTCCATGGAATTGCCTCATATATATTGCAATTTTATGCTTCACAGGGCTAACTTACTTGCTTATCTCAAAATTTATATGTGTGCTCTATTATGTGTTAATTGTAGTCAAGGAAAAATATTTAAGAATAAATGGAAGGAAGGAATTTTTTTTGGATGGGGCTCCTATCCAAAACAGTGTGAGGTCTAATTGGGACTTCATACTAGGTAGACCCCCTACTATTGGCGGTATCTAATTCCGTCAACATAACATGAAGGAGACTTCAATCTCCACCTTACACAACCTTTCCACCCTAAATAAAAGATAGTAAAATAAATGTGGGCTTCAGTACTAGGGAAAATGACCCACTTACAATGAAAAGTAATACTTCATTGTTATTTTTTCTATTATTTGTTCATGTCACAAAATATATACAATGGTGTTCAATAAAATGCTAATATTTTAAACTAACAACCTTCAAGAATCATTTTGATCACTGTCATAGATCATACTTTAACTTGCAATAAATATAGGAATACGTTATTAAACAAACATAAAAATTTGCCTCATATCTCAATTATTTTGATTGGATCATACCATATTGGAATATTAACATCAAATTTCTATCACTGATTACTATAGAATAAATTTTCCCTTAATAAACCCTTTGAATTAGTGACCAAACCAAGCCTTTTCCTTGCTCAGACAGACCTTGACCATTTTCATTCTGCTTCAAATTTGTCTCAGGATTTTCACCCTTTAATCAACCCTTTGAATAGTGCCCTAAATCTACCTTCGACTTCTCTGAACATACCCTCAATGATTTGCATGAAGCTCAAATTCCTCCTACGATAATGCGTCCAAGAGAGGACTCCACTTGTGATATAAATCAGATATATATTTGGTCCTGATCTATGGCATTTACGGGTCTAGAATTGGCCTCTAAACAAACCCAAGATTTTTCCTTAATTAAGTCATAAAAATTCCTTCAAAATGTGCTTTAGAATTGACATATTTTGAGTCTCAAAATTATCCTATACTGAGCCAAAATAACCTTTATTGTAGCCTCAAATATTTCCCTTAGAATATGTTGAAATTATCCTTAAAATGTGCCTTGAAACAAGCCTTGGATCAACCCTTTAATCCAAATATTAAATTCCTCACACATTGCTTCAGGCCTTCTCGGAAACTAACATAGGATGGGATTATGTTATAGCCGAAAATTGCTTCAGATTTCTTTAGAAATAGACCTTAGGAACTTGAAGTATCTGCCACAGAACACCCTCATGATAGGACTGAAATGAACCTCAGGAAGGGTCGAGATTGGCCTAAGATAAATCCAAATTTTTTCCCCCAAAATATGCCTCAGGAAATGGGGGTTGAAATTCCTCAAAGAAGGGTCTTAGATTAAGCCCTTAAACCAGCCTTAGTATAACCAACCCTCCCACATTTACCCACTTTCATCGACATGACTAGGGTAAACATGAACTGAGGGTCACTATGATAAGACTCAACCTCCTATGTGACCTTAAGGAAATGAATTCGATGAATTAAGACCTTACTGACTTCCCTCAGGTGCCACAAGACCTCTAGGAGTAACCCAACCCCTCTAGGTGTCCAACTCCTGAGACAACTCACTTTTTCACTGACCTAGAGGCCTAGTCACTCCCTTGACAAGGCCTACATGCGACTATGGGTCCCCAGTCTCTCCCATAGGACTGATTCCATGTGACTATATATTTTTATGTTTAGTTATATGCAAGCAACTCTAAATTCTATGCCACTTTTTTAGGGCCAAGACTCAGTTCTCTGCTGAGAACTCAGTGAAACTTCCTGATAAGATAAATGATATAGAAAGAATGCTTGTAAACCAAAAATGAAACCATGACTTGAATTTACCATCCCCAACTGGGATTGACATTATTTCAAACACTTGGTAAATATCCAACCTATAGGCCATGAATGCAAGTGCGATCATAAGATACTGAATACTTATCTGAGGTTTAACAATAAGGTGTTGGGAAAGATACTGAGAGGGGGGGGGGGGGGGGGGGGGTGAATCAGTATTTAGAACTTATATCAGTAAATTTAACCTTTTCTTTTGCAGAATTGCATACGCGGATTTTATGAACCTAACTCGCGTATATACGCAGATATTCTGAAATAAAATCGTGTATACTGATATAAATTTCTAGTTTAGAAAGCTTCTCAGAAACAGACTTTAAATCAGATTTACTAGTTATGCATTAGGTTAGATAATCAGTAAATATGTGCAGTAAAAATAGTATAAAAAATCACACAAGAGGAACACACATGAACACCGATATTTAAGGTGGAAACCCAATTTGGGAGAAAACCACCGCTGCTGTCGTCTCTGTCTTCAATATTTATTATATGGAAAACTGTTTACAACATTGTACTGATGTAGACTCATATTAGTACGCAGGCTTCTACCTGCAAAAGGCTGCAACCTTCACTCGTTTTCCAGCTGCTATTGGAAGGGAGCTCCAACCCCATTTCTTCTTGTTTACTAGCCACTCCTGGAAGGGAGTTTCAACCCCCTGAACATAACACCAGCTTCTACTGGCAGGAAGCTTATATTTACATACTGAAGGCTTCAACCCTCAGACCCACTGCAGACCACGTTTCATCAATTTTCATACTAGATCAAACAACATCAACATATCCCTTTATCATCAATCTTAAATTTTGCCCCATACTTCAATTAGAACAGTGAAAAACACTGTAACCAGAACTTCAGAAATAACCCAGACTTTAGAAATAGATATGTAGATACAAACTCAACCTTGAACAATCATTAATTCAAGTATCATTCGCTACTTTGCTTTATTGAAGCCACGTACATACACGCTTTTCTGCACACCAACCTGCGTATACTTCTGTGTATATTATTCTTTAGAAACCCTAACTTCCATACACACTTTTCATGAAGTGAACCCACGTATATGCGCGCTTTTACTGAAACCAACTCACGTATAGATCTGTAAATTTAAATTTTGCAGAATAGACCAGATCTATAAAACTTCCCAGATTTCTTCATTTTCTTCAGCAGACTTGTGCCAGTTCTTCATCATTTCTTTAGCAGATCATACTAGAGATTCATCATCTTCAGATCTAGAGATCTTGAACCATCATTATATCCATGGGTGAATCATAGATTCAGATCTATCAATTAAAATCAGAGTTCATCCATACAGATATTCCTTAGAGAATTTTATTCAATAACAACCCTTACTCATGCATGCCTTGCACTATGATCTTCTTCTCCTTAAATAGATTTAGCTTTTCCAATACCATGAGTCAAAACCACTCAACTTCCGGTGGTATTCTTAGATGGAATCAAATAGACAATGCAATGCTCAATACTGTGGGCTAATACCATGGTAATGCCCCTTGGTATCATAATTTTAGAGCGCACCAGACATACACAACTTGGAGCGTTCGTTTCCGCGTGTATACGCAACTTCTCTTCACAAAAACTGCGTATATGATAACCCTGAATGTATATGCGGGTTGCCTTCACAAAAGTAGTGTATACATTGCATCCATACGTGGGTTGCCTTCACAAAAGTAGCGTATACATTGTGACATATTATATTTATCATTTCTCTGGCACTTACTGGAATTCTTTTCTCTTTCACATCTGAACTGATCTATAGATACATCATTCTTACATCTTTAACACATAGGTTGTTTATCATAGGCAACTCATCAAGTAGGTTTCCATCAAGGAAAAATTCATCAAGTAGGTTGCCATCAAGGACAACACATTACATCATATTGCCAACAATCTCCCCCTTTGGACTTGATGGCAACCATGATGGTGTTTGATCACCACAACATATAGATACATTAATCATAACCATTATTCAAACACCATGATACCCTCCCCCTTTGACATCAAGGGCAAAGGACAGTTCAAAACCAAAACAAGGTTTCTCTGCCCTTGTAGAGATATGAGCTCTGTAGATCCAAAGTGCACTGAATTTACCATGCTCCCCCTGAGTTCATGCTGAATATTTGGACAGATTTTTCAATGAAGTACGTGACTATATAACTCAATGAAGTATGACCATTCTTATCACCAAGGACTCATACTTACATCAATGATCAAACCAAGTGGAATTACATATTTTACTGAACTTCCCAACCAAGTGGGTTTACAAATTTTGACTCAACTACCCAACCAAGCGGGTTTACAAATTTGACCAAGTACTTACATGAATGAATATAACAATTTTATAGCATAGGTCTCAACATGACCTTTTCATCAAATGAATTTTTATAAACAAGACCAATGAATCTCAAATCATGAGATCAGACCACAACAAACACTTAGAATGCCAACAATTCATCCTTTCCCACAGGACAAGTGCTCCCCCTTAGCTTGTGCATCCTAAACACTTTCAACATCAAATCATGAAGGCATCTTCATCAACAATATATTTGAGAATGAAACAGAAATTTGTGAACTGGAACATCACTAGAGATACCCAACAATACCGTAGCTATTCTTAAAATGCTGACCCAGAAAATTATACCAGCAAAAACCCATACGTGGTTTTCTGTATATAAACTGTGTATATACGCGACTGTCCTTTATGAAATCCACGTATCCAAATTAATCTTCTGAATTTAAGTAGATCTGATCTTCTGAGTAGTAGAGACAATTCCCAACTTTTGTCTAAGATATTCGAATGCTTCCCTGGGAAGAGGTTTAGTAAATATATCAGCAACTTGTTCTTTGGAGGGAACATACTCTAATTTTACCTTTTGTTCAAGCATTGGTTCACGTAAGAAGTGATACTTGATAGGAATGTGCTTGGTCCTGGAATGCATAAAAGGATTCTTTGAGATACTGATGGCTCTTGTATTATCACACATAATGGATATGGGAGGTGAACATTTGATTTGAATGTCTTGTAAAGTCTGCATCATCCAAAGAAGTTGTGTGCAACATGATGCGGTAGCCACATATTATGCTTCTGCTGTAGATAAGGCAATAGAGCTTTTCTTCTTGCTGAACCAAGATACTAATCGAGGCCCCATATAGAATACACCACCACTAGTGCTCTTCCGATCATCAACATTTCTAGCCTAATCTGCATCTGTATAAGCATGAAGAGTGAGGTCAACATTCTTTGGATACCATAGTCCAAAGTCTTGAGTTCCTCGTAGATATTTGAATATTCTTTTGATGGCCTGAAGGTGAGACTCTTTTGGATTAGCTTGGAATCGTCCAACAATCCCAACAACATGCATAATGTTTGGTCTTGTCCCGGTTATATAAAGTAGATTTCCAATCATGGATCTGTATTCTGGTTGATTCACTGTGGGAGAATCATCATGAGAATTGAGGTTACACCCAGTTATCATTGGTGTACTTACAGGTTTGCGATCTTCCATCCCATACTTCTTTAGAATTTGCTTAAGATATTTTGGTTGTGATAAGAATATGCCATCTATTGCTTGTTGCACTTGTAAGCCAAGAAAAAATGTTAGTTCCCCAAGTAAAGGCATTTCAAATTATTTTTGCATAACAGAAGCAAATTTCTGACTTATGGACTCTTCATTACTTCCAAAAATGATATCATCAACATATACAACCACAATCAATAGTTTATCATTTTCAGTTTTTGTGTATAAGTTGCTATCAGCAGAACCCTTTGAAAATACTTGTTGATGAAGATATTTGTCAAGACGATAATACCATGCCCTTGGAGCTTATTTGAGACCATATAAAGCCTTTTTAAGTTTACAAACAAGTTTTTCATCATTGCCCAAAATGAATCCTTCTGGTTGTTCTATATAAACTTCTTCTTCTAGATCACCATTGAGGAAAGCAGATTTAACATCCATTTGATAAACTTTGATTTGTTGAAAGCTTGAAAAATCAAGAAACATTCTGATGGCTTCAAGTCTAGCTACATGAGCAAATGTTTCTTCAATGTCTATACCTTCTTGTTGAGCATACCCTTTACAAACAAGTCTAGCCTTGTTTCTAATAACATCTCCATTTTCATTTAACTTATTTTTGAATATCCATTTTGTTCCAATAACATTTTTATCATGAGGTCTTGGAACTAGTTCCGAAGTATGATTCTTTTCAATTTGATCAAGTTCTTCATTCATGGCTTGAAACTAACATTCATCTTTGCTAGCTTGATTGACATTCTGTGGTTCAATGGTGGATAAAAATGCTAGATAGCTAGTAGACCCTACAAGAGTTCTTCTTGTTTTGACACCTGATCCCTTTTCTCCCAAAATTTGAGATTTTGGATGATTATTTTGAACACACTTGGATGGAGCCTTTTCGGATGGATCTTCTTCTGCTGCTTCATTGGGTTCACCTTCTATATTATCTCTGTTCGATGCAGTAAGATTTACATCATCATCATCTTCATTTGTTGTTTGTATTTCCCCTTTTGGAGTTGAGAGAGATTCATCAATTACAACGTCAATGCATTCAACAATCTTTCGAAGTATTCTATTGTAGCATTTATATGCTTTACTTCTAGAAGAGTAACCAAGAAATATTCCTTCATCTGCCCTAGGTTCAAACTTGCCAAGTTTTGAATCATTATTTTTGATAAAACATTTGCTTCCAAAAACTTTAAAATGCTTTACAGTGGGAAGATTACCATACTAGAGCTCATATGGAGTTTTATCACTATTTACACGAACATGTGCTTTGTTAATAATATTTATAGCAGTATGTGTTGCTTCTCCCCAAAATGTGTCTGGTGTTCCTGAATCATCAAGCATAGCCCGAGTCATCTGTTGAACTGTTCTTTTCATTCTTTCTGCTACGCCATTTTGTTGTGGGGTACCAGCTACAAAAAACTGTCTTTTTATGCCATGTTGTTCACAGAAATCAAATAATTCATTTGATATATATTCACCTCCTCGATCAGATCTAAGACACTTGATTTTTAGATCTAATTCATTTTCAACCAGTGCTTTGAAGATCTGAAATTTTTCGAATGCTTCATCTTTGTGTTTTAGCAACCCAATCCAACACATTCTAGAGAAATCATCAATAAACAGAATATAGTATTGTTCTCCACGGGGTGACCTTTTTCTCATAGGTCCACATATATTAGTATGAATAAGTTCAAGAGGCTTACTTGCTGATCCTTCTTTGGCATTAAATTTCACTCTGGTTTTCTTATCGAATTGGCAAGATTTTCATATGGTACTCTCAGGCAGAGTAATATTTGGAAGATCACGAACAACTTTGAGTCTGCTAGATTTTTTGATTTGAGAGAAGCTCAAATGCCCCAATATTATATGCCATAACCAATTTTCTGAAGATTTACCCAAGTAAAATTGTTCTTTACAGCTTTTCAATACATACAAATTGCTTGGTGTTCTATTTCCTTTTATAATTGTTTTTCCTGTATCAAGATCACGTACCACACATTCTTTTGAGCTAAAAACAACTTCAGTTCCTTGATCACACATTTGACTCACACTTAACAGGTTATGCTTTAATCCATCCACATACATAACATTGTTAGCTTTCACCTTTTCCTTTAGAAAAATAGAACCTTTTCCCTTAATGACAGTAGGAGTATCATTTCCAAAAGTAACATTCTTTTCTCTTTCTAGAGCATCGTATGCAAGAAGTTTATTTTTGTCACTTGTCATGTGTTTTGAACATCCACTATCAATGTACCATTGATTTTCTTCTCCTTCTGCAAATAGATCTATGCCACAGTTCTCAACCTGTACTTCCTTCTTTCTCCATACTTTGGAAATTGAAGGTATATGTTCTTTTGGCTGAAGTTTGCTCCTGCATTCAGTTTCTTCATGACCAAATTTATTGCAATAAGCACATTCAGTTTCATTTTGAAGAGGAGAAAAGTTGTTATATGTATTCTTCTTTATTCCAGTATCAATTATTTTCTTTCTTACTTCTCTAGTCATGATGGTTTTGTATGCAACACATTGAATGACTTTATGACCAAAATTATGACATGAGAAACATTGTCCATTGAAGAAGAAATTTCTGCGATCATAGAACCTTCTATTTGTGTTTACCTGTTGGTTGGTATTTCTCTGAAAGGTATTCCTGTTAGTGTTCTTTGTATTGAGGTGGTCATGCTTTACCTGTAAAGTTTCTTTGTTTCCTTGCTGAGTGGCAGAATGCTGTAGGCTGGCTGTAGCTGCTTTTAGATAGTTTGGTGCTAAAGACTGAGAAGATTCTTCGACATATCCAAGACCTATTTTCATAAGAGGAGAACGTTGTACCTTGATAATTTCATCTAAGGTTTCAGATCCTTTAGCAAATCTAAGATTCAAAGTTTTTACTTTCTCAATTTCTTTTCTTAGACTTACTATTTCACATTCTAATTTCTCATTGTGTTTCTCCTTTTCTTCAAGCTTATTTTTTAGAGTTTCTATGGATATTTTGTTTTCTTCCAAGCGTATTTTGAGCTGATTGATTTCTTCAAGAAAATCATTGTCTTCTAGAGCATCCATAAAGGTATCCTTTTCTTCCCTAGACTCTTTTTCAAATTCCATGAGCAATCTAAGATCTTGATCAGATTCTTCCTCACTGTTGGATAACCCATCACTATCTTCATGAGTATAATAACTTTTTCTAGTGCTAAACCGATTCTTATTTCTTCTTGCTACTTCCTTTCCTTTTTCGTGTGTTTCTTTATGAGGACACTTAGCAGCATAATGACCAACTCTTCCACAAGAAAAACATTTGAAAGGAATCTTACCTCTGAACCTTCCAGTGCCAAGTTGGAGCTTCTTTACAAAATTTACCTCATCTTCTTCTGAAACATACCCTGATCCTTTTGTTTCTTGTACTTATTTTCCTTTTGTAGAAGCTCTAAAGACGACTTCTTGGACTTCAGATGATCCTCCTTTTCTCATTTCACATGCATTTAGAATTCCATGAAGTTGAACAATAGAAAGACTTTGAAGATCCTACTTCTCTTCAATAACAGACACTTTTGACTCAAATTTTGAAGTTAGAGATATTAAAATTTTTTCAACCAGAGTAGTGTCAGTTATGGTTTCACCCAAATTTCTCATACGATTTACAATATCATCTAGAAGTAAAAAGAAACTGGCAATTCTCTCCTCATTATGCATCCTTAGATTTTCATACTGAATTCTGAGAGTTTGGAGTTTAGCACTTTTTACCTTTGTGTCACCTTCATAGCTTAGAATGATTTTTTCCCATATTTCCTTTGTTGTATTCAACTGCATGACCTTGAAAAATACTGATTCCATTAGACTCCCCAATAGTGCATTGACCGCCTTTGCATTTGTTTCATAGTTCTTTCTTGCCGTTGCATCTGTTGGAAATGAGGCTGGATATTGATAACCTCCTTCAACAATAACCCATACATCTGCTCCAAGAGACTGAAGATAGGATCTTGTCTGTGTTTTCCAGAATATTAAATTGTTTTCGTTGAAGAGTGGAGGCTTGATAGATGCTGTCCCATCTTGATTGCTCATCTTGGCTGATCTTCCTTCTAGCGGCTAAGCTTCTTCAGAAGGACTTGCTCTGATACCAATTGTTGGGAAAAATACTGAGAGGGGGGGTGAATCAGTATTTAGAACTTATATCAGTAAATTTAACCTTTTCTTTTGCAGAATTGCATATGAGGCTTTTATGAACCTAACTCGCGTATATATGCGGATATGCTGAAATAAAATCACGTATACTGATATAAATTTCTAGGTTAGAAAGCTTCTCAGAAACAGAATTTAAATCAGATTTACTAGTTATGCATCAGGTTAGATAATCAGTAACTATGTGCAGTAATAGCAGTACAAAACATCACACAAGAGGAACACACATGAACACCGATATTTAAGGTGGAAACTCAATTTGGGAGAAAACCACCGCTGTTGTCGTCTTTGTCTTCAATATTTATTATATGGAAAACTGTTTACAACATTGTACTGATGCAAACTCATATCAGTACGCAGGCTTCTACCTGCAGAAGGCTGCAACCTTCACTCATTTTCCAGCTGCTACTGGAAGGGAGCTCCAACCCCCTTTCTTCTTGTTTACCAGCCACTCCTGGAAGGGAGTTTCAACCTCCTAAACATAACACCAGCTTCTACTGGTAGGAAGCTTCTACTTCCATACTGAAGGCTTCAACCCTCAGACCCACTGCAAACCACGTTTCATCAATTTTCATACTGGATCAAACAACATCAACACAACCCTTCATCAATCATAAAATTTTCCCAATACTTCAATTAGAACAGTGAAAAACACTGTAACTAGAACTTCAGAAATAACCCAGACTTTAGAAATAGTTATGCAGATACAAACTCAACCTTGAACAGTAATTAATTCAAATAGCATACGCTACTTTGCTTTAATGAAGCCATGTACATATGCGCTTTTCTGCACACCAACCTGCGTATACTTCTGTGTATATTATTCTTTAGAAACCCTAACTGCTATACGTGCTTTTCATGAATCGAACCCGCGTATCTACGCGCTTTTACTAAAACCAACTCGCGTATAGATCTGTAAATGTAAATTTTGCAGAACAGACCAGATCTATAAAACTTACCCAAATTTCTTCATTTTCTTCAGCAAACTTGCACCAGTTCTTCATCATTTCTTCAGTAGATCATACTAGAGATTCATCATCTTCAGATCTAGAGATCTTGAACCATCATTATATCCATGGGTGCATCATAGATTCAGATCTATCAATTAAAATCAGAGTTCATCCATACAGATATTCCTTAGAGAATTTTATTCAATAACAACCCTTACTCATGCACGCCTTGCACTATGATCTTCTTCTCCTTAAATAGATTTAGCTTTTTCCAATACCATGAGTCAAAACCATTCAAATTTCGATGGTATTCTTAGACGGAATCAAATAGACAATGCAATGCTCAATACCGTGGGCTAATACCATGGTAATGCCCCTTGGTATCATAATTTTAGAGTGCAACATGCATATGCGACTTGGAGTGTTCATTTCTGCGTGTATACGCAACTTCTCTTCACAAAAACTGTGTATATGCTAACCCTAAATGCATACGTGGCTTGCCTTCACAAAAGTAGCATATACATTGCATCCATACACGGGTTTCCTTCACAAAAGTAGTGTATACATTGTGACATATTATATTTATCATTTCTTTGGCACTTACTGGAATTATTTTCTCTGTCACATCTGAACTGATCTGTAGATACATCATTCTTACATCTTTAACACATAGGTTGTTTATCATAGGAAACTCATCAAGTATGTTTCCATCAAGGACAACTTCATCAAGTAGGTTGCCATCAAGGACAACACATTACATCATATTACCAACATAAGGGTCACTTCCTTCTCACATTAGCTTTCATAATACTAATTAGGTCATGCATTCATTAACCAATCATTTATCAACCAACATGATAAGATCCATACTCGCTTAGATCTTCCATAAAACCATGCTTATAACCATCATATAACTAGATAAATAAAAATAAGAGAACAACCATTAAATCCACATAATAACATGTACATTTTCTCATCAAAGCAAGATAAATTTAGCTTTTATTAACATAGGAAAAATATGACTAGGTTTAGGACTTCCACATACCACCCGATGATAGATTGGCTAAACCAAATATTTCTTATAGCCAATCAGCCCTGTGCCATATTCCAAGCATGAATATGGGATCTTATCGGGTAAACCAATCGAAATAAAATCAATGGGATCCAAAGGTTGAACCACCTCCACCCTCACCATATCATGATATCACCTAAACTGTTGCCGAGATCATAAAACCAAACCGTGCTTGGATGCCTAAGAATTTCTTCACCAATACCTTGAGGAATTTTACTGTCTCCACACTTAGGCTTTACCGTGTATCTCGCCATTATCGGTCAAGGGATTCCTAGGCCTTTGGGATTTTTCCCGAGACCACCTCATCCGGATCCAAAATATTCTGAAAATCCAAAGCTCAAACCTAGAACAATCCCATCACACCATGGCTATCTAGAAATTATAGGCCAGGATAAAATCCACTGTCCAACCCGAAAAAACCCATGCCAATGAAAAAAAAAGAACCAAATACCTGCATGCACATACCATGCATGTCAAAACCATCTAGGAAATCATACATGCAACCTATTACCTGCAAGTATTCCCGCTGAAGCTTCTTGATGCTTGCCTTCCTTTGATTTCCTTGTCCTTTCTTTCCTTCTTTTTCCTCTTGGTGCTCTTTTTATCTTCGAGACAAATTCCAACACTAAACTGAAACAAATCTACCAAATTATGCTATGAGGTCTTTTTGTTGATGACGTCTCCAATTTCTTCAATTTTTCATTATTTTCCTTCATTTTCCTCCTCACATGCAACTTCTGACCCTTCACGTTCCTTTTCTCCTAATTTCCATTATTTTCATAAATAATGTGCCAAAAATATCTTTTTGACTTTCCAAAGCCTTAGCCATTTCCTTTTCCAATTTCCCTTAGCCATAAACACATAAAGTGATACCCACTAGGATATTTTTCCCAACATTAAGCTTGGAATACGTGTCCCTTGCCCATGGTCTTATTTTACCTTTATTAACTTTAATTACATGAAATTTTAGCCTAGGGATATTACACTTAGATAGGACCAAATAGGCTCATATTGAAGGTCATCATTTAGAAAAAAACTCCATAAAAATATAAGTCATTAAAATCCAAAACCACTTAGAAAATTCGGCCTCCTTTGGATAAGCATGCTGCCTTGGTCTCTAATAAATTTCATAGTGAGAAACATAAGATAATGCAAGTCATTACTGGCCTTTGGAGGGAAACCAAGGCCCTAATATATAGTGGAAGGAGGGGGACTTAAAAGGGGGATGACTAGCCCTTAAACCCATGGAGTTGTCCTTATTTCAAATACAATAAATTTAATTTTTTGGGCTAGATTAACGTTCAAGCAAAGATAAAATCAACCTTTAAAAGAGATGACCTTAATTCTTCCTTTGAAGTTGATTTCATAATGAATATATTCAATTTTGGAGGGCCAACTTGGACAAATCAAGACCCACATAAGTTATCCAAGATTTTCTTAAGTATTATTTCCAAAAACTGACCAATCAAAAGCTTCTTTTTCTCATTCATTTTGGGCATCATGGCCATACTTTCAAGGAAACATCATTGAAAGAACATATCTCCTCATCCATGAGGAGATACGAGGCGTGGAACCTACCATTAGAAATGACATGAAAATTACTATCATGCTATGATTGTCTTGCTTATATATCTATTGATATTCCCATTCAATTTCCTCATCAAATGCAGGGAATCAAAACCACACTGTAAGGGCTTCTAAAATTTTAGGCTGCCTTCTCGTCCTTCTAGGGATTCTTGTCCATTGGAGCTTCTAATTGGTGCAATCCACTAACGTATATTAAGAGAATTCAAATACCGATGTTGAAATCAATGACATCACCATTCAACAATATCCCGCTTTGTCCTTAATTGCAACACTCATACCCCCATATATCCACACTTCTAACCTTTCATTCCTGATTTATGTCCCCCTTTGACATCAATGGAAAATGGTAATTACCCTAGATGAAGTATCTCTCTATATATTCCTACAAAATTCCTTTCTCTCCTTGAAAACTTCTGTCCCCCTGTCTTATTATGCTTCTCACTAATTTCCATTCTGATTTCACCTATCAATATGCTTCAACGAGTCCTTCCACAATTCTTCCTGATCTGAATCTTGAAGTGCCAAAAAACAATTCATGATTTTTATTTTCAAATATGATGCTTAACTATACACAATGCTAACTAAATTATCCATAATGTTGATCACTATTCTAACGATTTATTCATGTCTACTGTCAAACCAATATGAGTTCACAATTTCAAATCAAACTGCCCAAAGGATAGATCTTCAAATTTGTAATCATTTCTACTTAGACTCCCCCTTTTCAGCATTCATAACACTGGGAGTCTCCAAGCTAGATTATTTAGAATGATATATGAACCTGCTTTGCTGCAGGATCATTATAAACCATGAAATTTCTTTTTTACATGGGGATTTATCATGGTCTTGTGAATTTACAGGTCCTAAGAGCACCACATATGAGATTTCTTCATGTTGAAAATGCAACAAGAAATTATTAGTTTGACTTGCCTAGGTCAAACTAGAGAGAAAATTCAAAATTCCACATCAACAAACAACTTGGATGAGTTAACTAAGGTGACATGGTTTTTGTAATATCCCAAAATCGGGACTGCTAGCAAGGCATGCCTGAAAAACGCATTTTTCAGGAATGGATGCTACAGCTCTTGAAATCAGCCCGTGGATCCCTTAGATCTGAGTATCTAAGTACTAAATCCAAGAGGAGATCAGAAAAAAATCTCTCTATGGGGGTTAAACATATCTCCCACACCTAGGAAGGCTTGAAGACTGCCCAAAGAGGGGACTGTAGCAATACAAAGAACACTGCTGGAAAATAACGCAGTTCAGCCTAGTACTTGCAGTAGATCAGTATGGAGGCTCACATATCATATGTACAATAGCAAATCAGATTTATATTACAGCCCATACAGTTTACGAGATAAAGTAGAAGAATTAAACATATATAACCCTCAGAAATGAGGTGCTACAGCCACAAGAAAAGTCTGCATAAACTTGAAAACGTTATTTTAATGGGGCTCAAGAAATAGTATATTATAACTCATATCTAGAGCAGATCTGTACATAAAAATATAGATCTAATTCAGATCTGTGTACAAGAAAAGCTCATCTATACATTCCCCTTGGGGTTTTGTCCAAAACATGAGAGTACATGAGTAGATCTGAGATCTAGAGTTGCAGATCTGTAGAAATATTCAGAAATTCCTGAATCATACAGTAGAATAGCAGATCAGATCTGAAACAAACATGGATTGGATGGCCAATCCATGGATCACCACAGTGAGAGTAATAATCCTAACACTGGAGATATCTCCTCCAAAATGCAAACAAAACACCCTGCAACTGCAAACTTGCAAATAACATAGTTCAGGGATAGAAACTGTGCTGTAAGCTCTGAGAATGATTTGGCCTGATGCCAAGGTCTGGATCTGTAGCTCCAATGATCTAGGACACTCTTTCCAATGGGATAGCATACTTTCCCAATGAAAATAGAGGCTAAATATCCATAGATCTGGGAAGATCTATCTTTCACTTGTTGCGACTCACAAGGACAACCCAACCCTCAATAGGATCAGCGCTGTAGGTGTAAAGTGAAGCTTGGACCAAGCCTGATAGTGGTCAAGACAACCACAACTCCTCCAAGAGCTGCTGCAGGAAGGAGGTGGGATTCCCGCTCAGGAACACCCAAGTGCTAAGCAGCACTATTCTCATCTAAACAGCTAGAGAATGAGAAATGTCTAAGCAGAGAATTTATTCTGAAATAATATCTTCAACAACCCCCTTCATGCTGCCTTCCTCTTCCTTTTATAAGTTAGGAGTCTTGTCAAACCCTAAATCACTTCATCAATTTAGCTCCTTTCACATGTAGAGCCTCCATCTAGAACTGCGCTGTGCCTCAAGGAGGTTCAATGCATCTAGACTGCGCTGTAGATATAGTCATGGTTGACTTGATCAAGTGATCAACCTCTTTCATACTCAAGTGTGTTTTATAAAATGGCCCAGATTTAGCCTTGTTTACATTGGGCATTGATATATTTTGATGTTTTTAGGAGTTTTACATGTCCTCCTTTACATTTTATTCATCAACGTGAAAATCAAAACAAGACAAAGTAAAATTGTATATTCCCATTAGCTTGGGCTAAGTGGGAATATTATAGTTTTTATCACTCAGTTAGCTTAGTTAATTCAAGTTAGGGGCATGAAATTCATTTGTGTGCAATGATTCCTATATTTTAGGAACCTAGGTTGAGTTAATTTTAGTTGTAACAAGTTAAATCAGTTAAATTGAGTTATGGTCAGTTAAAATAATTCCAACAATTGGAGGAACTAGTGGAGGGTCTAGTAGGGCGTGTGTAGTCAGTCACAACTTAGTGATCAACCAGTTAATTGATCAATCAACCTAAATTATCTCTTGCATGCAAAGAATACGAGTTACCCAATTTATATTGGAGTTCAAGGGAAATGTACTATCAATTATAAAAATATTCCAAGTTGTACAGGTGGTGGATGCAGTCACATGATCAACCTATATGAACTTCACAATCCAGATTAATGAATTCCTAATCAATAGGAGTCTAATTCTTCAAGGAACAACGAAAGGAAATAGGATATCGGTAGGCTGAGAAATTGGTTAAGTATTTACTAGAGTAAGTTATTGAAGGAGGATAGAAGATACACTTGCAGGTTTTTCTCAAGCTTGAGAAAGCATATTGTATTCATTCAGATTCCTTGATTAATGCAATATATATAGGAAGGGGTTTTGAGTGGTTTCTCTCCCCTAGATAATTCTCTGTTTGTGTATTGATTCATGTCGCATGTTTATGAATTCCTTTATCGATCGTGAATTACTTTTCACAGATGAGTAGAGTAGATTCAAGTTTCATGTTTTAGTAAATTACATGAGCATTTTTGAATCTACATAGCATTTATAAATGGTATTAGAGTAGGATTCATAATAGAGAAGAGAATACAAAGTTGTCTTTGGAGGATAATATAATTTGCAGGATCAATTATTTAGAGCTAGCAGGATGGAATTCTATTGTCTAAGGCTTGAGTATGCCCTTTAAGGTAGTTCAAAATTTGTTGCTTGGAAGGACTGCATGGAGGCAATACTAGAGGAACATGGGTTGGAGGAATTCATAGATATTGATATTCCAAAACTAGGATCATCAGACCTTAAGGATCGAGCAGAATGAGAAAGTGTGTAGCCAATGCAAGGAGAATCATATTGGAAGGTGTGAAGGATCAAATTGTCTCCAATATCCACAGGAAATAAACCCAATATGAAATGTGGAGATCACACATATTTTTTCCATAATAGAAATGAACACAGGAAGCTTACGCTCAAAGATAAAATTTGAAGTATCAATATGCAGAAGACTGAATCTATTAAGCAATACATGAGTAGGTTCACACAATGTCATGATGAAATTGTAGGAGTTGGTGTTACTGTTGTGGAGGATGGCCTCGTAAGCCTATCCCTTCTAGGACTTCCCAAGAATTGGCACAAATACCACGATTCAGTAAATGGGAGGGAGAAGCTACCAAATTGGGAACACCTTTGGTTTGATTTGGTATAGGAGGAGATAAGGTGGAAGATCAGAGATAGGACCTCATCCAAAGAAGTGGAAGAGGAAATTTAATTAGTCAGAAAAGGAATGAAGGTGAAGGGGAAGAAGTTCCAAGGTGAGGCTGATTCCAGCTAAGAGGGAAAGAATAAAGACTTGTCCAAAATCAAGTGCTTTCACTCTCATGAATTCAGTCTCTATGCCAAAAGGTGTCCACACAAGAAGAAGATCAAGGATCTTGCAGTAGAAGAAACAGATGAAGATTTGGCTTCATAGTTTGAGCTTGATTTATTCCTCATCGCATGCATGGTGAGCATGGTGATGGGTAGTGGGTGGTACATGGATAGTGGTGCCTTGTTCCACATGACGAGGAATAGGGAATTTTTGAGTAACTTGGAGGAGAAAGATATCCAAAGGAACATTGAGTTTGGAGACGAGGGAAGGTATAGTACTACCGAGATCCATATAGTAACATTTCAGAGGGAGTTATGCTCCCATTTCAGGCTCAAGGATGTGATGTTTTTTCCAGGTCTAAAGAATAATCTAATATTCATTGCAGTGTTGGAATACCATGGTTACAATATGATCTTCAGGAAAAGGAAAGTATTCCTGAGACACATAGCCACTGGAAAAGTGAAGTAGATCGGTGCTTGAGTCAAGAACATGTATCCACTTGAGGTAGAATATGCATGAAAATATTTTAGGAGAAAGGAAAGGGTTAGAGACTTGGTGGTGGAGAGGGAGCATGATTTACCTCTCAAAATGAAGCCTTAGAAAGAGCCTGAAGAAGTTTTGGAGCAGCCACAAATGGAGAAGAAGATAGGAGAAAAAGTGGATACATCCACTCAAAGAGAGACCTATAGTAGGGGGAGAGTTCCTTCTAAGTGGGAAGAAGGAGAACATGCAACCATACCTCTAGGAATGAGGTGGGGTGATGTGAAGCCCAAGTCCAAGAGTTTTAGAAATTTGGGCAGGATCTATTGATGTGTTTTTGTCTCATGGATCATTACCGTTGCTGCAGGGGCATGAAGTATTTAGTAGAAGGAGGATCAATATCAGTCAGATATTGAGGAGTGCAAAGCAGTGTTGATAGTGGAGCAGTAGGCTCAGTAGTAGAGTCAACAACAAGACAATTTTCCCATTAGACAGTTGCATATCGATTCCATTTTATTTTTCATTTTTATGTATGCTTGTTAGTTGTAGTAGCAGGAGCAATAGAGATAAGTGTTGCATGCAGTACATTCCAAAGGTGTTGGATCGGGGTAGAGGTGAATCTCTTTATTTCTGAGAGGGAGTGTTGAAAATGCAGCAAGAAAATATCAGTTTGACTTGCCTTGATCAAGATAGAGAGAAAATTCGAAATTCTAGATCAACAGACAACTTAGATGAGTTAATTGAGGTGACATGGTTGTTATCACTTAGTCATCTTAGTTAAATTGAGTTAGGGGCATGAAATTTAGTTGTGTGCAATGATTATTATATTTTAGGAGCATAGGTTGAGTTAATTTCAGTTGTAACAATTTAAATCAATTAAATTGAGTTATGGTCAACTAAACTAGTTCCAACTGTTGGAGGAACTAGTGGAGGGTCTAGTAGTGGGGTGTGTAGTCTGTCACAACTCAATGATCAACCAATTAACTAATCAATCAACCTAAATTATATCATGCATGTAGAGAATACACATTTCCTAGTTGATATTGGAGTTCAAGGGCAATGTACTATGAGTTATAAACTATTCCAAGTTGTACAAGTGGTGCATGTAGTCAGAGGATCAACCTAGATGAACTGTGAAATCCAGATTGAGGAATTCCTAATTAATAGGGGCTTAATTCCTCAAGGAAAAACGAAAGGAAATAAGAGCTTGGAATGCTAAGAAATTGGTGAAGTATTGATTAGAGTCAGTCATTGAAGAAGGAGGAATGGATTTTGAGAAGTTTCTTTCCCCTAGATAATTCTCCATGTTTGTGTATTTATTCATGTCACATGTTTATTATTTCCTTTCTTGATCGTGAATTAATTTCCGTAGGAGAGTAGAGTAGATTCAAGTTTTATGTTTTAGTAAATTACATGATAAGTTTTGAATCTACATAGAATTTATACACTTCATTCACCTATTATTATTTCTTTTGTTTTCTTCTCCAAACCTTCTTGTACATGATATCACTATTTTCCATTATGGAATCATGAGTTATGTGTCCATAGTTATGAAATTTGAAGCATTTATTGTGGTACTCGACTAACAAAACAACTGATGCATATTATATATTTATGAAGCCATTTGGATATATGTATTGTGTTCTTGCAAAATTTCTGTTAGACAGTAATTTGTCACCTCGTTCACTTCCCATCCCTGATCCTAAATTTCCTTGTGATGAATACTGTGTAGTATATCCACCATGGATATTACATCAATATATCCTTTGAAGACTAAAATAAAACTTCCTTGAAGAATTTATGAAGAAGCTTAGCTCAAACACTAAATTTCTGGGTCAATGCTCTTAGCTAGTTGTCTACCCATGCTGATGGCAGGTTGCATGTTCTATCCTAGCACTTTTAGCGAACTTTTGATGGGTGAAACTGTGCTGATCCATTTATGGCAATGTTTCCTCAAATGGAGGAGAAGCTTCGTGCACTGGAAGCTTCCAGAGCGGTGAGCTGGATATGGTTCGACAAGCTGGATATTTGTCACCCTGTTCAATTCCCTTCCCTGATCTGGAAGTGCCATGTGATGAATACTATGTAGTATATCCACCTTGTAAAAATACATCAAGATATCCTTTGAAGACTAAAAGAAATCTACCTTGAAGAATTTCTGAAGAAGCTTAGCCCAAACCCTAAATTTTTGGGTCAGTGTGCCTAGCTAGTTGTCTGCCCGTGTTGATGGCAGGTTGCATGTTTTGGGATAGCATTTTCAATGCCCTTATGATTGGAAAAATCATGCTGAACCCTTTCTAGAATTATTTACTTAAATGGATAAGAAGCTTCGTGCACTAGAAGCTTCCAGAACAACTTGTTGGATGTTTTTAAGTGGAGATATGGTCAATATCTCTCATTTGGATCTCTTAATATTATCAACAGGGGATTTCCCTTGAGAAGTGGGCCTTTCTCCTTATTTTGTGGGCTGCTTACTCCCTCTCCCTTCCTATAAATTCAATCCCATCCTTCCACTACTGGTTTTTCATTGTTGGTTTAGCCTAATCATAATCTTTTGCATCCTTATACTTAGATAATGCCCAAATTTTCACTTGGCAGAAGGATTGCTTGAAGAGCTTCGGTTTAGACTCGGACATCACTAAAGGGAGGTCTCCAACATCAAGGCCATGGTTGTATGCTTCCTCTTTTATACATTAACAATACATCTAATGTTTCATGTTCTACGGAAATCAAACCTACAGATAGAAATGCTTTCCCTAAGTGTGGTGGTCGCACTTAGAACGACAGAAAGAAAGATATTTGATATTTTTCTTAAAATGAATAGATAAGGGAAGAATACCTACTTGTAATATTTTCGCTATTCCTCGCCTCCCTTTGTCGCTTCTGTCGCTCTCAATCGAACTGAACTCGCTTGATTGGTACCTGCAATGGTAAACAAAAGACAAAAAATGACATAAAGGCATATGATATATTCATGTTAAACAAATTGAATCGATTTCATTTGAAAATACACATATAACATCATGGAAACATGTATTAGGAAAGGAACAAATTTATTTATTATGAAGTAGAAGGAGAAGTTACAACCAATTGGATCGATTCGATGTCAACTCGCTCCAGCTTCGGTCCCATCCTTATCACACCAGCAACATCACTCTAACAACATAACATTACATGTAGATGATACCTCCAAGAGTTGTGATCTCACCATCATAACTCTACTAATTCAAATTCTTGCTCTCTTGTGCACTATGATCAATGCTAAATTTATAAGTAGATGAAGGTAGTTTGACATTAATGAATCATTGAATGGATTTTCTAAAAATGGATGAAGAGGTTTCCTTGTTCATGGGAATAGGAGGATAAGAGATTCAATGGCTCTATGGTGTCCATATTCGAAGTTATCAGATGATGTGATAACTGAAACAACTTCAAGAAGCCACTAGAGGGTGGGAAGATTCCTGGAATCCAATGTAAAATTTTCTCCTAGTCAAGCAACACAAAGTGGGCCTAGATGCTCTACAACGCAACTTTTCATGGGAGTAGATGTTTTGAAAACCACTTACTACAGTCTAGGGGTGCGTTGATGGCTCAATGGAACACTTCAACTGACATCTAAGCAATGAAACTTTCATGAAGGAAAACCTTCAATGGAATGACTTGTTTAGGGCATGTAGAAACTAATTTAGAGTATGATAGACTCTAATTGATACTGATCTGGGTTTTGGGAGTGATGCCAAAATTGACTTGTAACAACTGCCCCCTAAAGCATGAAGTCAAAAGTTATAATGTTGATTGATATGCTTTATAGTGTGATGAGTAGGATATGAAGCGGATGATGACTTGCATCGGTTACAATACATTACATCATGATATCTTTCCATCTTGGAAATGAATTGCTGAGGGAGGTATGCTCATACTCAGCACATAAACCATCATAACATCAGAAATTGATCTATATATATAGACCCATGATAGGATGACCATCTGTGTAAATACCATCATGCAGATGATTTGGTATTACTCCTGAAATCGTAGCCCGGATGGATGAAACTAGATCCGAGGTCTTCTATCTTTTTCACTCGATCGCTTAAGTACGAGTCTAACCATGCAAATATGTGATATGAAGTTTAACATGGGAAGAATATGTCTGATTACGAGCCAATGATGTAAGCCGTTAACAAATGTGAGAGAAACCACTGTTGATGATAATGGTTCTTAAGGTACTGCAGTACGTTCTGCATGGTGTGAATAGATGATTTGATGTCGAACACCATACAAAGTATTTCGGTCGAAGGCCTGTGATGTCAACCTATCGCCTGAAGCGAGGAACCTAACATTGATGTGTGCAAGCTTCAAGGTACTGAAAGGTTGTTTCTAAGTCAACTTCCTGGATAATGAGCTGATGTCGACAGGAAGCAACTCATCGCAAGAGGGCCTTGAAGTATCCCCCATCAACGACATGAAATGAGAGTAAGGAATTTAGAGACAGAATGTAACTTGTGAAGCAATGTTCAGGGATGGCGGTCATGAAATGAAGGTTTATGAGTATTGCAAAGGATGAGGAATAACTAAGTGACTTCTCTTGAACATATTGGTGACACTGAATGAGTTGGAAGAATTGACCCAAAACTATGGTGATGGATGGTGTGACAGACCATAAAGAAAATAACCTAACCCAAAAGTCATGGAGATAAAGTGAATGAGTGTCATGTTCAAGAGCGAATTGCTACCGTAAAGTATTTTATCCCTTTCCAATTTTCCTGAGTCATTACTGACTAGTACCTCTTTATTTTTTAACAAGCTTGAGGAGGATAACATATGCTTGATATATAATTCCACCCTTCGGGTGAATCCATCGCTATTTGATGCTTTAACGAGTCTAGTGAAGGTGAAACTTGATCTTGTCATGATGGAAAAGTCTGTCTCTATTTGTTGTTTTAACGAGTCTAATGACAATGAAAACTTGGTCCTTTTTCATGTTTAGAGAGTTTGAAAAATGGAAAAAAAGAAAACTCCACAAGTTCTTTTTCATAAAATTGTCCCTCAGATCCAAAAAAACATAAAATAATACCTGAGAGAACTTCCTAGTCATGTTCAACTAGGGTTTTCCTTTTTCGTAAAAATAATCTATCTTAGTCCAGAAAAGGGTTAAACTTATACTGAGTAGATGTTGTTTCAATTCGTTTTACGAGCTCGAAAGGACAAGTGCCCGTCAACATTTTCATATTTTGGGATTCTGAAAAGATCTTAAAGAGAAATCCAGGGGGTTCCTTTTTCATGTTTAACAGAGTTATAAAAAGAGATAAAAGTGTGCTATGTGGTCAAAATTCATTTCATGATCATGCATGTTGAATCACTATATTCAGCTATAAAACTGCTCAAAGAATCACCAAACGGATTAAAAATACCCGTTGTAATAGAAAAAATGGGTAAAATCTATATTCAATTCATTAATTATGCATAAATTAATAAAAAGACTATTAAATAAGAAATTACCAAGTCATTTTTACCATTTCACATTTACCATTCAGTTTTCAGTGCTCTAAGCCAGTTTTACCCTCGAACTTCAGCAGCTGATTGTGACAGATTCTTTGGACTATTTCTCGTGCTGTCTAGACTAGGTAGAATATCTTGCCTTCCTCTTTCTATTGGTTGAATTCTTGTCCAGTTTCATGCAAATATTTTAAGGTTTTAAGGCTACTAGGGTAAATATACAATGCCCTAGGACCAACACGCCCTTGGATGTCGAAAAGTGTGTTGTCTAGGGACTGAAAAGAAGCCCAGTTCCTCTGCAACACTCTATCTTCCACTCAAGAGTGAGTTGGGCACAATTCAGAAACTTTCAATGTGTTTTCTGCCCAAAATTTCTCTAGTTTTTTGCATGGAATGGATCCTAACTAAGCCTATTGTTTGATTTCATATTTTGATCAGATCATAATGTTGATTACATGGTGAGAAAGAGAACATGAAGAACAAGATATGTGTTCCCTAAATTATCCTAGCACTGTGAGAGCCCTCAGGGACTATGGGTTGCTCAAGTACTTCAGATTGTCAGGGATGAGGCAACACATGGAACTATTGCAGTTCTTGATTCGTTCATGGGACCCAACACTACATGAATTGCACATTGGGGAAAAAGTGCTCCCAATATTGGTTGATGAAATTTATTTTGGATAGGTTTGTCGAGACCTGGTGCCCCCATTTCCCTTGTAGGCTCTGTTTGTGGAGGTGAGACGGTGAAGGACTAAATTCGACAGTTTTGTCGACCAGGTACTAAGCCTAACAAAGATGGAGAGATACATATAAAATATGTACGTGATATGCCTTTGCGAATACTCCTATTCACTATCACAGAGCTAGATGGAAGCATGGCACTTCATGTCATGAAAAGATCATACATGCAGTATTCACTTGAGTGTCCTGAGCCAACCATGTTCAACTAGGCTGAAGTAGTACTCATTCAGATGAAAGAACAATTGACCAAAGTAAAAATTGGAAAGACGAAAAATTTCAACTATGGGTCGATATTGATCACTTTTGTTTTGGAGCAAGTTCCATTGATGCAACCACAACATGTGACACTAGGATTAGTTAGTCCTAGAGATCCACAGATGCAGTGGTTGGTTGAGCTGATGGCTAGACATGCTGGTCAGTCATCGATCTCATTTTCCAGTGCATTATTTTCTTGGTTCCGAAGATAGAATATCTTCATAGACGAGCATCCATATGTAGGGACGAATTTTCGTGGAGATCCAGATTTGATTTTACCGACCGACGCTTAATGGGGTGCTATAGGTAAAATGTTTGACCATGTTTTTGATTTTTTGGGTTTGTTACATATTTTGTGTTTTTGGATGTTTCCAAGACTAAACTAAATATGTTTTATGTATGTAGATGTGGGTACTATTCAACCAATGGGTTGTGCACATCAGGCGGGAAAACCAACAGAGAGGATTTTCAGGAGAGCAATCCTTTGGGATTTAGATTTAGCTGAGACTCTTACTAAGTTACAACAACATGTGGAGGGATTGACTCTTGGGATACTAGATGTCCAGATCGAGGAGTTACCTATGAGGCTGCAACCCTATACTGTTCGTGTGCCTAGCCGTTGGATGAGGCTATTGCGCATAATAGCCTAAGTAGTGACCTACTAACCTGAGCATCACTAGGTCTACTTAGATTATGATATGTTTGTATACATTTTGAGGTCATATGACTAACGTGTCTTGGACACAATATTTTGTAAAAAATTCAATTATAATTCTATTTTAATTTCAATGTTTTCCTATAATTATGCGAAATCCTATTCAATTGTGTGATGTGAATTGAAAATATATCTTTACATATGTTGCAAATGTCTATTTAATGCATAATTCGCCAAATAATTAGTTAAAGTGTTAAAGTTTATGGAAATGTGTTGATATTGGATGTAATCAAAATGCCTTTCCAAAAGACTAAATCTAAGGAACATGCGATGAATAGATAGATTTCATACAATATAAACACTAGTAAGCTATAGTACGACAATTTGAGAGTCCAACCTGATGATGATGTGGAAAATTCCAAGTGAAAATGGCATCAAAGAGGAGTTCTATCAACCTGCTATAATCAACGATATTGTTGGTAGATCGACCAATACAAATCCCTTGGAAACTCACTAACTCACCACTTAGATCGAAGATGGCCCATGTTGCAGAGGATAGATTCTGCGTACTATGACTAGCGCCATCAACATATCCAACAAATGGTTCCGAAGATTATGACATCTGCAAAAAATGCAAAGCATATTACTAACCACATGAAAAAATCTGAAAGACACAATGTAGCACACACACAATCAAAGCATATAATATAGTGTTTAATATGAAAAATCAAGTATAGTAACGTTTAAGACACATCCCATTCCAAGGCTGTGACAATGGAATCCCATCATAGTCTACCAACTCATAGGCATCCTTAGCCAGAATGCGCTTGACAATATAAGGGCCATGCCATAATGGTTAAAATTTTCCTGTTCCTATCTTATCAGCTTCCTGATCATAAAGCAAGACCAAGTATCCTTTAGAGAAGATTCGAGGCTTGACATTACGATCATATTGCACCTTAATTCGTCTCTTATGTGCTTCGTTGGCCAATGCGGCTTCACGACACATTTCATTTAGATGGATGAGATCTAAAAGACACGCCTCTTCATTAGAAGTGTTAGGTAGCAGGTCAATCACAAGTTTCAATGATGGAATTTCACATTGAATTAGTAAGATAGCTTCTAGACCATAAACTAGCTGAAAGGGAGTAAATCCAGTTGCATTTCCCACCGAGGTTCAATACACCCATAGAGCCGAGTATAGGATTAAATTCCAGTTTCATTTATGAACCCAAATCATTCATTGAAGCATATGCTTAACAATTTTGTTGATAGCTTCAACTTGTCCGTTAACTTGCAGATAATAAGGGGTAGAAATATCATGCGATAGTCCTAACTTAGTAGTCAACTCATCCATCATGTGATTGCAAAAATGTTTTCCATAATCTGTGACTATGGCTTATGGCACACCAAACTGTGTAACCAAATGGTTAAAGAATAATAATTCAAATTTCTATCCTGTGTTGTTAAATGTAGGCATTGCCTCGACACACTTGGTAAAATAGTCAACGATGACAATAATATACTCATGCCCCCCCGACCGAGCGGGGATTACATGTCATGAAGTCAATGCCCCATTTGGAAAATGGGCCAATAGTGACGACAAGATGCATTGGTGCTGGCCGCATGTGGGTTTTACGACCAAATATTTGGCAAGCATGACAACTTCTAACCGCGATAATGCAGTCACGAAATATGGTAGGTGAGAAGTAACCAACATGAAGAATGTTCTGCGTGGTAGAAAAACCAGAAAAATGTCCACCATAGGCACTAGCATGGAAATCATTTAAAACTTTCTCGTCCTCCTCATGAGTGAGGCACCTACGTAAAATCGTATCAACACCACGACGATAAAGTGTATCGCCGACAATCAAATAATATTTGGCTTGGTATCGAATAGGTCGCTGTGGCGAGCGAGAGGTATTGGGCCGAAATTTTTGGGTCTGGAGATAGATGATGAAATCTCCATACCAAGGGTTAGATGACTCAATCAGGAACAAATACTCATCTAGGATTTGATGGTTCCATAGTAGATTCAGTGCTACTCGAGGGAAGGTCATATATAAGCTCAAAAAAATACAAAGACTTCTTTGACTTGGATTTGATGAATTCCAAATCAAATTCCTGTAAAATGACGATCCATTTTGAATATTTTCCTCCCAGCAATTGACGTGACAGAATGTATGTCATAGGGTTGCAATCTAAAATGACAATAGTCTTATGGAGCATGATATAACGACGAAATATTTGTCCAAGTTGAATGGCTGCCAAAGCGAGCTTCTCATCATAAGTGTACTTAACTTCCATATCATTGAGATTAAAACTCAAATAATAGATCAGATGTTCAATCCCATCTTCTTCTTGGACTAAAACCATAGTGATGGTTGTATCTGAATGACGAGATACATGAAATAATCACTCTGATAATTTGGGGGATAGATTAATTATGCTCGAATTAAGATATCTTTAATAACACCAAAGGAAGACTCCGCAACCTCATCCTAATGGAAGGGAATCCCATTTTCAAGAGTTGAGGAAATCATTTAGCCATTTCGGTGTAGTTGGGAAAGAACCTCCTTAGAAAGTTAGCCTTGCCTTGGAGTCTCTGTGACTAAAGTAGATTGGAAGGAGCGGGAAAATCAAGAATGGCCTGGACCTTCAGTGGATCAAGTAAAATTTTGTCTTTCGACACAACGAATCCAAGAAAATTACCAGAACCAACACCAAACACACGTTTCAGATTGAGGCGTATTTTTTAGTGACAATATCGTAAAAATATCGCTCTCAAATGTAGCAGGTGGTCAGGCTATTTTCGTGAATGTGCAGGTAAGTCATCTAGATACTGTTGAAATATGTGCTTGATGTCATAGAAAGAATAATTCATTGCCCTCTGTAATGTTTCCCTAACATTATTTAAACCAAAATGGAGCTTTCGATAAGAGAATGTGCCCCAGGGACAGATAAAAGCGGTTTTATATTAGTCCTCTTGGTGAATATTGATTTTATTGTAACCTCAAAATCCATCCATGAAGGAAAATATGTCACATACGAAACATTCATCAATAATTTGGTCGATAAAGGGAGTGGGATAGTTGTCTTTCGGACAAGCATGATTAGCATCTCAATAGTTGACACACACTCTAATTTTCCCTTGTTTCTTCATGACAGGAACAATGTTGGAAAACAAATTAGTAAGCGGAACAAGGTAAATGAATCTAACATGCAAAAGGTTTTCAACCTCTTCTTTAATGGCAACATATTTCTTAGGATGAAAAAGATGGAGGTGCTGTCATAACGGCTTGACATCAGGATACTTTTTAATATTGTGTTCAACAATGCTGGAATTGATGCTTGACATCTCCTCATATGACCAAGCGAATACATCTCAGAATTCACGGAAATGAGCACCGTAAGTGTCAAGTTCACATGGAGAACAAGACACACCGACATGAATTTTTTCTATAATGCGAGGTTTGGTAAAAATATTTATATAAATCGTTTCTTTGATATTTGATGGGTATTGATCAGAATCAACGGCGTGGATAGGAATAGAATTCGTCAAGAAATAAATGACTGTAGGGTGATATAGTTCAGTTTAATTATATTCATTGTAATGTGGAAGATGGGATCATTGATGTGAATCTGCCCATGGTTCTGCTTCCAACATCATGGATTAAATAATGCTCTCATTAGTTGAGAATACACGTGCAAAAGGATTAGAAGAAGTACCATAATCCAAAGAATGATCGACCCAAACATTTTGCGAAAAAGGATTTGGATTGGCCACATAAGCCCAAAAAACTGATTTCTATGTTAGCTCAATTGGACTTAGCGACATGATTTCACCCAACCTATCTATTTTGGAATCATTGGGAATCTTCCTTAAGTCAGATGAAGTGGAAGATATAATATTGCAGGTCTCTATATTTGCGATTTCCACTGATGTCACAAACGACGATAACAAAAAGGTGCCCATTAGGGAATAATGCTTAAAGATTCCTAAACCAATTTTATGAAGAGATGGTGGGGGTCTGTGAACAAACGAAACGCTTCTAGTCGCCTGGGAACCAGAGGCGAAGAAGAAGAGTTGATCAATGAATGTGATGCTTCCCTTATGGGGGAAGACAACCATATGAAAGTAAGTAGATACTACTGCATCCATAGTATAAACCCACGGTCTTCCAAGTAACATATTGTAGTAAAGGGGTCCATTAATGACCTCAACTTCAGTAGTAACTTATTTTCCCCCTAGTTTGACTTGTAGGTTATTGAGAATTCCACAAGGCTTATATGTACAACTATCAAAAGCTTTCAATGTCGTAGGTGATTATGATAAAGTTGGCGAGCCAAGTGACTTCCAACAACTCATAGACATGATACAAGTAGATGTGCCTTCATTAATGATAGTGAAATGAATGAGGTGATTCAAGACATCTACTTGAATGAAAAATGATAATTGTGCTAGTAATTGCGGCACATAGCCTGTGTGATTAAAGACTACAAGATTAGAATCCATTGGATCAATTCCACCAATTGCTAACAAAAAAACATGCTTTTGGGAGGTATAATTCTAAAGAACATCAAGCGTTGACATAGAAGAAGGTGATTGAGCTAGATATTCGACTACGTTATATTTGTGAGCTGCACGAGCTCAAGGGTTGAAAGTCGATTTATGAACTACTCCCTTCGGTGGCTTTCTTTTTAACTCAGGAATAATAGGCAATGGAGACGAATTAGATGATGTCGAAGTCAAAGTAGTAGGTTTATCTATAGCCTGACCATTCGACAATGACAGAGGATTAATGTAATATTTACTTCGAGTAGACACTAAAACATCAGTTTTGGGCTTAGTGGCAGATACATAATCACTTGCGGACGAGAAGCGGGATCTGTAGTAACCATATGCGTTTCCTGGTTCGGAAAAGGATTTGTCAACACTGTAGATGTGGCAGAAATATTAAGAAGCTTTGTGACTTCGGAGCGGTGAGGAAAATCTCACATAAAATGCTCCTCTTTACATATCAAGCAAGGGTAACAAGGTTTCCGAAAAGAACCATATGAATCATATGATTTTTCCTACGAGGGTGAATTTGATTTCTTCTTATCTTTCCCTTTCTTATTACTTCTAAGTTTCTTGTCACTTTTTCCTTTTTCAGATGACACGTCATGAATTTCAGAAGAAGACGTAGGATCAAATGCAATAGGGGTTTGATTTGAAACAACAAGTGTAGAACCAAATGGTCAACTTGCTGACGGAGTGATAGCAGAACCAATCACACAATCATTGGCATGAATTTCCTTACCATATGGATAAGGAGGAATAGTAAAATTTGGTCGTCGTGCATTCATAATATTTTCATAAAGTGTGCCAGACTGAGTGTAAATAAAATCTAGATATTCAACATGAGCAATTACTTGCTCTTCAGTGACAACATCGTCTTTGGACACGTCCTCGGTGATAGATGGTAATAAGGACTTTATAAACCACTCAGATAAAAGATGATCATGAAAAAATGTTTTAACCATTTGATGACGATGATGCCACTCATGTATATGATCTGATATATGAGTAGCAGTGGTTTGTTTAAATCTGGTCAAAAGTTCTGTTCCAGTTTCGTATATGATGGGTAAGTAGAAGTGGGTTAAAAAAGAAGTGGCTAAAGTTGTAAAGTTATCAAAAGAAACTTGTGGTAATTCAATGTACCACTTCACAACCAGAGCAATAAGTGTTTGCTAGAAAAGACGCAGTCTAACATAATCATCATTTAAGGAATTTCATGAACACCATAAATGATTCATAACGTGCGTAGACAGATCTTATCCAGAATTTCCATTGAATTTTGGAATGTCAGAGGGTAATTTATGAGGAATCATCGGCCACGAAGGTAAATAATGAATGGGATTATTAGTGATAAATTTTAAATTAGGAAACTCTAATGTTGCAACAAACGACAACTGTCGATTTAGGTCAGGTTGATCATAACCAGGATAAGATGGAATTGCCTGGGCAATATATCGTTTTGTACCAACATAAGGATTCTGCTGTTGGTAACCCAGATAGGGGTAATTTTTTTGACCAAACCCTTGATAGGCTTGTTGACGAAGACATGGATAAGCTTGAGACTGTTGGAATGGTTGTTGTGGCTACCATGGAATTTGATAAAACTGTTTCCCACTAGGATAATTTGGACCAGGTTGTGAATAGACAGGACTAGTAGAAGCCTGTGACAAAGTTAAACTAGACTATGGTTGTGAAGTTCCTGATACAGATGGTTGTTGAATACCACTTGGGAAGACAAAGTCTGTAGACCTGAAACTTGAGGGTTAGGGGTTGAAGGACCCGATTGAGCAACAACCAAAGAAGTAATAACAAGCGTAGTAGGTACATGTGCAACAAGTTGAACTGGTTGATATTGATACACAACCATTTGCAACTGAACATGAAAAGTAGGCTTCCATTGATAAACATGCATTCTAGCAGAAGATTGACCTAAAAATTAAGGAGTACTTCCATATGGTCCGAACATCTGTTTCCCCCTAGCATATGGAGTATAAGGATATTGCACATACGGACTTTCATATGATGGGATTCCAACAGATACTGGGTAAGATGGACATTAATTAGATGGACCAGCCTAATATTGAGCTGATGATGTCAATAAAGGATCAGGCCATTCAATACTCGTAAGAGAGGAACCAGATAAAATTCTAGATGATGACATGGGAGAAGTCCATGGACTAGAGGAGACACCAGAGTAGGTTCCATTTAAAGCTTGGAAACCTAGTGGGACGAACATAAAACCATAAAGATGATACTCCAGTTTTGTGGAAAACATCGAAGATGAAACAACAGTAGATGCTATCACAACTGCAACAGATGATATAGTCTGAGATGCTGTCTCAACAATGGTTAAATAACCCAGCAAATACTCTAACGAATCTATGGGAACTTAAAAGTGAACAGGATCAATAGGAGTAGAGTAGGTCAAATAAAGAAAAGACGGATAAAAATGAAGCCCCGACCCAAAATGGGTGGGAGTTGAAGGGGTTGTCTCTTCCTGAAGTTATTCCTCTATTGAAATCAAACTGGGTGGAAGTACTTCACCGTTAGGCTTGAGATAAATTCCGGGTGGTAAAATTTGTGGTAAAGAGGAAGAGTCAATGGTTACATATGACTGAGGATGAGAGGATTTCATCTGAAAAAATTCTTGTTGTTAAACTTCGGGATCAAGATGTTCTCCTAAAAGAACAACAGGTTCCAGATTGACTTCTAGTTGAACAAGCTCGAGTTTTGGATTTACCATTTCACTAGATTGAATTTCAGTTTCCTCAGGTAACTGTGAGGGTTCCATCTCGACAGTAGTAAATAAACCAGGATCAATCAAAACGACTCGAGACTCGGTACTCAAATGATCAAATGACTCTGGTAAATTAGATGAAGATGTAGCACCAAAGGTTCTAGAGGTACCAGACTCGGTAGGACGAGCTTTCCTTTATCTACTAGGTGTAGCTTCTGGCGGTAAAGGTGGTTTATTCAATGTCCTAAGAGAACAATGGGGAAAGGGTTGAACTTCCACAATTGATGATTTATTTTAATACAAAAAAAAAGGGAGGGTAATGATAGGCAAAAGGTTTACCAAGCAACTGTGAACTACAATATACCGCCGTAGTAAACCAAGGACTTATGTACGTGTAGGAAATATCCCGAAAGCTATGTTCGGTGTATCACAGTGTACAAGGCAGTCGACTTGGTTACCTATGGATGGTAAGCAACCTAATTTTTTCCTCCAGAATATACTCGATGGTATGTGGAGGCCCAATCTGTATTAGCATTGTCTAATGTGAAACTGCACAGTGAGAGCATCCCCTATACTCTTCGTACTAGAACACCGCCTGATACACTCGAAGGTACGTGGACGAGCTCCGATATACTTACGTACGTGGAATGAGGTATCACACTTGGAATGTATCGCAGCCAATTAATGATAGATGATATGTTTAATGACGCCAGAACATGTCTCTAGCCTAGACTTCTAAATTTTATTGTTAAGTGACAATGCTCCCTTAGATAAATTCAGCTAAATTTTAAGTTGATCTTGCTTATAAATTTGTCTTTCAGGTTCACCACGAGATGTATTTGACATTCCTAGAATGAAATTAATATGATAAGCATTCTTTTTGATTTGCTTTTCATTAATGATAACCTAGCTACAAGGGATAGAGCAATCAGATTGTAAGAAATCAATAATGAGCACATCTAAATGCAAATTTCCTGACTATTCCTATGCAACACTCACAATCCTTATATGAAAATGCATGTTTTTCTTTTCAATTTATTTTAAGTTTATATGAATAGAAAAGAAACTATAATGCATAAAGAATCACTTAATACTTTCTCGAGAAATGAAGACTGAAACAAAAATTCCTCTTTCGAAAATAACGAACTGACCAAATGTAAAATTTGAAACTTTGGAGCTATTCGAAAATGATAAAGAAAACAAAAAGAAACATTGATCAAACAAACATCCAAAGTGAGGCAAGAACAGTAGAAGCAATCTGGTCTCTAGAGGCAATCAGACACTTGAAACTTCAGGAAGCAAGATATTGAAATGAATTGAAAAAGACAAAATATGATAGATTTTGGTTGGTCACAGGAGAAACGCACCCCTGAGTGGGAGACAATGTGTTGTAGAGCATTGTCCCTAATCCACTAGTGCTATGCAGAGAACTGTGTCAAGACCAACAATGCGTTGGTGCGATAGGAAACTCTAAAAAGGCAATCAAACACACTAATTTTTCTAAAACACATTCAAATGAATGAAATAAAGCAAGTAAAGTCTACCAGAGGCTGATAAATAAGGATAAAACCACCAGGGATGATCCGTCGATCACCAATATGGTCACCAATTTGTTTTACAGAAATCAAACATATGGATAGAAATGATTTCCCTAAGTGTGGTGGCCGCACTTAGAACAACAAAAAGAAAGATATTTGACCTTTTCCTTAAAATGAATAGATAAGGGAAGAATAACTACTTGTAATATTTTCGCTATTCCTCACCTCCCTTCGTCGCTTCCATCACGCTCAATCGAACTAAACTCGCTTGATTGGTACCTGCAATGGTAAACAGAAGACAAAAAATGACATAAAGGCATATGATCTATTCATGTTAAACAAATTGAATCGATTGCATTTTAAAATACACATAGAACACCATAGACACATGTATTAGGAAAGGAAAAAATGCCTTTATTATGAAGTAGGGGGAGAAGTGACAACCAGTTGGATTGATTCGATGTCAACTCTCTCCAGCTTTAGTCCCATCGTCATCACACCAACAACATCACTCCAAAAACATAACATTACATGTAGACGATACCTCCAAGAGCTATGATCTCACCAGCATAACTCTACTAATTCAAATTGTTGCTCTCTTGTGCACTATGATAAGTGCTCAATTTATATGTAGATGAAGGTAGTTTAACGTTAATGAATCATTGAATGGATTTTCCAAAAATGGATGAAGAGGTTTCTTTGTTCATGGGAATAGGAGGATAAGAGGTTCAATGGCTCCATGGTGTCCATATTCAAAATTATCAAATGATGTGATAGCTGGGACAACTTCTAGAAGCCACTAGAGGGTGGGAAGATTCCCAGAATCTAATGAACAATTCGCTCCCAGTCAACCAATGCACTCTAAAGTGGGCCTAGATGCTCTGCAACACAGATTTGCATGGGAGTAGATGCTCTGGAAAGCACTTACTATAGTCTAGGGGTGCATTGAAAGCTCAATGGAACACTTCAACTATCATCTAAGCAGTGAAACTTTCATGGAGGAAAACCTTCAATGGGATGAATTTCTTAGGGCATGTAGCAACTAATTTAGAGTATGATAGACTCAAATTGATACTAATCTAGGTTTTGGGAGTGATGCCCAATTTGACCTGTAACATTTCACTTTCCATATTTGTCTAGATATCTATGAAAGTAGCATAATACTCCTTCATATGTTAGGTATTTTGTATTTGATGTATGCTATGTATCCTATCATGTTCTTTGTTTTTGTCTCTTGATCTCTTATAGGTATTCAACCACCACAACCAACAAGGAGCGAGCCTGAAGGATCATGGATAAGGCCTTCATAAAAGGACTGGACGATAACATCAGGGAGAAGTATGTTCTCTTTCTTCCTATTTAGTTTTGAGTACAAGCTAGGAAATTGTTTATTAAATAGTCTTGTGCATTTCTAGACCTACTCAAGGGCTGGAGAGATTGCCTCTATCCACAGAGGGGATTGTCTTCATAATAAAATTAGAGATTTAGATTCAAGGCATTCATCAAAAAGTTGGATGATAGCATCAGGAAGAGGTAGGTTCTCTTTCTTCCTCTTTCGTTTTGAGTACAAGATAGGAAAGGGTTTATTAGATAGTCTCGTGCATTGGTAGACACACTCTAGGGCTAGAGAGATTGCCTTTGTCTACAAAGGGGATTGTCTTCGAAAGACTTATTAATACATAATTTTCCCTTGAGAAGTGGGTCTTCCTCCTTCTTTTATGGATCCATAACTCCTTCTCCTTGCCTATAAATTCAACCCCATCCTTCCACTACTAGTTAGTCATTTATGGTCTAACCTGATCATAATTCTTTGCATCCCTATGCTGAGATAATGCCTGTATTTCGACTTGGGAGAAGGATTTCTTGAAGAGTCTTAGTTTGGACTTGGACATCACCAAAGGGAGGTCTCCAACATCAAGGCCACGATTGTATGCTTCCTCTTTTCTATATTAATGATACATATGATATTTCACTTTCCATATTTGTCTAAATATCTATGCAAGTAGCCTAATGCTCCTTGATTTCTTAGGTAGTTTGTATTTGATGCATGCTATGTATTCTATCATTTTGTTTGTTGTCGTATTTTGATCTGCTATAGGTATTCGAACACAACAACCAACGAGGAACGGACTTGAAGGAATGTAGATTCAAGGCCTTCATCAAAGTACTGGAGGATAACATCAGAAAGATGTAGGTTCTTCTTCTTCCTCTTTCGTTTTGAATACAAGCTAGGAAAGAGTTCATTAGATAGTCTTGTACGTTTCTAGACCCATTCTAGGGCTAGCAAGACTGCCTCTATCTGTAGAGGGGAATGTCTTCACATAAAAATTGGCAACTCCACTAGGGAGCTATAACATCTTTATTTCTTCTTTTCTGATTTAGTTTTTTGATCAGTTTGGCCGATCATTAAGATATGCGTCTGTTTAAGTCTCTATAGGTTTGCATAGTGTTTGATTGTCGCTTTAGAGTGTCAAGTTTGGTTTGATTATTGAAATTATTTTCATTTTTTCTTTTATTTCTCGCCCAACGTGTTTTTTGTTCTCATAGAAGCATCATCAGCACTGTTTTATATAAAATAGTCATGTTGATCTTCCTTTCAGCATGATTCTGCCTTTTACAGGTGCACTGATCCTATATTTTTGAAAATTATAGGGTTTCCCTGCCATTTTCTAGTGTGTCTTGGCCTCTGAGGTGTCTTTTTGGTTTGATATGATCAGGTACCACTATGTTTAGCATGATTGCTTTGCTTGAAGTGATGAACTTGTCTCTTTGACCCTTTTTGTGTTTGAGTGAGGTTGCATTATCTTCTAGGGTTTCTAGGTCAGTTGACCTTCACTTGTCACTTGTGTGTGTCATCAAGAGATTTGTTTGCTCTGTCTGAAGAACTCTGCTGCAATCATTGGAAACATTGTTTCATATTGGTTTTGGGTTGTATTTGAAAAGTTGTTTTCACTTGCACTAAATCATTCTTGCACTTTGGAATCACCTTTGATTAATCGTCAAACTTTGATTAAAATTTTTTAATTTACAAGCTTAAGAGTGTATGCATGTTTTTTCCTTCATTTTGAAAATAAAAAGTGAAATTCATTTTCATTCAAGTACTTCTGAAACGAATTTTTTTCCATTTGAAAAAGAGAAAGTGAAAGAAATTTTCTTTCCAATTCTTTGTTCGTTTGGTTGGTTTTTCTTTGATTAGTTCATTAATTGCATTAGTTTGCATTTGAGCATCCAAAGTGAAAGAAAAAACAAAATATCTTTAGTGCATCTTAGTGAAGAAATACGTGATTTCATTTTTAGTAAGATTGCATTTGGGGACAATGAAAGTGAATTCATTTTAGAGTTACATTTCAATAATTTTGAGCTAGTTGGGGGTCATCATTGCTTCTTGCATTGCTTGTTTGTTGCATTCTTGTTTGCAGTTTCTCCCTCATTAGTTTAAGTTCATCGAAATGAAATGATTTTTTTTTTCATTTAGCTGCATTGTAGGGATTCAGGTGACATCGCTATTGAGCCCGAAATTTAAAAAAATCAAAGATAAACTTTAAAATTTATTCAATTAACCTTAAGGATAATTTGGAATTAACGAAAAAATCTATAGGTCTAGGCTATAGATGTGTTCTGACATCATTAAGCGTACAATTATTGCTAAAATTCTGTGTTACATTCCGGGGGTGATATCCCATCCCACATATGGAAGTATATAGAACTATGTTCCACGAATGAAAATTATAAGGGGATGCTCTCATTGAACGATTACACATTAGACAACGCTACTATGGACTGAGCTCCCACGTACTTTAGAGTATATTTTGAGAGACCCCACTATGTTTCAAACATTCCATAGGTAACCGAGTCAACCACCTTGTAGACGTGATACACCAAACACAACATTCAAGGAGATTGGCTGTCCTACATTAAGCCCTTGGTAATTTATTTTATAAATTATTATTTCAAGGTGTATATTATAGTTCATGGATACCTGGTAATCCTTTATGCCTAGATTACCCTTTTTTTTCTTCTTATTTTTATTCTAAAATAAATTGCACATGATAAAATCCTACCTGTGCAGTGCTCTTGGCCTCATCTGCCCTGGTTAATTATAAATCTTAATTGCTCAAAATTAATTCACCTTTCTCTTCTTTGATCTTTTTCTAAAGGTCATTGTGGCTGAATCTTCGAATTCGCCTCACTCTTCTTGTGAAGGGACTTAAGAGCCTCCTCCTGAGATTCCAAAATTTCCAACTGGACTCATTGAAGCTCAAGGTGATGAACTTGGAATTGTCATAAGTATCCAAATGATGTTGTGTTGACCACCGCCTGACGAGTGGCTTTCATCATCATTTGAAAATCCTGAGTCGAAAAGTACCGAGCCTTCTGCACAGTTTATGGCCTTTCCTCTCAATCCGCTTATGGTCTCACTCGAGTGACCGTATAGTCCTTTTGACAATCCTGAATTTCCTCTTGGTGCTTCTCCTATAACATCTCGTACTGCTGTTTGTCAGTTGTTTCCACCAGAAATGGCGTTAAATGTTGACGATATTCCATTGGTGAGTACTCCTTAGAGTATTCCCCTGGAAAATTCTACGACCCATATTCCAGAAGTTGATTACATCTATGTTCCCTCTGGAAGGTTTTCCATATGTTACTACTCCTCAGGATGAAGGGAGTGTGACGAGTATGCCCTCTAGTCAAGTCACCTCTATGCTTCCACCTAGGTATACTTCTCTTGGAAACCTTGTTTCAGAAGCTTCTAGGGCTACGTCCCTGTTTCATAATCCCGTTTGGTCAAAAACCATTTCTCCTTCCTCTGGCCCATTTGTTTCAAATGTGGCTGCTATTTCACAACCTACTTCACAACCCGCAGTTTATATCGATTAAATGATCATTTTGTTACGATCATCTTCTCCCTTGTCGCTATCCATAATCATTGAAGTTCTACCTTTGAATGGAAAATATATGGTTTTTTCTGTGCCTAGGGGGGAATCACATCCTTTATATGTACCTCCCTTTTCAGGTGGGGGAAATATAAACTCTAGAACTGTATCGGGGGTGGGACAACCTATCTCTAGTCTTAGTGGAACTTTGCTTTCACATCCAACAAGTGCTGCCATAGGAACCTCTATACCAAATGGTCACCCTATTTCGGCTCAACTTGTTTATCAACAACCTCGCGTCTAGTATCCTTATGTTCAACAACGCCATGTTCAACAACCGAACATGCAAAATCAGTATGTTCAGCGACTGAACGTCTCTCAACAGTATGTCTAACAGCCCCAAAATCAAGTGTGTGTAGTTGCGACTAGCCCTTATTTTGGTCCTCAAATCCAATTTGGTTTGAATCCTCTAGGTCAAAATGGCACTTACCCCAATAATCCTGGTGTCCAATATGAGAAAATTCCTCAAGGTTAGTTCCAACAATTTGAGCATGGGCCCTATCAGCAGCCCTAGTAGTGTGCTTATGTTCAATAGGGGCCTTATAAAAATCCGCAACAAGGACCATACGTTCAGCAATAGCTAAAACAAGGTACCTGTTAGTGACTGCAACCACAATAAGGTCCCTATCAATAATATATACCTTATCAACAACATTGGGGATAGTTTGGGCAATATGGTCAGAATTAGCCCCAATGGGGGCAAAAATTGTACTAGCAAGGTTGGAATCCCTAGACGGGGAGCTTCCAAATACCTTTTTCTCCTTATCACCCTCCGTCTCCATTCCTGGCTACGTTGTAACTACCAGATGTGTCTAAGTTGAAAAATGAACCCATTGAAGACATGTCGAATTGGGCTCCAGTTCCAACTAATATTCCTGAAGATTATCCAAAGTTTGAAGGAAAATCTGGGGAAGACCCCCAAGCCCATGTCATGATTTACCATTTATAGTGCTCTTCCAATTCTTGGGTTGACGATTCCAATCGTCTATGTCTTTTCCAACGCACTTTGATGGGTGCTGCTATGAAATGGTACATTGAATTGCCCCATGGTGTTTTCTATGATTTTAATACCTTGGCCATGGCCTTCCTCACACATTTCCAGTTTATTGTCTGGTATTATATCGACACCCATCTCATGACATATTTGAATCAATCAACTACTACTCATATTTTGGATCATATTCATGAGTAGAGGCGCAGGCGCCACCTTATTAAATTTGAAATCCCTGATTAATTATTGAATAAGTGGTTCACAAAATATTTTTTTCCTAAAATCACCAAAGATCTCGCTATGAGTGGATGTGTGATGGAAGAGGAAGACATAACCCATGATCAATACCTAGATTTGGTCTATTCCCATTTTGGAACTTTATATGAGCTTTTACCTAATGCACCGCGACCTTAACCCGACCCATCATCATCTAAATATCCTTCTATGCCTCCTGTTGACGACGTCATTGGGATAGTGGCCCATACAGATAAAAATACACCAAAGACTTCTTCAAAGTCTAAGTCTACTTCTGCTACTACTCCCTCCACTCCTTCTAACAATTCGAAGAATCCTTGTAAAACCTCTGAGGTTAATGCTGTTTAATCGACTGCAACAAACAAGTCCTGATAAGGCAAAAATAAGGGTAAAGGTAAAGCCAACTACAACACCCCCAAATAGGATTCTGCTAACTCGTCTATCAACGATTCTTCCAAGTGTAAGCCCAAGTATCCTTGCCTGATATGTGATGATGACCATTACACCAAGGATTTTCCTCAATGTGCGTAAGTTGCCAGTCTTATTAAGGGCGCATTTGGGACCCCGTATATCTTGAAAGAACCATTCCCTTCTCAACGCATTCAAATGATATATTTTTTAGGGTCCTATAATTATAGGAAATCTGATGATTTAGATATTATTTGTTGCTCTCATGATGAAGCTTTTGGCTTGCTGAATCGCTCCGCTTCCTCTCCATTTTGCATCATCCTTTACTCAGATTCTTGCTTTATCACCCACTTTCCTTGTTAGTTCATCTGAATATCAGCCCAGCATAATCCGAATACCTACTTTCAAATAATTAATTTTCTATTATTAAAACCCTCTTCCCCTTTATTTACTATGCTTTTTCATAAAAAAATGCAAAATCTACTTTTGCATAGTTTTAAAGTAGAAAGCAAAATTATTAAGTGGACCCATCCGCTCAATAAGTTTAATTAAAACTTAGTTTTAATTAAATTTAACTCCCTTTTAATACATTTCTCAACATTAATCATTAGCCACTCTCCATTTATTAAGTTTAATTAAAATTTAGTTTTAAATTAAAATTAAACTCAATTTTTATATGCCTCAATATTTGTAAAAAATAAATGAACCGTTAAAATCCATATCACACTCTCAGCTCATCCAACACTTAACACTCAAAAAGCACGCGAAATGGGTAGTTTATTATTACTGGGTTTTACCAGCTGTCACTTCCACATTCTATCTGCTCCTCCTCCAAATACCACATACTAATTTTTCCTCACGCGAAAACCATTAAGTGAAATATCATAGATATGAAGGTGAGGTAAAATTACATAGCTACACGCGAAACCATGTTGGAAAGAAAGAGGAATAAATGAATATGAGGCTAAGGTTGTGAAATATTTTTCAAAAGGTAAAATGGTTTTACAACGACACATGAAATAAATTTCACAGATGTCATGAAATTAAAGGGAAAATTTCATATGAAATTAATGTACAGGTGAGCAAAGATAGCATTCAAGAAAAAACATTTCACGATAGAAAATTAAGGTGAAATAAATTTACAGGCATGGTGAAATTAATCTACAGGCATGGTGAAATCAATTTACAGGTGTAAAATCATGTTGTAGGTGAAAGTAAAAGAGTAAAGTGACAATACTTCCAACCATACCAATCAAAACATGGTTTTGCAAAACCATCCAGGTATTCTACAAGGGTAAAAGGAATTTACATACAGATAAAATGAATTTATAGAGGAAGGAGCAATAGAAACAAAACTACACATGGTTTTGTGAATTCATGGAAAGAGAAAACAAAACCATGGATTGGAAACAACCCATGGTTTTGTAGAAATTTAATTATAAATTTCATTTAAAATATTTGGGAAATATTATTCAAATATATATATTATTATATATTTTCCAAAATATTTTGTGACACTAATGGACAATAAAACAATAGGGCAGTCACAGGATCAACCATCAGTGAGAGAAATCTCAGATTTTTTAGTAAGAGGATCAACAAGCAGTTGAGTGAATTACTAGAAAAAGGGAGATACATCTAGATCTGCCAATTCATCTACCAGACAACCACAAATTTGGGTCCACATCCCACCTGCTCCCACTTCCACAACAACAACATTTGCGCAGCACATTCCACCAGAACTATTAATCTGCAGAAGTTAGAGCTTTTTAATTCATCTATAGCCTAAAAATGTCCTGTCTATTGGAGACAACATTTATTGTAAACAATTTGTAAATTTTGTATAAATACTTCTATTTTTGAAGTGTTAGAGGTCGATTTTTTGAGATTAGAAATATTAGTGATCTATTGGAGCATTGTAAGTTTTTTTTTCAAAGTAGTGGAGCATCAATACTAAGCAAACCATTCACTGGATTCTTGCGGCTTAAATACTGGTGATGTTTTTCTTATGTTAAAATGTTTCAATGTCATCTCTTCACTGTAATAATCTAAATTCCAACTGCAAAACATAAACTGTGTTGAATAGGATTTACTTTTGAGTACCTTATTCTGGCTGCTTTTGCAATTCAATGTTTTATACTGAAGTCCACACTAAATAATTCTTAACTGCTCTTTAGTTCTGCTTGATCAACTGAATGCCACACTAAATAATTCTTAATTTCTCTTTAGTTATGCTGAAGGTTTTCATTGTTATACCATCACCCACTCATTATTCTGAAAGATCTAGTAAATATTCCTAGCTTGCCCTGAGTTTACTATGTGAAAAATTGATGCAACCATCCAGTTTACCGTTTGACTCCATTGCCCAGTAGATGCTAATTAAATTGAATACAATCAATCTTCCAAAAACCAAAACCCAAATACCATAACAAGTAGTCTAATATTTTCAAGAAACAAAGATAAATTTTACAGAGAGAGCCCTCTTTGGGATTAGAAGGTCTAGATTCCCATCCCGAAGTGGTTTGATGTTACATTCTTGTGATTTGTCCTACAATATTCAAATTACAGGGTGATAAAATAATGGTGACCATATTGGGGAAGTATGTTTTATCTTCCTCAGAAAAATGCATCAATGTTCAGATCTGATTGTTGATGGTGAACAACAATTAGACACCAGAAGGTTGTACCTTTCACCTGGCGACTCCATTGTCCAAGATCCAGAGCTTCAAATTTCATAGCAACTCTATAATCAAAGAATCCATAGTCCAAAGTATTAATGGTGATACAAGATGACAGGGTTTGTGGAAAACCTTTCATCTCATGACATTTTCAATGAATTCAGGGATGGGTTATCAGAATTTCAGCTTGATGAGGATCTTCTAAGAGTTGTCTTTCTTATTTTGAAATCAAGAAAATTTTCTCCTGAAATTAAAATATGTGTTCTTGATTAAGTTTTTGAAAAATATGAAAATGGCATTAAAATTTTCATTCTCAAATTCAGTCTATAATTTCCAAGATCCTAAAGAATTCTTGGAAAATCTTCCTTCTCCAAAGCAAGTGGAAATTGTACTACCTTTTGACTTGCAGATTAAGGATGATTATGCTTTCAAGCACCAGAATGAAGAAATAGTTTCAGGGTTTAATATTGAGGATACAACTAATCAATTAGTCATTGAGGGCCTAGAAGCACAAATCATACATCATGCTTTTGATGATCCTATAGCAGATTATATGGAGATTATTTCTAGCTCAAGTCTGCAAAAATGTTTTCTCTATGAGGATCAAATGCTTGAGTAGTTTCCTTTACATATCATATATTTGATTATGAAGACACATGATCAAGTTATACTTCTAAGTTTGATGATAAGCACTCAAATTATCCATTCATTTCTACAGCTACTTGACTAGCTTCATTGGCATTTTTGTATTACCTGATTCAACAAGATTATCAGTAGATTAAAGTAGGTAGATGAGTGCAAATAAGCTCAGGATTCTAAGCCTTTTTTCAGTTTCAAATTCAGTTTGCTTCTCAACTTCCAGTTCAGTGTGTAGTTCAATTTTCAGTGTGCAGAACGGTTTTGATTTCAGTTTGAGAATTGGCAGAACATATTGCAAATTTGGGAACAACCCAATGGAGAAGGCACTGATCTATAAACACAGAGATATGCGGTTCTTGGCACCTCCAAGGCGACTGCCATCCCCAAGCTGGAGTCGATGTTAGGGTCCTACAATTATAGGAAATCTAATGATTTAGATATTATTTGTTGCTCTCATGATGAAGCTTTTGGCTTGCTGACTCGCCCCGCTTCCTCTCCATTTTGCATCATCCTTTACTCAGATTCCTGCTTTCTCACCTAATTTCCTTGTTAATTCATCTGAATATTAGCCTAGAATAAGCTGAATACCTACTTTCAAATCATTAAGTTTCTATTATTAAAACCCTCTTCCCCCTTATTAACTATGCATTTTCATAAAAAAATGCAAAATCTACTTTTGCATAGTTTTAAAGTGGAAAGAAAAATTATTAAGTGGACCCATCCGCTCAATAAGTTTAATTAAAACTTAGTTTTAATTAAATTTAACTCCCGCTTAATACATTTCTAAACATTCATCGCCGAATACCTACTTTCAAATCATTAAGTTTCTATTATTAAAACCCTCTTCCCCCTTATTAACTATGCATTTTCATAAAAAAATGCAAAATCCAATTTTGCATAGTTTTAAAGTGGAAAGAAAAATTATTAAGTGGACCCATCCGCTCAATAAGTTTAATTAAAACTTAGTTTTAATTAAATTTAACTCCCGCTTAATACATTTCTAAACATTCATCATTAGCCCCTCTCCATTTATTTAGTTTAATTAAAATTTAGTTTTAAATTAGAATTAAACTCCCTTCATTTTTATATGCCTCGAGATTTGTAAAAAATAAATGAACGTCTCAACTCATCCAACACTTAACACTAAAAATTCACGCTAAATGGGCAGTTTATTATTATCGGGTTTTACCATATATCACTCCCACTTAGCTCATCCAACACTTAACACTCAAAAAGCACGAGAAATGGGCGGTTTATTATTATCTCAACTCATCCAACACTTAACACTCAAAAAGCACCTGAAATGGGCAGTTTATTATTATTGGGTTTTACCAGCTGTCACTCCCAAATTCTATGTCACTCCCACATTCTATCACGCTCCTCCAAATACCACATACTACTTTTTCCTCACTCGAAAACCGCGCTCCTCCAAATACCACATACTACTTTTTCCTCACTTGAAAACCATTAAGTGTTTTGGTTTCCAATCTTATAAATGTTACGGGAATATAAGGTGGATTAATGTCAAGTGAAATATCAGAGATATGAAGGTGAGGTAAAATTACATAGCTACAAGCGAAACCATATTGGAAAGAAAGAAGAATAAATGAATATAAGGGTAAGGTTGTGAAATATGTTTCAAAAGGTAAAATGGTTTTACAGGGAAAATAAAAGGGAAAATTTCATATGAAATTAATGTACAGGTGAGAAAAGATAACATCCACAATAGAAAATTAAGGTCAAATCAATTTACATGCATGGTGAAATTAATCTACAAGCATGGTGAAATCAGTTTATAGGTGTAAAATCATGTTGCAGGTGAAAGTAAAAGAGTAAAATGAGAATAATTCCAATCATACAAATCAACACATGGTTTTGCAAAACCATCCTTGTATTCTACAAGGGTAAAAGGAATTTACATATAGATAAAATGAATTTACAGAGGAAGGAGTAATAGAAACAAAATTACACATGGTTTTGTGAATTCATGGAAAGAAAAAACAAAACCATGGATTGGAAACAACACATGGTTTTGTAGAAATTTAATTATAAATTTCATTTAAAATATTTGGGAAATATTATTCAAATATATATATTATTATATATTTTCCAAATTTTTTTGTGACACTAATGCACAATAAAACAACAGGGCAGTCATAGGATCTGCCATCGGTGAGGGAAATATCATATTTTCTAGTTAGAGGATCAACAAGAAATTGAGTGAATTACTAGAAAAAGGGAGATACATCCAGATCTACCAATTTATCTATCAGCCACCCACAAATTTGGGTCCACATCCCACCTGCTCTCACTTCCACAACAACAAAATTTGCACAACAGATTTAGCCAGAAGTATTAATCTGCAGCAGTTAGAGCTTTTTAATTCATCCATAGTCTAAAAATGTCTTGTCTATTAGAGACAAAATTTATTGTAAACAGTTCGTAAATTTTGTATAAATACTTTTGTTTTTGAAGTGTTAGAGGTCAATTGTTTGAGATCAGAAATATTAGTGATCTATTGGAGCATTGTAAGTTTTTTTCAAAGCACTGAAGCATCAATACTAAGCAGACCATTCACAGGATTCTTGTGGCTTAAATACTGGTGATGTTTTTCTTATGTTAAAATGTTTCACTGTTATCTCTTTAGTGTAATCATCTAAATTAGAATTGCAAAAAATAAACTGTGATGAATGGGATTTACTTTTGAGTACCTTATTCCGGCTGCTTTTGCAATTCAATGTTTTCTATTGAAGGCCACACTAAAGAATTCTTAACTGCTATTTAGTTCTGCCTAATCGACTGAATGCCACACTAAAGAATTCTTAATTTCTCTTTAGTTATACTAAAGATTTTCATTGTTCTACCATCACCCGCTTATTATTATGAAAGATCCAGTAAATATTCCTATCTTGCCCTAAGTTTACTCTGTGAAAAATTGATGCAACCATCTATTTTACCATTTGACTCCATTTCCCAATAGATGCTAATTAAATTGAATACAATTAATCTTCCAAAACCCAAAACCCAAGTACAATAAAAACTAGTTTAATATGTTCAAGCAATAAAGATAAATTTTACAGAGAGCGCCCTCTTTGGGATTGGAAGGGCTAGATTCCCATCTTGAAGTGGTTTGATGTTACATTCTTGTGATTTTTCCTACAACCTTCAAATTACAGGGTGATAACAAGATCAACCCCAAATTCTCTAAGCCTCTAACCTCCCAAGTCTTTATATACAGGAATTATATGCAACTAAGAACAGTCCAGATCTCACCATCTGTTTATTAACTTGCAGCCACGTCTCTGCACCACCACAAGTGAAGCAGGGCAGTAAGATGGTCTGCATAACAATAAAGTGAATTGAAGTCGAATTTGACCTTCTCACCCAGGTATTATATGGGACACAATATGAAAATCCTAGAAGAACATATGCAAGTTTACAAATTGCCAAGATTATCACAGCCACAGGCACCTAAACATTGAACAGAACATCCTGCCTACTGCCTTCACACCCACCATCATAGAATCTCCTTTTATTGAAGAATATCATTTAATTCTAATTTTCACTTTGGATTGGATTTATGGTTTCATGTTTATATCTCTTAATATGTTGATGTAAAATCAATGAATGCTAATAGCTCAACAGATAATTACTGCCCTTCTCAACAGCCTTCTTCATCAGTCACTGAATCGCTATGCACTGTAGTTAACTGATGTATTATTTAGTTGATTAATGAGTTATTATTTGTGAATTAATTAAATAATTAATTCACTACACTCTCACTAGTGTATCATTCAGTTAGACTAGATACAACTAGCTCAACTAAGTCTAACTGAGTTAAACTGAATACAACTCCATAAATACTTCTTCCAACTATGTCATAACTCTTCCACTTGAGTTCTAACTGAGTCCTCCATTGAATAGCTCCATTAAACCCTCAGGAATAGTGTAATTCCTTCTGTCAGCTGCTGTGCCACATCTGTGCACTGAACTGAAGTGCTCCAAGAGAAAAAGTTGCTGTTTAGAGTCTGATTATTATTAAGAGCTAATAATAATCGACATGCATCTACTTTTAGATTGACGATCTATAAATAGACTTCGCCCAATATTCAAAAAATAGAATTTCATATATTTTTCCAACTTGATCAACCATCCACAAATAGCATCCCGCACCTTTTGAAATATGATCGACATGTCTAGAAATATACATATTCTAAAAATAGACTTGCGCAAAAAATAGCCTGCAGGCCCACTTAGTAAAGGTGACTCTTTTCACTAAGCTCATCATCTTGTTGAATCTCAACACTCCCTCTCAACAAGATAGGGATTATCCTTCACCCCGATCCTGCCTCTATGGTATTCGAATTTGATCCTGGTGAGCGCCTTCTTCATAATATCTGCATCCTCATCCTCCGTAGGAATGTACTGATGCAACATGATCTTTCACTGCACACAATCTCTGATATGATGATACCAGATATCAATATGTTTAGATCTATCATGAAATACATGATTAACCAAGAGTTTAATGCAACTCCGATTATCACAATGAATCACTGTGGGATCTAAATGTGAATCGAACAAACCAACCAGAATCTTCCTCATCTAGATAGCCTCACATGCAGCTAAACTTGCTGCCATGTATTATGCTTTCGCTGAACTGAGTGCCACAGATCTTTGTTTCCTGCTGTACCAAGAAAATGCCGTAGATCCGCTACTGAAAATCCCTCCTGATGTGCTCTTTCTGTCTGTTAGGCTTCCTGCCCAACCTGCATCCGTGAAGCCATGCAACTTCACCTCATCCGTCTATCTGTACCATAAACCATACTCAGATGTGCCCTTGAGATATCTCAGGACATGCTTTCCCGCCTTCCAAAAGAGCTTGGTAGGCTTAACCATTGCTTGTGAAAGCTGGTTCACCGCATAGCATATGTCTGGTCTTGTATTGAATAAATACATGAGCGAACCCATCAACTATCGATAAACAATGGCATCCACTACCTCTGCTGATGTAGCATCCTCTTTCTTCCAATTTCCTGGAAGAGGAGTGTCGATAGGCTTGAAAACTTGCATGTGAAATTCTCTAGTATCTCCTGGGCATACTTGCCTTGAGACACAAACAGTTCACCTTCCCGCTGCCATATTTCCAATCCAACGAAATAATGAAGGAGGCCTAAATCCTTCATCTCAAACTCCTTTGCAAGATCAACCTTGCATGATTGTATCAACTGCTCATCACCTGTTAGTATCAAATCATCAACATAAAGTGCAATGATCAAAAGCTTACCCTCAACCACAATCTGGTATAGGTTTGCATCCGCCTCACTCCTGGTGAAGCCAAGTCTAGTGAAATAGATGTCGATCCGAGTGTACCAAGCACGGGGTGCTTGTTTCAGCCCATACAACACTCTTTTGAGCCTGCACACATGCGACTCACTGTTGAAGATCTCAAATCCTTCAGGCTGCTCAATGTACACCTCTTCCTTAATGATCCTATTAAGGAACACAGTCTTCACATCCATCTGATGAATGTGTCAACCCATCTGTGCTGAGAGATCAAGGATGGTCCGTATGGAAGAATACCGTGCGACAGGTGCAAAGGTTTCTTTATAGTCAATCCCCTCAATCTGTGAGAAGCCCCGGGCAACAAATCTTGCCTTATACTTCTCGACGCTCCCATCAGCAGCTTGCTTTACCTTATAGATCCATCTTGATCCTACTACTGATTTTCCCACCGGCCTTGGAACAATCTCCCAAGCATTGTTTCTGACAATGGAGTCATACTCCTTCACCATGGCATCTACCCATGTGGGCTCCTACGCTGCTTCTTCAAAAGAAGATGGCTTTGTCACAATACACTTTCTCATAAGAGCCATGTATCTAGTATATTGGTCAGGTGACTGTCTCTGTCTGCGCTGTGATGTAGGAACTCCTACATTCTGTGCCGCATCCACCTTCAGTATCTCAGCTTCTGTGGTACGCTTCCTGCCTTGTCTGATGTTTGGTTCTGCATGAGTGGAATCCACTCCATGAATCTCCTCCTGTGGCTGATCCACATCCAAAGGCTCATCTTTGGGAACAAGAAGCTCCTCCTCTACATGCAAGTGTAGCTCCCTCTCAAGCAACAACGACATGGCTTTCACCTCATTGAATTTTATACCCCGTCGCATAATAGTCATCTGACTATTTAGAAAATACACACGATAGTTATGGGGTGTTTCTGTGTACCCCAAAAATATCCCAACTTCTGCAGTTGGCTTCAACTTCTTCCTGGCATCCTTCGTCACATGAATGTAAACAGGTGAGCCAAAAATATTCAAATGAGAAATATCAGGCTTCTTACCAGTAAAAGCTTCCTCGGGTGTACTCATGCCAAGTACTCTATGAGGACAACGATTTTTCTCATAAACCACAGTGTTGCATGCTTCCCCCCACAAGTGCATCGGTAGGCCCTGATCACGCAGCATCACTCGTGCAACACCCACGATCATTCTGTTCTTTCTCTCTGCGACCCCATTCTGCTGTGGGTTATGAGGTGCTATGAGTTCTCTTCGAATTCCTTCTTTGCTACTTAAGTCTTTGAATTCTCCTGAGATGTATTCACCACCATTATTGCTCTGTAGAGCTTTCACCTGCTTCCCCAAATCCTTCTCCACCAATGCCTTGAACTCACAGAACTTTGAGAACGTTTCACTCTTCTTTTGCATGAAGAAGATCCAACATCTACGAGAAAAGTCATCAAGAAATATCACATAATACCTATGTTTCGCTGTTGAAGCAACCGAGAATGGTCCACACACGTCTGTGTGAATTCTCTCCAGGATCACCAAAGCACGGTTCTCCTTCTCATGAAAGGTGGTCTTCACAAACTTATCCATTGTAAATCCTTTGCATTGATCTGACTGCGCAAGAGTACCCTTGGGAAGTCCAGTAGAAATTTGCTGCAAAATTTTCAAAGCGCCATGGTGAAGATGGCCTAATCTCCTATGCCATAATTCGCCCTCATCCCGGCTCACCACTTCTTCTGCTTTGCCTACCATTGCAGTGCAGCCATTTACCTCTAGCTTGTAGAGATTATTAATTCAAACCCCTATCTTCTTGGTTTGACCCATTGTTTTATGTCGAAGAAAAGATTTTCCCTCACTGAAAAAAACATCATAATCTCTATCTTCCAGCATTGCGATTGAGACCAAGTTCTTCTTCAGACCTGAAACATGCATGAAATTCTTCAACAAGAATGGATTACCAGAATCCCTCTCAAAGGTAATGGTCCCAATTCCTGTCACACTGTACCGACCATTGTCGCCCATCTCTATATGCATCTAGAGGTCCTTATCCTCCAAGTCACTAAACAACTCTTTGTCTCCCGTCATATGGAAAGACGCACCACTGTCAAGATACCACACCGATCCCATGCAGCTTGAAACCAAGCATGCGATCAAGGAAAAATTCAGCTCAAATTGCGAGGCTAAGGCCTCTCCAGATGCAGATCCAGCAGCCTGCTTATTATTCTTCTTTTGTGAACATTTAGTGGCGAAATGTCCATGCTTGTGACAATGAAAACACTTCACTTTGGATAAGTCCTGCTTCTTGCCTTTCGCACCGCATTTAGAAGGATTTTTCTTCCCCTTCCCTTTCCTTGATTTCACAGCCAAAGAAAAATTCTCTTCATCTTCATTCTTCGATGAAGATCCATCCCTGGTACCCCGCCTTATCGCCTCCTGCACAATATCCGACCAAAGTCGCTCCCATCTTGGCAGTTTCTCCTGTCTATTGACAGAGTCTTCGTAGCTATGCCAACTCTTCGGAAGCCCAAGGAGAGATAAGATCACCAAGTCTTCTTCATGAACAGTAACTCCCACACTTTCCAGCTCATCCTTGCAGTGGACAAACTTTGTGAGGTATTTTGGAATAATGTTGCCTTTCTCCATTTTTATTTTTCTAAGCTTGTCTTTAAGCGCCAACTTCCTCTGGTCACTTCTTCTTTGGAACAAATCTGTCAAAGCCTTCCACATTAAGAATGGAGTGGATTTCCCATGAAGGCTGGACACAATATGGTCCTTTACACCTTCCAACAGAATCCTCCTCATCTTTGTAGTCTTCTTTTTCCATGCATCAAGTAATGCAGCATCGCTAGATCCCGACTTAGGAACATCGCTATCGATGAAATCCTTCAGTCCATTATCCTCCAACATTGCCTCCATCCTGTCCTTCCAGGCTATGTAATTCAAGCTCCCATCAAGGGCATACTCCACTCTCAACCCGTTGAAAGACATTTCAATGTATACTCGATTTCTGCACCAAGAATCTTCTGTAGCAAATTCGAATTGTCCACCAGCACAAATTCCCTTCACAATTGCAATCTTCAATCAACAATGCTCCGATACCATGTAGAAATTATATGCACTAAGCATGCATATGTCCAATATCCACCTGATCTCACACTATTTAAATTTATTCAAGATATTGAATCTATTCCACTTGTTAATCTTTTGCGGAAAAATTAATTGCACACACATGTGAAGCATAAACAAAAATATTCAATCGCACATAACATAGTTTTTTAACCGGGAAAGCCTAAAGCTGAAAACCCCAACTATATATTATTTAAGAAGGAGATCATATGAAAATCTCATACAAACATACAAATCTTATCACAAGCTCTCAGTACAGTACAATCGTCATACACTATACAAGCCTAATCTTGCAAATCCATGCACCGATCTATGCCACCTACTAGCCTGCCGCCACTGCGCAATCCTTGATGAAGAATAGCTCTGAATGAATTCTAATTACTCTTGGATTGACTGTGAAATCCTCATTGGCATCTCCACTGTGTGTTGGATGCAATCAATGCATCACTAATAGTCACAAAAGATAGTCTATCTTGCCCTTTCACCTATCTCTCCATTGGTCTCCACTGAAACTGCCATGCATTGTAGTTAACTGATGTATTCTTTAGTTGATTAAGGAGTTATTATTTGTGAATTAATTAACTAATTAATTCACTCCACTCTCACTAGTGTATCATTTAGTTAGACTAGATACAAATAGCTCAACTGAGTCTAACTGAGTTAAACTGAATACAACTCCATAACTACTTCGAATTGTGTCATAACTCTGCCACTTGAGTTCTAATTGAGTCCTCCATGCAATAGCTCCAGTAAACCCTTAGGAATAGCGTAATTCCTTCTATCAGCTGCTGTGCCACATCTCTGCACTGAACTAAAGTGCTCCAAGAGAATAAGTTGCTGTTTAGAGTCTGATTATTATTAAGAGCTAATAATAATCAACATGCATCTATTTTTAGATTGACGATCTATAAATAGAATTCGTCCAATATTCAAAAAATAGAATTTCATCTATTTTTCCAACTTGATCAACCATCCAAAAATAGCATCTTGCAACTTCTGAAATATGATCGACATGTCTAAAAATAGACATAGTCTAAAAATAGACTTGCGCCAAAAATAGCATGCGGGCCCACTTAGTGAAGGCGACTCTTTTCACTAAGCTCATCATCTTGTTGAATCTCAACATATGCTACATATCCCATTTTTGTTGCCACTTGATGGAAAGAATACTCAAATCATTTTAAAACTCTCGTGGAAAAGGATGCTTCTGACATTCCTTCCTCTTCCAGTCCTGCTAGCTCTGGTGCTCTATAGATTTAGAGACCTAATAGTGATTCCATTGTCCGACCACCTCCTAAGGGAGTTCTTTGGAAATCGTCTTATAATTTGAAAATGTAAGCTGCCCAACACTATAACATTGTAGAGGATCTTGCGCAAGTGCCTTCAGCGATGTCAGCCTTGGAAGTCCTTCAGTCATGCCCATCACAAAATAAGGCACTATTATCTGCTATCGGATGTATTGATCCATCATATTCAAATCTTATTAGTTTCTATATCGAGAATCATGTTCCTCGGCTCCCTTCACAGGTGGATTCCTTATCCAAGTCATTGTGATGGGTAAAACCATTCATTGGATTATTGTTGATGAAGGTGCTTCCATATTGTTTCGGGGATTTAACACCCTAGAGGTTGGTTGGGATTCAACCTCCACAGAGCAGGGGCGTACTACTTAACAGAGACTCACACGATCATGCACATATGCATCATGTCTATTGCATATTGGAAATCCATCAACAATCCTCCATTAAGTCAATCCCCTAACAACCTAGAAGCTTTTGACGGAAGAGGCTCTCGGCCGTATGGTATTCTCAAATCCTTACCAATTCAGTTGGATGGTAAAACAGTGAACCTAGAAGCTTTCAGCGGTAAAGGCTCTCGGCCATATGGTATTCTCATATCCTTTCCAATTCAGTTGGAGGGTAAAATAATGAACCTAGAAGTAGAGGTGGTGGATGAAAACCTAAATTATAAGCTTATGCTTGTAAATAATTGGACTCATGCCATTATTTTCATGGTCTCTACTCTTTTCCGCATTATCTTCTTTCCTCATAATGGGAAGATTGTCACTGTCGATCAAATTGATTTCTTTTCCCCAAATTCTTCCACTAGAAATGTTCCATACGTTGGGAATACCTCTACTCCTTATGAGAGCGTTGGGCCGGGTATTTTCAAGGACTCGTCCCTAATAGGAATTTTTCCACTCCCGCCTCCTAATGTCGCCCGTTAACATGATATCATCTGGTCACAATCCATGGATTATTCCCAATCCCAACCAGCTTGAAAATTTTGGTGACGTTATTCCCCTCAGCCCTGTAGAAAAAATGTATCAAAGCATTCTTATAGCTTATGGGGCTGCTGCCAGGGCCAATAATAACCTAGTTTCATCTTTGGATATGTATTCCCAGACTATCTGGTTTTGTTATTGGGATTCATATGATCCCTTTAATGAGATGTTTTCCACTAACGAGAGTATTGTGGAAGTTATGTCTCTCGAAGAAACCCCTTTGGATGATATTCATCATCGTTCCTCGTTTCTCCTAGGCCTGGGTGAAATCTCTACTTGTATTGAAACCCATGTTTCATCTGAATTAACTGGCCCACTTCATCATCCTATTCTAGTTCATAAAGTGTTGTCCAAAGGAAACATGGGTATTATCTCTGCCACCATTCCGATCGACATCTCTGTCCAAATAGGGATTGCCAGGCATATTCATGGTAGGGCTTCTTGTTCTCTCGATGAGATTAGTATTTACACTACTTTATTAAAAAATCATGCCCCACCCACTCCCTTCAACCCCCCTTTTAATGTTTGGTCATTTTCCCACGAGGGTATTATTTCCATGCTTTATAACCCTCACTCGGCCAGGGGCTATGGACACTTCATCTTGGCTGTGAATCTTCTCACAAAATTAGCTGAGGTAATGGCTACAAGCAATATCAATGGTAGAACTCTGGGCTTATTTCTGTTAATCATGATAGAAATTGATTTTTTGAGTCTTGTATTAAACTCCATCTGAGAAGTATTATGCTTGATGCAAGTACAATACTTTGTACATTAGTGTGTTATTCATTAGTGTGATTTTAGATTTTTTGGTGTGATTGTTTGCTTTGAAAACATGTTTTCTGTGCTTACCTTGTGTTCCACTTGGTTTGCAGATGTCATCGACCATTATGTCAGTTTTGATGATGGTGCGTTCCGTATCACATAGAACTTATCTTCCGCAACATGGCCTCTTTTTCCCCATGATGGCGATTTGGGTAATATACAAGTTATTTGTTTGGGTCGAAAAAATAATAATATTACCGAATATAGTGCAATCATTGAGCTATTATCAGACACAATTTCTCTTGGTATCAGAGGCTTGGTTGTGAAACTAGACTCACAACTCGTTTTGTTACAGTTAAATGGTCATTACTCAGTAAGAAACCCTCATATTTTGTGCATGTATTTACATGTTTGGTTACTGGAAAGACATTTTGGTTATATCACATATCAACACATTCCACGAAATTTGAAAACATTAACAGATACATTGGAAAATTATGTATTAGTCTGACATTTTCATCATATGTAAAAAACCATACACATAATCATAACATAAGAACACTTAGTAACAGTAGAAAAATGCATATATATATATAGCGAGTCTGTAAATTTTTTTTACATCAAAATATCAAAAAATATGTGTTCCATAACAAAATGGCTCTACAAGCCTACATCAATGCAGAAAAAATAAACCAAAGGCAACTATCTGTGCGCATGGTGCTCATGGTAGGAAGTGACCTCCCAGACAACTCGAAACAATAAACAGTGAAGTCTTCCGGAGACCCTTGCGGTGTGCCTCTGAAAGGGTAATGGTATGTCATCAAAAGTAGTGTATTCTAGAATTCCTTTGGTCAGGCACTCCAGGTTACGCTCAATATCTATGATCGGGTTTGTGCCCTCCTCACAAAGAGCATCCTCGATTTGGCGTGCCACTCTCCTTGCAATTAGAGACAAACCTGTTGGTCTCTCGGGTCCAATATATGTAAAATAATCATGAGTTAAAATCTCAGAACACATAACAACAAGTATTAAAAAAATAAAATTACAAAAACGAATTTTTTACCTACATCATATCACTGTGCACCCAACGGAAGGGGAAGATCTGGATCTCCTCAGAAATCTATACCGCCATATGCGTAGTCATTTACTACGATCAACTGATGGCATATCCAACTGAAAAACACTGTAGGGAAGTGCATCTGCTTGCCACCTCCTTGGTGAGGCATCATGTCACACCATATAAGTAGCCTAGGGTCTCTTGGGGCCAGATCGTAAATCTCAGTCTGTTGATACTGAAAAAATGGCACTCGCTCCAAGAAGAAAGTGACCAAAATGGACCCATACCAAAATTGTTTCAACCATATCATTCTGCAATTGGTAAGTTGGATTTTCATGTTAGCCAATAGTCCCTCACACCAATTGAACATGGTGGGAGCAAGAAAATATACGAAGTACTGGAACTGAGACTTTTTTGCCTCATGCAATGCCTAGGCCCCAGCTACACGGGCCATAGTGTGCACCGGGACAATGTCTCCCAATGAGCATACTTGTTCTCTCACCTCTAGTATGAGCTCTAGATATTTTGATTCTCTCCCCTCTCCTGGAAACTCTAGTTATAAATTAAATTTCTGATACATCCATTTCGAGCTCTTGGTCCCTAATGATGAAAATTTATTGACATCCCATAGCCCAATGAAATAGTCTAACAACTCAAGTTGAGCTCTGAGCCTAGAGGTTTGAAATAATTTGAGAAAACCACAGTTTCTCAAGGAATTGATGTAATGTGGATCTTGGAGAGCTTCATGATCTTCTATTTCATGGCCTCTATCTTTCTATTCAACAACCATATTCGTCGAAAGCACCTGCAAAACATTCATAAATGATAAATTAGGAGTTTTCATCAGATTAAAAATGGAAATAAATCATTGAAAATGGATGAATTTCATGTTTTAAACTCTTCTCTGCACTCAACGCACTTGTAAAAATTGAAAAGGCGCTAACGACACATTTTCCTAATGGGCTATGAGCGATCGACGTGAGTCCAATAGGTCAAACTCACGATTATTTCCTGTGACATAAAATTTTAAAATATCCTCTTAAATCATGAAAATTCCAAGTGAAATGACTTAAAATGGAATGAAAATGTTGAGAAGAGGCATATCTCTTACCTGCATTTGACATATCGTCAAATGGTGTTCTAGATCGACCACACTGCTTGTTTGAAGACTAGAGGAAAATGCGGTAAAATGTGCTTCTCCAATTTACCAAAAATGGAATGGTAAAAAAAGTTTTAATTTTTGTCTATTTATAGAGTTTTAAAGATATTTTTACCAATATTTGATTATTTTTATTGATATCAGTGATGTGTGGTTCTCTTTGTGTAGCAACATGATATTTTTATGGTGACGGTAATCATTTTTGAGTGATGAAACGAGTTTTTCAGACTCATTAAAAATAAACCAAAAAGGCACCCCTTGGAGTCATATTTAATCACTTTTCTGACTCTTGAAAAATGAGAAGATCGTCGAGTACTTGAAATTTCAAACTCATTAAATTAAATGAATTGACGTAGTATCATGATACGTTTACCCCTTTTTCAGGCTGAGATTGACTATTTACGAAAAAGGAATACCTTGATCGAACATGGTCAAGAGGTTCTCTCTAATATCATTTTCTACCGTTTCAGATTCGAGGGATGATTTATGAAAAGGGACCTGACGGATTTTTCTTTTTCGTTTCTTTTTCAAACTCCCTAAACATAAAAAATACACCGAGTTAATCTTCTGTCGGATTCGTAAAAAAATAAAATGATGAAAGACTTGTCACCTTGATGAGACTGAGTTACTCCTTCCTAGGACTTGTTAAACTTACTAGAATGGATTCATTCGAAGAATGAACTTACACACTCAACCTATGCTATCTACTTCACGCTGACTATAAAAAATAAAGAGGTACTCGTTAGCAATAATGAGGGAAAATTGAAAGTGGAACTTCCTATGTGTTTTTTAGGCAACATGTCGCTCTTGAACATGACACTCATATGCATTTCGTGTTGGGTTGGGGATATCCTTCATTCTTCATTTTCCTTCTCGGGTTTTGGAAATTCATTTGCCTCTCATTCGATCATTATATGCCTTCATCATGGCCTTTGATCTAATTTTGAGTCAAATGCTGCCACACTCTTGAGTTGTGTCACCAATATGTTCAAGAGAATTCCTCTGTACAAGTCAAAAATCCTCTGCTTATTTGAACCTCTCCGCAACAGGTTTGAATCACTCCTATCATCTTGAGATATCCTTTATTTCATGTCGCTGATGTGGGAATCATTATTGATCAGAACTAGATCATGGACCAGAATGCTAGCTCAAATTAAAAGTGTTCGAAAGTGTGTTGAACCTGAGCAACCAGATAGATATCGTCTTCCTGATTCCGGCGCCGCAAACGGTTCGAAAAACCGACACCATATGAAGAAGTTATCGTAGTTTGAAAAGTCCAATAAAATGCAAAAACTGGACTTTGACCAAGTTTGAATTGGAAATTGGAAAAAAGAAGAAGATAATGTTCCAGGGAATATTCTTGGAATATTCCTCAAAATATTCCTAAAAAAATTCCTTGGAATATTCCATTCAGTCCAATCTGCATTTGACAAGTGGTGCAGTTTGAATGGGAAGTTGCTTGACTTTGGTGATAAGGTCCAATTAGAGGCTGCCACGTGCTAGGCCCAGAGGCCACCATGTAGCCCAGGAAGCTATTGCAAAATTTGGGAGTCGGTCGGGTTCGAATGCGTGACCATCGAGCAAGCACGAACAGTTTGAGGCCTAGCCAGGGGAGCTAGAGGCCTTATTCAGAAATTCAATAGTCAATTTTGGATATTTCAGATGTTATGAAACTAATGATATGGTTTGAAGAGCTTGTAGAGGAATTTAGAAAGCCGAGAAGCTTCAATAAAGTTCCAGGGGCCATTAGTGCCAGCTTTTGCCAGCAACAGTTCGGGGCCTAGCTAGGGCAGCTAGAGGCCTTATGCAGCGAACCAATAGTCATTTTTGATTGTAAAAAGAATTATGAATCCATTTATGGAGTTTTCAAAAGATTTTGAGTAATTATATAGGTCAAGAACCCATAAGAGAAGTTTTCAGTGACCCTAGTGCCAGGGGGTGCCAACAGGTGTTGGAGGCGAAATCGGAGCAGCCAGAGGCCATTTTCAATGAAAAAATAGTCTATCCTGAATAATTTTGGCATTATGAATACAGTTAATGGGTTTTCAGATCCATTTGATGAATTATAGAGCTCGAGAAGCTGAAGGGAAGTTTTGGGCAGCCTAGGGAAAACCATGGAGGAAGGCCTAGTTTGGGGATGTAGTGCTCATTTTGAGAAAATTATTAGCCTATATTTGGTGTCTGATGTGTGTTGGAGATAGTAGGTGATGTTTCAGGGATAGAAAAATAATTTTGAAGGAGTTAGTGCCATAGAGAAACTCAGTGTATCTTAGTGCATCGACATAAGGAATCAAGTCTAAGGGAGCCTAAAGCTGTTTGCAGAGTGATGAAAGCCATGATAGGGATATAGATGGTATTGTAAGCCCTTTGGATCAGTTCAATATCCATTTGAGTTAAGTGTGGAACTTGTAAAATAAACTTTACCATAATCCCAAAGAGCCAAGTCAAGATGACAAAGCTCAAAGGATACGTAGCCCACGATATTCGAGTGAACTCCTAGATTAATTTTGCTGTTATGTGTGGATATTTTATTGATTAATTATATTTCTCTTATATGTGTTTAATTTCAACAAGAAAAAATGAACTTACGACACTTAAACAGTTAAAAATCATACACCTGTTTCAAATAATAATTCTGCAAATTGTCAAGTACAAGCTAGATCTTTTATTTGTTTACTGAGTGGGAGGTTCTTGAAAATAATAACAAGTTATACAACCCATTTTCAGATGAGTTTGGTATCAGAGCACTTGGTTTCTTGATTGAAATAGCAATCGTTTGCTTGTATAACTTGAAAGGCGTTTAAACAGTGAAAAAGATTGACTGTTTTACTGTTTGCAAACTGATTGTTTCTTGAGTTTGCTAGAGGTGAAGGGACTGCTATTGATATCTAAGTCCGGAAGAGGAAAAAAAGGAAAAAAGGGCTGAAGGCATCTTCCTTACCCAAAGGACCTGAAGGAAACCCTTGAAGCAGAAAAGGGTTTATTGTTTGGCTTCTTGAATAAGAGATTGTCTCTACAGCCTTTTTGTTCAAAAGTTTTGTCATTTGTTTTAAAAGCTTTGTGAACTTTGTTGAAGTTATTTTAGTTCATTTTCATGATGACAACTTATTCAAGTGAGGTTCCAAATCCTCCTCCTTCACAATATTCTTCGATGAAGATATGAAGCGTGACTTCTACATCTTAAAGGACATGGCGACAAATTCTGTTTGAAGATAGAAGAGAAAGCACTGAACTTCATGAGAAATTGTTTGCTATGAAGCAAGAGAAGGAAGAAATTCTTCAAATATTTCATGATATGGATATGAAGCTCCATCAAGCCCAAGAGTATTTGACCAAGAACATGCGTGAGGCAAAGGTAATTCATTTTTTAATTTGTCTTCAGTTTCCTCTTCAAAAAGATGTTATGGTTCTTTTTAAAAGCACACTAGAGGTACAGGGTCCAAGTTAATGTTTAAAATGGGCTATGAAGGAAAGGGTTTAGGAAAACATGCACAAGGCATGGTTGAACCTATTTTGTTTGAAGAACAACCTAAGAAATTTGGTCTTGGTTATGTGCAATCTAATGGCGAAGACTCAAAAGCCATGAAGGCATGTGAGGCAACTTCAAAGGGAAATTTTGTTCCAGGTTCTAATATACAAACATGTCAAGTTTATTTCCAAGATGATTGCCATTGCTTTAAGCCTTTGTTGCAGAAAAAAGATTGTAGACATGCAGCTTATGGCGAGCATGCGAGTTCACACAGTTTTCAAGACGAGAAATATGATGTTAGTATGCAAGAGAAAGCTGGAACCTCTACTAGTTCATCTCCTTAAGAAGGGAAAAAGGTTGGACATGCAAAGAAACACATGAGGTATAAATCTTCCCATAGTCAAGTTGATTATGTTTTTGCAAGGCATGACAATTTTGCATGCTTAAAAGGAAGAAAGAGTTGCTGCGCATATTTGGTCGATTTAACCATGATGTTTCGAGATGCTGGATGAGGAAGAAGGCATATAGGAAGCAGAAGAAGAAAAGGAAACTTTCAAAGAAGGTGCATAAGACTTTCACACATTTCGATAAGAGGGGACATGTTGTTTCCCATTGTTGGACTTTGCATCCAACTAGTCATCCCAAGCACATGCAGCAAGAGGACAAAAATATTGGCGAAGGTGGAACCAAGGATTCCATTATTGATGTGAGAAAAAATGTTTCACATGAAGAAGATTTGAATCAGCAAAAGTCACCATGGAAGTGGCTTGGTAAGAAGTGGTTGACTTCTTAACACAATAAGACATACTCATTTGTACATATTAAAATTTTGGTTGTATGCATGTATTTTGTGCTGTAATCTCACGTTTGTTTGAGCCACCTTGGATCAATGATCAAGGCAATGATGTTCAACTACCTTCTGCAAAATTCTCGCTAGAAATTTATGAGTGAGTGCAAGGAAGACAATCCTTGATAGGAGGAAAAGCACATCCAAGAAGGGAAGTGTCGACTACCTTCGAGTTGTGGTTCAAAGGCACTAGCTATGTAAGGCAAGTATTTGAAGGCTCAAAATAAGAGGGTTTTGTACTCTCATCTACTGTACAGATCAGTATATTAGTAATTTGGGGTCCAAAATATTCCTAATGGGGAGGTGTGATCAGAACTGGATCATGGACCAGAATGATAGCTCAAAATTCAAAGTGTTTGGAAGTGTGTCGACCCTGAGCGACTGGATAGATCTTGTCTTCTTGATTTCGGCGCCGTGAACGGTTCTAAAAACCGACACCGTATGAAGAAGTTATCTCAATTTGAAAAGTCCAGTAAAATGCAAAAACTGGAATTTGACGAAGTTTGACTTGGAAATTGGAAAAATCAAAAAGAGAATATTCCAGGGAATATTCTTGGAATATTCCTCAGAATATTTCCCAAAATATTCCATTCGGTCCAATTTGTGTTTGAAAAATGACGCAGTTTGAATGGGCAGTTGGTTGACTTTGGTGATAAGGGCCAATTAGAGGTTGCCATGTGGCCCAGGAAGTCGTTGCAAAATTTTGGAGCCGGTAGGGTTTGAATGTGTGACCACCGAGCAAGCACGACAACGCCCATACTGCCTACCCTATGCATGTTTCTTACCATACAATGGAGCGTGGTTATATTTAATGTGATGTCGTTTTTAGTTTGGGGGTTTGGGAGGCCAACCCTGAGGGGCCAACTCCCCCATATGATCGCCAACACTGGAACCCAGGGCTTAAGCCGAACCGTAACTGCCAACTGTCGTTTATCCATGTCACAAGGTTATGGTTAAAACCCACGGTTTATCCGCCCAATGGTCAACCATAACCGCAGGAAATCTGGGTTGCATGTGCCCAAACATGGCAGTGACATTTACTAATGGTTTAACTGGCATAAAAATTGGAGCGCGTGGGATATTTGCCACTTTTAACTGGAGTTAACTCCAATCCTCCACATTTAGTGGAGCTTATATAGGGGACACTAGGAAAAAAGTTGTTTTGGCTCTATCTGGAGCTAGGTTTGCCCAATTTTGGAGTGACAATAGTTAATTTAGACTATCTCCAACATTCCAGACTCAATAGAGTAGGTTTTAGAAGCTTTTGAGGACTTATAGAGGTCGAGAACCCATCAGAGAAGTTTTTAGTGACCCTAGTGCCAGGGGGTGTCGACAGGTGTTGGAGGTGAAACCAGAGCAGTTAGAGGCCATTTTTAGTGAAAAAATAGTCTATCCTTACTAATTTTGGCACTATGAATCTAATGAATGGGTATTCAAAGCCATTTGATGACTTCTAGAGCTCAAGAAGCTGAAAGGAAGTTTTGGGCAGCCCAAGGCAAAAAGTGGAGGAAGGCCTAGTTTGGGGTTGTAATGCTCGTTTTGAGCAAATGATTAGCCTATATTTGGTGTTTGATGTGTGATGGAGACATTAGGTGATGTTTCTGGGATAGAAAAATAATTCTGAAGGAGTTAGTGCCATAGAGAAGCTCAGTGTAGCTTAGTGCACCGACAGAAGGAATCAAGTCTAAGGGAGCCTAAAGCTGTTTGCAAAGTGATGAAAACCATGACAGGGATATACATGGTATTCTAAGCCCTTTGGATCAGTTCATTATCCATTGGATTTAAGTGTGGAATTTGTAAAAGAAACTTTACCATAATCCAAAAGAGGCAAGTCAAGATGACAAAGCTCAAAGGAGACGTAGCCCATGATATTCTGGTGAACTTCTGGATTAATTTTGCTGTTATGTGTGGATGTTTTATTTCTGTTATACATGTTTAATTTCAGCAAGAAAAAATGAACTGAATACACTTAGACACTTAAAAATCATACACCTATTTCAAGTAATAATTCCACAAATTTTCAAGTACAAGCTGGATCTTTTATTTTTTTAACTGAGTAGGAGGTTCTTGAAAAGCATAAAAATTTATCCAAATCATTTTCATATCAATTATGGACCTCCTTCGATGGATCAATTTCTGTCGACTTCAGCTCATTATCCAGGAAGATTATTAAGAAACACCTCTTAAGTACCTTGGAGCTTGCATGCCTCAATGGAAATTTCTTCATGTTCGAAGGCATGTTCACATCATTGGCCTTTGATTAGATGATTATGAAAGTGTTCAACTTCAACTCATTCATTCACACTTGTAGAATGTGTTGTTGTACCTTGAGTACCATCTTCATTATTGGTGGTTTATCTCGTGCCTGTTAATGGTTTACATAATTGACCGGTAATGAGATGGTTTCTACCATGCTCGACATCAACACATCTATTCACATGGTTAGATTCATACATTGTGTAGATCAAGATAGAAAAAAATACCCTAGATCACATTTGATATTATCCAGGTTGCGTGGAGTTATTGAGTATTCATGATTGTACACATTGTTGAGCCTCAAGATTGTGCTTTCTTTCATTCTACTTTACCTCATTTTCCTTTGTCCATTGCTATTCCAGACCCAATTGATCAAAGAATTTAGTTAAAATTACTTTTAGAATGATTAACATGACTGACTTGCTAAGTTTTATGATTTTTGTCATTGTAATGCATTGTGACCGGAACTAGCTGCAGAATGCAGACATTCCGTAGCTAACCGGTGATTCTGCAGCTGTCTTCACGTTTGGGTATGTTCCAGGTGGCCTCTCAAGAAAAACTGCATATGGGCATATTCCACATCATGTCTACATTGTTCGTTGCTCACCATGAAGGAAGAAACGAATTCTGGGTATGGTTTTGGTACGTGGGAACACATTTAAGAAGGCAGACTTCTAATAGGACTGTCTTAGTCCAGATGTCTTTTTCCTTTTTACGCATCCACTTCAAGAGTCCCAATGTGATTTCGATAAGGAAAGACAATAATCCTGAAATTGTTGCAAGTCTTGTTATGTACATTTGTTATATAAACACTTGGGAAACCGAGAGCTAGGCTAGATTTTGTTCTAGATTTTTCTTAGATTCTGTGCTACATTTCTGAAGACGCAGATTGCTCTGTTCAAGTTATTTCTCCTTTAATGAAGCAGACAGTATTGTTTTGAAAGCATTGATTTGATTTGGAGTTAGATTCCGTCTGGTGGTAGAGGGCCCCTGCCCCCTGTACGGATTTATTTGCGTAATTTAGATAAGTATTCTAGTTGCCTTTACGTTTTTGAAGTTGAATTCGTAGTTGTTTTCATTAGCTACTATAGTTATACTCGTTCTAAAAACTCTTCCAAAAGAAGAAGCTCTTCCAAAATATTATAATGATGAATGGGAAATGGCTATAGTATTGTAGGATTTAATTGCAATCTCTTTTGTTCACCATCACAGTTATACTTATGCTAAGTACTCTTCCAAAAGAAGAAACTCTTCCAAAAAATCCTTATAATGTCTTAAGCATGATTGTGATCTTGAACGTTTTAGTTGTGTGTTTGCACTAAGTACCATAGCTATTCTTGCTCTTAAAAAGCTCTTCCAAAATATCATAATGATGAGTAGGAGACAGCTATGATATCTTAGTTTTTCATTGCTTTCAGTCTTTATGTTTACATTTGCACTGAATTTTACAGTTAGGATTGTTCTAAGAAACTCTTCCAAAATACCAATCATGATGGACAAACAGACTGTATGATTCCATAGAATAATGCATGATAGCTTAGTTAGGATACTCCGGATTTTAATTGCACTTAACCCATGCTCAGTTATTTTGTTTTAAGTTTGATAATGACTTGTAGTTCAGCACTGTTTTAGGCTAGTGACATTTTAGGTTTGGTTGTAGTTTAACTCATTGCATTTGCACTCCATATTCAGTTGTCATTCACTGCATATTAGATTACTTCGGTTGTTAAACTGAACAAAACATCCTTCATTATTCACAAACCTCTTCTTGTTCTAAAATCTATAATTGATTCATAAACATATGAACAAAAGACAATATCATTTTAAGGCCTGAAGTACTTCTGCAACTTCCTTATCATCTCACAAACAAACATTTCCTCAAAAGACTATTTCAAAAATCTATAACCTTTGAGTGAAGTGTAGTGCTATAAAACTGAGTTGCAGAATAGAGTTAGGAACTAGACTTAGAGTAGAAGATCTTATGATGACACCAATGTTTTACTCCAATTATGCTTCAACAAATCTCTAATCAAGGATAAAATGTTGCATCATTATAAGTTAGTTGTTTAACTGTTTAGTTAAGAGGATTTGCATACTTAGTTGACCATGTCTCAAGCTCTCTCTCTCAAACACCTTTGATGAAAGAATTTGACAAGTTGAGTTTGTGTTTTGAATCACTTGCTTAAAAGTCATTATCAAGCTTTGTTTTTGCTTAGTCATAGTTTAGATTTGATTCTGTTTTTAGTATTGCATTTGCATTTACCATTTGACATCAACCAATTAGGCTTCACTCTGTTTTTCTTAATCATTAGCTTCCTTCCATTAGCTTTCTAGTCATTTTCCTTGTGAACATAAAGTCACCAAAAGATCAAAAACATCATAAATCATCACAAAAGACCAAAAACATCACAAAACACTACACACAACGCATTAAGAAACAAACACCTAGGTACATACAGTACACTTCACTTCAACAGTTTACCAACCCTGGTTGACAATTAAATGAGCTTGATTTAGGAGACTAGATTGAGACCAAACATTTTGGCGCTGTTGCCGGGGAAGTGAAAACTAGGTAACCTTTGTTTCTTAGTATCCAAAAACAATTATATGCGTAGGGAGAGAGATTCAAGGGGAAGATTCATAAGCAGCAGAGGCAGAAGTTTGATTTCTAGAACACCACTTGTTTCATCTAGATCCAGAGCTAGTACACCTTCAACTCATACCCATATTCCATCCTCTCCTGATCATGGACTTCTAGAAGACCTGAAATCATATATTCCATTAGAGAAACCTTCCACTTCATCCACTGAACCTGCCATAGAAGAAGATCTAAAAACTCCTGTTAGGGACACAAACCTTTCCACTTCCACAGGAGAGTCAACCATGGCAGAAGAAGGAGGAGGAGGAGTTTTTAATGGAGAGCACACACTATTTGGAGGTAGAGGTAGAGGTAGAGGAGAAGGAGGTAGAGGTGCAGATGGAGGAAGAGGTAGAATAGGAAGCTCTTTTGGGTTCCCTATAATTGATGAAGAAACCAATACAACCATGAAAAATATTTCACCCTCTGTCCTTCCAAACTTCTATGGACTTAAAACTGAAGATCCTGAAACCTTTTTATTCGAATTTGAAGTGCTTTGTAGAACTTATGACTACTTACAAGATGCTCAAAAATTGAAATTATTTCCTTCAACTTTGAAGGGAGCAGCATTGAAGTGGTTTATGAGTCTGATCAACAGTTCTATTAGAACATGGGAAGACATGAAACAAGAATTTCTAGAGAGATATTTGGATTATTGTATGCCGGTTAATCATAAGGAAGAAGTGTTCAAGATGTTACAAAAAGAAGATGAAAATTTGGAAGATTTGTTGGAGAGATTCAATTACAACATAAAAAGGGAAAAAATGGAAAACCTAGATCAAGACACATTAAAAGCTCTTTTGTTGAAAACAATTAGGGATGAATGGTTGGATATCCTTAACATGATGGGAAAAGGGGATATATCACAACTCACATTACCTGAAATATCTGAGTTATGTATCAACCTTTCAAGAGGGAAATCCAAAACTGTCAAAGGTCCAAGAGATCCCGCTCTTGCAAGGGCAAGTAAATCTGCCTCTGGGACAGTAAGTAGATCAGAAATTGGACACATGCTTGATGATTTTAAGTCTGACATCTTAGGGAGTCTTAGTGAACAAATAGACACCCTCAAGATACAAAACAAGCAAAAGGCTGAATCTGATGCCTTGGCAATCTTTTGTCCCAAATGTAGAAAGAAACATGCCTTAAGAGAGTGTCCTTTGGATGTAAAAGTTGTAGAAACCTGTGTCATTTGTTCTGAAAAACATGAAACCAAGAATTGTCCTTCTCTTCCTGGTCTCAAAGCTTTCTTTCAGGAGGAAACTCCTACAGATTCCACAGAGTCTCTCAATTTTGTATCTAGAAGACCTTGGCAAGGACCTTAGACACAAGGATTCCATGATCAAATGTATAATCAACCTCCACCTTGGAATTCTTGGTAGCAACCTTGGCCCCAATTTCAAAATAAATCTCAATCTTGGGCACAAGGAACACAAAGTCCCTATGGAAGATATTCTCCATACTATCAGTATCCACCATCCTATCCACCATACCCACATTTTTATCCTCAAAATCCTCAACAAAATTTTCCTCAAAATCTTCAACAAAATTTTTAAAAAAATCCTCAACAACATCATTAGAACCAACCACATCAAAATCAACCACTTTCATTACCATTCCCTCAAAAATCAAATCAATTGCCTGCTCAACCCATACCAAACCCCAACAATAAGAACCCTCAGAATACATACATGATAGAAGGCCAATAGTTTCCAACTTATTTAATTAATCCTCTAGACCTTAGTGATGTTCAACTTAGGTCTGGAAAGATACTTGAAAAGAGGAAACCTTTTGTGATCATACAAGAACAAGATAATTCTGAGGAAGACTCTCTACGGGTGAATAAAAGTCTTAAGGAAGACACATCCTTTCAAGACCCACACATTGAAAAACTAAAACAAAAAGATTCAATAAATCCAACTCCTGTATTAGAGCAACCATCCACATCTACTTCTATACCTCCCTTTCCGGAAAGATTACAAATTGATAGAGGTGTAGAAAAACAAATCATGGTGCCTAATTATGATTTCCTAGATGAGCTGAGAAATGTTTGCATTAAAATTCCACTATTACAAGCCATCAAGGAAATCCAAATTTTAGCCAAAACAATAAAGGAGTTGAGTATGAAGACAACAAGAAAAAGAATAAGAGAAACAAAGAAAATTCAACTGGTAGGACAAATAGTAGACATTATGATGGGCAAGATTTCTATTCCAAAGTATCTTGACCCAGGAAATCCAGTTGTCAAAATTCACATCAATGGAATTGAAATTCAAAACACACTCATTGATTTAGGAGCAGCAATAAATATCATGAGTAGACAAATCATGGACAAACTGAAACTTCCTAATCTTCTCTTTACACCCACACTATTACAATTAGCAAATAGATCTGTGATCAGACCAGATGGGGTAATAGAAGACATTCCAGTGTCCCTAGATTCTTGGGAGTACCCTGTGGATTTCATGATCCTAACTCCTAAGAATAATCTAGGAGGCCATCCTGCTATATTAGGAAGACCTTGGTTGGCTACAGCTGATGCTTTTATTAGTTGTAGATCCGGTGATATGTATATCTCTGATGGTAGTTCAACTAAGAAATTCACTTTATATCCTCCAGCTAGGAAAATTACAGATTTAGATGACACTCAATGGATAGAGGATGAGGAAGATTTACAACCTCTCTTCACAATTTCAGAAATTAGTGAAGATAATCAAATTTTGAATACTCTAGAAAATTTTGAATCCTCTCCAGAACATAAACATGAATCATTTCAAGAGGGATCCAATATTGAGTTCTTGTCATCTAGGCAGATGTCTCTTCATTCTATGGACAAATTTGGTAGCTCTACAAGTGAAATTTTTCCAGGCAAAACTTTGAACATAAACAAGAACCTAGAAAAATCTCAACAAGAAGAGTTAGTCAAAGTATTACAGAGACATTCTTCTGCATATGCATGGGAATACACTGACATGAAAGGGATAAGCCCCAAGACTTGCACTCATCACATCTATATAGAGAAAAATTGCAAACCAATCAGACAACCTCAAAGACGGATGAATCCAAATCTTAGGGAAATTGTTAAAGAAGAATTGCAAAAATTGTTAAATGTCAATTTCATTTATCCTATTTCAGATAGTCAGTGGGTTTCTCCTTTGGTAATTGTGCCAAAGAAAAATGGAAAATGGAGGGTATGTGTTGACTACCGAGAACTAAATAAAGCTACTCTTAAAGACCATTTTCCCTTACCTTTCATAGATCAATTATTAGATACATTAGCTGCCAAAAAGTACTTTTCATTCCTAGATGGGTTTAGTGGTTACAATCAAATCCAAGTAGCACTTGAAGATCAAGACAAAACCACATTTACCTTTCCTTGGGGTACCTATGCTTACCGAGTATTGCCATTTGGATTATGCAATGCACCTGCAACATTCCAAAGGGAAGTATTAGGAATTTTTTCAGATCTAATACATGATTGTGTAGAGGTGTACATGGATGATTTCACAGTTTATGGAAACTCATTTGAAGAAGCTTTAGAAAACTTGGAAAAAGTTTTAAAAAGATGTCAAGAAGCAAATCTTTCACTTAGTCATGAAAAATGTTTTATGATGTTTACTGAAGGTATTGTTTTAGGGCATCACATTTCAGGGGATGGGATTAGAGTTGATGAGTATAAAGTTGAAGTCATATCTAACCTATCCATTCCAAGTTGTCAAAGAGATGTTAGAAGTTTGCTAGGATTTACAGGATATTATTGGAGATTTATAGAAAACTTCACCAAAATAGCATCTCCACTCTTCAAATTACTCACCAAAGATTGTGAATTCAAATGGAATTCTGATTGCCAGTTAGCTTTTGAAACCATGAAAACCAAAATTTCTGAAGCACCTATTTTAAGGGGACCTAACTGGAAGTTACCTTTTCATATCTTGACAGATGCTTCCGATACAGCTCTAGGAGCAGTATTGGGACAAAAAGATTTGATTCCCTATGCCATCTATTATACCAGTAAAAATTTGACTCCTGCAGAGTTAAACTATACTGTAACTGAAAAAGAGTCTTTAGCTGTTGTTCATGCCATAAACAAATTTAGACACTATATAACAGGCTATGAAACTTTTGTTCACACTGATCATTCTGCAATTAGATACTTAATGAACAAATCAGTCACTAATGGCAGAGTTATAAGATGGTTATTACTCTTACAAGAATTCAACATCACCATTCTAGATAGGCCTGGAAAACAAAACAAAGTAGCTGATTTCCTATCTAGACTCCAAAATATCAAAGATGACACTCCAGTTGAAGATCAATTTCCTGATGAATATCTTTTTGCAATTTCTACTCAAACTCCATGGTTTGCTGATATTGCTAATTATTTAGTTTCAGGAAAATTTCCTTCAATTATGAATGCAAGGGATAAAAGAAAAATCATTAATAATAGTGCAAATTATTCATGGGTCGCTAATGAGTTGTACAAGACAGGTCCAGATTTGATCATTAGAAGGTGTGTTCGTGAAGATGAGATGCCTGAGATTCTCAAGGCATGTCATGATGAACCTTGTGGCGGACACTTTGCAGATAAGAGGACAGCCTATAAGATCCTTAATTTATGATATTATTGGCCATCTTTGTTTAAAGATGCAAGGGAGTATGTCAAAAGGTGTGACAGTTGCCAAAGGGTAGGGAAACCTTCTCCTTCAGGTGAGATGCCATTACAACCTTAGGTACACATTGAACCTTTTGAAAAATGGGCTTTGGATTTTGTAGGACCTATTAGTCCTCCATCAAGACAAAAGAAATATATATTAGTTTGCACTGATTATGTTACTAAGTGGGTAGAAGCTAAGCCATTACTTGTTGCTAATGAAGCATTTGTAGTTACTTTTCTTTTTGAGGATATTTTTACTCGTTTTGGTGTCCCAAGAGAAATTGTTACAGATCAAGGAGCTCAATTTACATCAAGGCTAGTGGAGCAAATGATGGAGAGGTACAAAATCAGGCATAGAAAATCTACTCCCTATCATCCACAAGAAAATGGTCAAGTGGAATCTACTAATAAGGTCATTGAAGGAATCCTAACAAAAACTGTTCATTTACATAAAAGAGATTGGGTAGATAGGCTTCCTGAAGCCTTGTGGGCCTATAGAACTACATGGAGAAACAAAACAGGCCATACTCCTTATGAGCTTGTTTATGGAAAGCAAGTTTTGTTTCCCATAAAGTTCCAGATTCAAACTTTCAAAATGGCAGTTCAGCTAGGACTTGATTTGATGGAGGCATAAAAGCATAGATTGGAGCAGATTAATGAATTGGATGAGATCAGACAAGATACAGTTCAGAAAACAAATCTAGTCCAACAGCAAAGGGCTAGATGGCATGACAAGTACATCAAAGAGAAGAAATTCAAATAAGGTGACTGGGCTCTCTTGTTTGATTCAAAATTCAAGGATTTTCAAGGTAAATTTCAGACACATTGGCTTGGGCCATATGAAATTGTTGAAATTTTTGATAATGGGGCAATAAAAATCAGAACTATAGATGAAGAAGAGGTCACTTTTCTTGTGAATGGTCATAGATTGAAGCTATATCACAAACCACTCTCAAGAGAAGAATTTGTCAAGAAGTTCCAAGAAAGAAGTGATGTGAAGTTAATGAAGAAGAATCTCTCTTCTTCATCAACTTGATTAATTTTTCTGAAGCATTTCTCTTTGAAAAAAGAAAAGAAAAGAAAAGAAAAAAGGTATAAACATGAAAACCAATCATTGATTGGCATGTTTATACAGAAAAGATAGGGTGAAAATCAGAGTCTCTCTGACACTCTACTTTTCCATTTTGTTTTTGCAAGCAGCTGTTACAAAATCATAAGTTCAGATCCATAGTGCTTATGATCCATCTCATTTCATTTCATTCCATTCACTTATCCATCCATACTCCATTTCATTCATTCATTCATAATTCACTTCATTCCATATATCATTCATTTCATTCCATACTCCATCCACCCCATTTTCATATCAAAATTCAAAGTTTGATGTCTTGCTGTAAATGAATAAAACATGTCATGGATTGCAGGGCAGTTCTTATGTTCTTCCACTCCATTTCATAAACTGAATCCATTCCATTTCATCATCCACTTCATACATATCATGTCTCATCATCCATCTTCATTCATACCACATAAAATTTCACTTATATTCCCAAAAACACTCCATTCCATGATTAAAATACTCTACAGGTACATTCTGCAGCTTAACAGACATTCTCCAGCTGATCAGCCTTTCCGCAGCCAGACAGTCATTCTGCAGCTACAAATCCTGAAGGCACCAATCAGCAGACATTAGAATTGCAACAAAATGATCCAGTGTATCCATGAATAAGAAGAATCAAAAAGGATTATGAAGACTCTTCCAAAGGAGAACAAAGAAGACAAAGACTACAAAAATCAAATGAAAAGCAGAGGTAACAAGTTTAGATTATAATGGCATTTCATAAAGTTTAGCATAGTTTTAGTTATGAATTGTTCGAAAAGGTTGTTTTAATTATTTTTATTGATCAAGACCAATAAACCCTCCACAAACTTTGGATTAAAATCTCTCATTTCAAATTCCATATCCGACATCATTTAAGCGGTTAAAATGGCCGAAGTGTTTGAATTCTTCATGTCACTTAACCAAATCATTCAATGATGATTCTCTTTTCCGTTGTAAAAATCTCTGCCGTCTTTTCAATCATTAATTCATTTCCTCCACCTCACTCCATTACCTCATTTCGTGACTACTTCCATCACTCCATTCTGTAGCCGGCACTTCATTCCGCAAACAGAGATATTATTATCATCGTGAGCAGAGCAAAAGGGTATATCAGTTTGAATATCAAAGCACTATTACCGTGGGTAGAGAGTGAGCATTATCACTGTAAACGCAGAGGTATAGCAGTGTGGAATTTGAAGTCATTTGTCACCGGGAGACAGAGGTATAGCAGTGAATAATTTGAAGCCATTTGTTACCAATAGACAGAGGTACAATAGTATGGGAATTTGAAGCCATTTGCCACCGAAAGACAGAGGCATATCAGTCCAAAGTTTCATTGTCAACCAGAGGCATATCAGCTCGAAGTGTGAAGCTGTTGTCACTGTCAACCAGAGGCATATCAGTCCGAAGTTTTGAAGCTGTTGTCACTGTCAACCAGAGGTATATTATTCCGAAGTTTGAAGCCATTGTCACTATAACGCAGAGGTATATCAGTCCGAAGTTTGAAGCCATTGTCATTAAGAACCTGAGGCATATCAATCCGAAGGTGAAAGTTATTGTTTCAGTGGGTAGAAAGAGTATTAACCTGAACATTGAAGAAGCAATTATGGGTTTCATTGTAAGAACTGAACCAGTAGGTACAAAATACCTAGAAGGCTACCCTCAATGTAAAGAAATGTTGCAACAGATAGGATGGCTACAATTTTTGGAGAAATTTAATGGCTTCCACAAAGAAGTCACTAAAACATTTGCAAGATCATTTCAAGGAGTTGAAGTTGAAGTGGGAGATGTCAAATTCACTGTCACTGAAGTTTTCATTGCAGAAGCTACAGGGTTGCTTAGAAATGGAGAGAGATGGTTCAAAAATAGAGAATTCCATCATGAATCCTGGAAGAAAATTCTAAAATCACCAGGTATGGATGTCACTGTGTTTAAGAAAGGAATTCCAAGTTCTGCATTGAAAAATAAATGGAGAAACATACTACTTATTCTGCAAAAATTTATTACATGTGAGGGTAGATATGGCACATTTTATGTTTACCACATTGGACTGATAATGCATTTTCTGGGGGAAGACTTATACCTACCCTATTTCTTGCTTCAAAGTTTGAAAAAGATGGCTTCCTGTGTTCAAAGAAGGGTTCAATTTTTAGAGACAACTCTATATCATCATGGCTTGGTTAAAATTTTGATTGAACACCATTTAGCTAAAACAAATGATACTTGGGACAATTTCTTGATAAGAAATCATTTTGAAGAGCCAAAAGAGCCCTCACCTGAACAACAGCCTACAAGGAGAAGCAGGAAATGGAGAGCTTCAAAAACTGAAATTGACAAAACAGTCCAGGAAAGTAGTGAGGAAATCATTTTAGAGAAGTTGACTCAAATCAAAAGACAACTTAAGAAAGAGAAGGTAATCAGGAAATCTTCCACAGAGAAAGGAGAGGGATCTTCTCAGCCAAGAAGAAGCCATAGACTAAAGGGGAAACTAAGGAAAACTCAGATCAAACAAACAGGGGTGATTAATATAGAAGATAAGGAAACATCTATTGAAGAAGATGTTAAAGAGGATTTTAATGAAGGAACCCCTGAAATTGACCCTGCTCAGCAAGAAGTTTATGATTATGTTGAAACTTTGGAAAGGAAAGCTTCAGAGAGCAGAGAGAGAACCCCTAGTCCTCCACTGTCCGAAATAAATGTGTTAAGAAGGGATAGGTATGAGCTGGAGATACTTAATAGACACATAAAAAATGAGAATGAAATTTTAAAGGAACAAGTCAAGCTCAAAACCGATATGAACTCAACCTTATCTCTACATATAAACAAAGTGGAAAAGGCTAATGAAAAGCTGAAGAAGAAGAACAAGAAGCTAATCAGGGCACTTACCAACTTAAGGTTCAAACTTGTCATCAGAAAACCCAGAAGATCTTTAGCTTCCAGGCAAAGGAGAAGGAGAGGACTAGATGTTCTTGCAGAAGCCTCTGAGTTTATAGGATAAGTTGCATGAGGACATGCAAGAAGTCAGCAGTGGGGGTATGTTGAGCCTCAAGATTGTGCTTTCTTTCATTCTAATTTACCTCATTTTCCTTTGTCCATTGCTATTCCAGACCCAATTGATCAATGAATTTAGTTAAAATTACTTTTAGAATGATTAACATGACTGACTTGCTAAGTTTTATGATTTTTGTCATTGTAATGCATTGTGACCGGAACTAGCTGCAGAATGTAGACATTCCGTAGCTAACCGGCGATTCTGCAGTTGTCTTCACGTTTGGGTATGTTCCAGGTGACCTCTCAAGAAAAACCGCATATGGGCATATTCCACGTCATGTCTACATTGTTCGTTGCTCACCATGAAGGAAGAAACGAATTCTGGGTATGGTTTTGGTATGTGGGAACACATTTAAGAAGGCAGACTTCTAATAGGACTGTCTTAGTCCAGATGTCTTTTTCCTTTCTACGCAACCACTTCAAGAGTCCTAATGTGATTTTGATAAGGAAAGACAATAATCCTGGAATTGTTGCAAGTCTTGTTATGTACATTTGTTATATAAACACTTGGGAAACCGAGAGCTAGGCTAGATTTTGTTCTAGATTTTTCTTAGATTCTGTGCTACATTTCTGAAGACGCAGATTGCTCTGTTCAAGTTATTTCTCTTTTAATGAAGCAGACAGTGTTGTTTTGAAAGCGTTGATTTGATTTGGAGTTAGATTCCGTCTGGTGGTAGAGGGCCCCTGCCCCCTGTACGGATTTATTTGCGTAATTTAGATAAGTATTCTAGATGCCTTTACGTTTTTGAAGTTGAATTCGTAGTTGTTTTCATTAGCTACTATAGTTATACTCGTTCTAAAAACTCTTCCAAAAGAAGAAGCTCTTCCAAAAGATTATAATGATGAATGGGAAATGGCTATAGTATTGTAGGATTTAATTGCAATCTCTTTTGTTCACCATCATAGTTATACTTATGCTAAATACTCTTCCACAAGAAGAAACTCTTCCAAGAAACCCTTATAATGTTTTAAGCATAATTGTGATCCTGAACGCTTCATTTGTGTGTTTGCACTAAGTACCATATTGCTCTTAAATTCTTGTCCAAAATATCATAATGATGAGTGGGAGATAGCCATGATATCTTCGTTTTTAATTGCTTTCAGTCTTTTTGTTTGAATTTGCACTGAATTGTACAGTTAGGATTGTTCTAAGAAACTCTTCCAAAATACCAATCATGATGGACAAACAGACTGTATGATTCCATAGAATAATGCATGATAGCTTAGTTAGGATACTCCGGAGTTTAATTGCACTTAACCCATGCTCAGTTATTTTGTTTTAAGTTTGATAATGACTTGTAGTTCAGCACTGTTTTAGGCTAGTGACATTTTAGGTTCGGTTGTAGTTTAACTCATTGCATTTGCACTCCATATTCAGTTGTCATTCACTGCATATTATATTACTTCAGTTGTTAAACTTAACAAAACAACCTTCATTATTCACAAACCTTTTCTTGTTCTAAAATCTATAATTGATTCATAAACATATGAACATAAGACAATATCATTTTAAGGCCTGAAGTACTTCTGCAACTTCCTTATCATCTCACAAACAAACATTTCCTCAAAAGACTATTTCAAAAATCTATAACCTTTGAGTGAAGTGTAGTGCTATAAAACTGAGTTGCAGAATAGAGTTAGGAACTAGACTTAGAGTAGAAGATCTTATGATGATATCAATGTTTTACTCCAATTATGCTTCAACAAATCTCTAATCAAGGATAAAATGTTGCATCATTATAAGTTAGTTGTTTAACTGTTTAGTTAAGAGGATTTGCATACTTAGTTGACCATGTCTCAAGCTCTCTCTCTCAAATACCTTTGATGAAAGAATTTGACAAATTGAGTTTATGCTTTGAATCATTTGCTTAAAAGTCATTATCAAGCTTTGTTTTTGCTTAGTCACAGTTTGGATTTGATTCTGTTTCAATATCTGCAATTGCATTTGTCATTTGTCATCAACCAACTAGGCTTCACTCTGTTTTTAATCATTAGCTTCCTTCCATTAGCTTTCTAGTCATTTTCCTTGTGAACATAAAACCACCAAAAGATCAAAAACATCATAAATCATCACAAAAGACCAAAAACATCACAAAACACTACACACAACGCATTAAGAAACAAACACCTAGGTACATACAGTACACTTCACTTCAGCAGTTTACCAACCCTGGTTGACAATTAAATGAGCTCGATTTAGGAGACTAGATTGAGACCAAACACACATGATCCTTTCTATATGGATGGATGCAACCATACCATGGATCCACTTCCATGATCTCCTTCAGACAGATGTATGCGACCATGTTGTGGGTTCATGCATTATTTTATGCCTATTGAGAGATATGATATTAGGCATATTCATATTGAATATGTCATATGTTTTATTGTGTTTGATTTGGCAGGTTTCCTGGCACTATTCAGAGTCCTCACCTTGGTTCGTAAAGCATTTCACCCATCACTCCCTATTCCGCCTTCATGCTTTAGGGCGCATATGTTACACAGTAATTTGTCACCCCATTCACTTCTCGTCCCTGATATTGAAGTGTCCTGTGATGAATGCTGTGTAGTATATCTTCCATGGATATTACATCAATATATCCTTTGAATACTAAAATAAATCTGCCTTGAATAATTTCTGAAGAAGCTTAGCTCAAACCCTAAATTTCTAGGTCAACACTCTTGGCCAGTTGTCTGCCCCTGCTGATGGCAAGTTGCACATTATAGCCTAGCTCTGTCAGCACCCTTCTGATGGGTGAAACCACACTGATCCCTTTCTGGCAGTTTTTCCTCAAATGGAAGAGAAGCTTCAGGCACTAGAAGCTTCCAGAGCGGCGAGCTGGATATAGTTCGACAGAGATATGGTCGAGATATCTCATTTGGAGCTCTTGATCTTATCAATAGGGAATTTTACCTTGATAATTGGGACTTCCTCCTTCTTTTATGTATCCCTAATTCATTATCCTTGCTTATAAATTCAACCCCTTCCTTCCACTAATGTTTGGTCATTGTTGGTCTAGCGCGATCATAATCCTTTTCATCCCTATGCTGAGATAATTCCAAAATTTCCACTTGGGAGAAGGATTTCTTGAAGTGCCTTAGTTTGGACTTGGAAATCACCAAAGGAGGTCTCCAAAATCAAGGCCAAAGTTGTATGCTTCCTCTTTTCTATATTAATAATACGTCTGATGTTTCACTTTCCATATTTCTCTAGATATCCATGCAAGTAGCCTAATTCTCCTTGATCTGTTAGGTTGTTTGTATTTGATGCATGCTATGTATCCTATTATGTTTTTTGTTGTTGTATCTTGATCTCCTATAGGTATTCAAATGCCACAACCAATGAGAAGTGAACCTGAAGGATCGTGGATTGAAGGCCTTCATCAAAGGAATGGACGATAAGATCAAGAAGAGGTATGTTCTTCTTATTCCTTTTTTGTTTTGAATACAAGATATGAAAGAGTTCATTAGATAGTCTCATGTGTTTCTAGACCCACTCTAGGGCTAGAGAGATTGCCTTTGTCTACAGAGGGGATTGTATTCACAACACTTTCTTTTATGGTTTTGATAATAACCTTGATATCCATCCCTATCATAAGATTTTCAATCCCTAGCCTTATGCCGAAAATTTGAACATGAAAAATAATACCCATAAAATATATGAGTGTACATGGCTGAGATGCCTTGCCTTAATGATCTTCTTAATACATTTTTTCTTTGAGGAGGTTCAATCCCTTGTTGATCCTTGTCCTTGATTACCTCAATATTGTTGGAATTGTAACTAGTTAGTCTTCATAATTGTAATTGTACTTGTGTCAATATGTATTTTATGTAAAAATAAACGAGGAGAAAAAATATTATTATTATTTTTATTATCAAGCATGTTATTCATGCTTTATTTAGGTCAAAATAAAAATTCAAAGGGAATTTTCTTTGTGGCCCTATGAAAAGAAGACAATTTAATTTTTGTAAGTGTCATTTGTCCCTCCAATTTTCCAGGTAGGCCTTCGAAGAAGACAAGTCCAAAAACCCAAAATTCGTGTCTTTTCAGATGAGGAAATGACTATATATTGGAATTCTTCATCCACCTCTTGGAAAGTAAGCCCAGTCTTATTATCTTAAAGATAATTTGGCTCTGTGGAAAGGAATATAAAGCACCATATTCTATTATAATAGATCAAGTTGTGACACCTTCTATGAATTTGAGCTACAAGAAGGCACCAGGTTTTGCGACAATGATGATGCAGATTTGCTGTGATGATGATGATGAAAATATCTGTGACATATCTCTCTTTAATGATGCAAAATTATGTGATGATATTGATGTGAGTTTCATTATTAAGTCTCTCCTTGATGATAAAAATATTCTAAGGAACTTTATTGTGTTGATGCGAGTTCATGTAGCAACTTTATTTGTGATAAAGTAGGCCTTCTATGACACCTAGTTTTCTATGACATGGCAGGAATATGTAAATAAATTGGTTGAACATATTGTTGAAAAATAATTTTTATGCAACCAACTCACAAATTTACAGAATAAAAGATAGATCAACGACTTGAAAAATAGTCACTTCAAGGGGGCACATAAATGAACAATTATTGGATGATTCAAATGACAAAACCTCCTTTCTATATATAGGAGTCTAAGGGGTCACAATATAATCAGGGCCTACATAAAAATAATAATGTAAGGTTACAATAATAACAATAGTGGGATTCTATGGGGTACTATAATAAGAATATGGGGACTATATGCGCACGACAGTAACAATAAGGGAGATACACCAAAAATAACAATAAGGGGCTACACTAGTATTATAGGTACCTAAAATGACCCTCTCCTTCAAAAAAGTGTTCTCCTCAATGCTTGAGTAGTTTTGGATGCTTCTATATAAAATTATCATCCTCCAAAGTGGAATCTATGAGATACTCTGAAATTGATCAATTTCATAGCTACTAAGTTATTTTTTTTGTGATTTCTTCAGGTTCCAATATGATTTTTCCTTCCTCATCAAGTTCTGGAAATATTTTTTGAACTGGGAGTTTGTCACCATAACCTTCTTTAAGCACGAAACATGGAAAAATGGGTGCACTCGGGAAGATGTGAGAAGCTCCAATGTGTATTCCATAGTACCAATATTTTGCAAAACCTTGTAGGGACCATAGTTTTTTGGTGATAATTTATAATCCTTATTAGCTTGCTCGAGGGAAATTTGTTTGTATGGTTGTATAAGTAAAAATACCTATTCGCCTACACCAAAACTTCTTTCACTATGATGTTGATATGCCTGTTATTTCATTTGATTTTGTGCCAAAATGAGGTTATACTTTAAGAGTTGGAGAGCTTGTTTTTGATGTTCGATGTGATCTTCCATTGATTGAACCTTAGAATTTTCTCTTAAATATGATGTGATGGACAGTGGATGATATCCATAAAGTGCTATAAATGGGGTCATTTTTTATTCTATATGGAAGGAAGTGTTATAACACCATTCATCTAGAGCTAACCACTTGACCCATTGTGTTTCTTTATTAGATACAAAGCAATGAAAATATCCTTCCAAACATTTTTTCACTATCTCAGTTTTACCATAAGATTGAGGATGATAAGATGAACTATGAGCTAATTGTACCCAAACAAGAAAAAAATTCCATCCATTAGTAAAAATGGGATATTTGTCGCTTAGAATAATCTTTGGGTTTCCATGTAGCTTTTGAATTGTTTCCATAAATGCAGTAGCCACTGTACTGGATTTAAATGGATGGGATAATGCACAAAAGTGTGCATACTTGGTAAGTCTATCAACTACCACCATGATGACACTATTTCCTTTGGACTTGGGTAAAATTGTGATAAAATCCATTGAAACTTCCTCTCAATGTTGACTTGGAATGGATAAAGGTTGTAATAGACTGGAGGTATTAATTGTCTCAACTTTATTTTTTAGAAAACTAAACATTCCGACACAAAATTTTTAATATCATATTTAAGGATATCCCAAAAAATTCCTTCTTGACCATGAGGTAAGTTTTTAAAAATCCCGAGTGCCCTCTAAGTGAGATGTGAAATTCCAAAAGAATATTTTGTTTGAGTTGGAAATTCTTACAAATATATAAGAAATGTTTGTACCATAATGAATCATTTTTCCAACTAATTGTATCAAGTGTACTGAGATATTGCTGCAACTTTTGAATGAGTGTCCAAAATTCTTCTCCATAGGCTTCCATTCATCCCTTGCTTCAGTTATCTAATTTGATTGGATAATAGAAATGACACAAAGCAATGCTTCCACATCCTTATCCTTTCTAGAGAGTGGATCTCCAACAACATTTTTCTTGTTTTTTTGTAGATGATTTCAAAGTCATAATCCAACATCTTTGTCACCCATTTTTGCTGTTCTTCTGAATATAATATTTGTTCCAAAAAGTATTTAAGACTATCATGATCTATTTTTACCTTGAAGTGTATTCCCTTTACGTAAGGTCACCATTTCTTTAGTGAATGTATTATTTCCAACATTTCCTTACATAAGTAGGTTTTTGTAAATAATTCCATTTGATTGGATGACTTTTAAAAGTAATGGGTCTTCCTTCTTGCATCAAAACAATACCAATTCCATTTCCTAAGGCATCACATTCCACAATAAATGTTTTTTTGAAGTCTATCGTAGATGAGACCGATGCTTGGAAAATTGCCTCTTTAATATGTTCAAAGGCCTTAGTTGCTTCTAGAGTCTAAGAAAGTTCATCTTTATTTAGTAATGTAACTATTCTCTAGTAATTCTTAACAAACTTTGCGATAATATCATGTCAACCTGATAAATACCTGCAAATGATTTATGGTTAAGGGGATTTTCCATTCCTTAATGGCTTTAATTTTGTTAGGGTCTACCTTAAATGGGCCTCATGAGATAGAATATGACCCAAATATTCCACCTCTTGTACTCCAAAGAAACATTTGGAGGTTTTTTAATATAATTGTTTCTCCTCCAATAGTTAGAGCACTGTGTCAACATGTTGAACATGATCCTTCCAAGACTTGTTGTAGATTAATATATCATAAAAAATATTAACACAAATTTTCTAATGAAGGGTTTAAAAATGGAATTGACCAAACCTTGAAACATAGAAGGTGTATTAGTAATTCCAAAAGGAATGAGAAAAAATTTAAAATGAACCTCGTGAGTTATAAATGCTATTTTCAAAATGTCTTCAATCTTCATTCTAATTTGATGATATCTTGAACAAAGATTCAACTTGGTGAAGTAAATTTCTCCATGTAATTCATCCAATAATTCATCAATGATAGGAATGGGAAATTTATCTTTATTAGCGAGTTTGTTGAGCTCCCTATAATCCAGACACATGCGCCATGATCCATCCTTATTGTGCACTAATACTACTAGATAAAAGAGAGAACTTTGACTCAGTTGAATTATATTGGCTTCTAAAATTTTTGCAACCATATGTTTAATTTCACACTTTTGGGCATAGGGATATCTGTAAGGCCTGATGTTTGGAGGAACACTTCTTGGAATCAAATGAACAACATGATCATGATAAAAAATATGCGGGAGGCCTTTGGGAGTCTCAAATACCTTGGAATGATTGTCCAATGCTTTTTCGAGATATGGAGAAATATATGATTTTGATGTTTGAACCTCTAGTGAGAATAATTGTATAATTACGCCCCAATTTAATTTCTTTAGAAGATTTTTCATGCCATTAGAGTTGATTATATTTCCTGGTTTCCCTGAGATACCCCTTAATTCAACTTCCATTCCTTCCAAAAAAAAAAATCAAGAAAAGTTATTGAAAATTAAAAGCTATCGTACCCAAATATTGTAACCATTGGACTCCTAGTAAAACATCAGCACCACCATTGGAATGGAAACCATTGGAATATTCAATACATATTCCCCCATGGTTAGCTTGATATTATGGCAATTTCCAGAGCAATTTATAGTTCCTCCATTTGAAACCATCACTTGAAACGCTAGTGCTGGATATAGGAAGAAATTCATTTCCTTGACTATCTTACAAAGAATAACATTATGGGTACTACCCGAATCAATCAACACTATTAAATTTTATTATTATTTATATGTCCTTCTATCTTGAGAGGTGAGGAGTGGTAATTCCTGCCAATGCATTACAAGATATGGTCAGGTTTGTTTTGTAGAAATCAAACCTACGAATAAGTATGCTTTCCCTAAGTGTGGTGGTGCACTTAGAACAACAGAAATAAATATATTTGACCTTTTCCTTAAAATGAATAGATAAAGGGAGGAAAAACTACTTCTAATCTGTTCGATTTTCCTCGCCTCCCTTTGTTGCTTCTGTCGCTCTCAATCTAACTGAACTCACTTGATTGATACCTGCAATGGCAAACAGAAGACAAAAAAGAACATAAAGGAAATATGATCTATTCAAGTTAAACAAATTGAATTGATTTAATTCATAAATACACATATAACATCACTGAAACATGCATTAGGAAAGGAACAAATATCTTTATTATGAAGTAGAAGGAAGAGTACAACCAGTTGATCGATTCAATGTCACTCATCCAACTTAAGTCCCATCCTCATCACATCTAGCATAAAAAATCTAGCAACATCACAATACATGCACAATACCCCCAAGAGATGTGATCTCACTAGCATAACTCTACTTAACACAAATTATTACCGTCTTGTGCACTATGATTAGTGCTCTATTTATAAGTATATGAAGGTAGTTTGACATAAATGAATCATTGAATGGATTTCCTAAAAATATATGAAGAGGTTTCCTTGTTCATGGGAATAGGAGGATAAGAGGTTTAATGGCTCCATGGTGTCCATATTCGAAGCTATCGGATGAGGTGAAAGTTGGAACAACTTATAGAAGCCATTAGAGGTTGGGAAGATTCCTGGAATCTGATGAAAAATTTACTCCTAGTTGACCAACACACTCTAAAGTGGGTCTAGATCCTCTGTAACACAACCTTGCATGGGAGTAGATACTCTATAAAGAAGTTACTGCTGTTTAGGGGTGCATTGATGGCTCAATGAGACACTTCAACTGGCATCTAAGTAGTGAAACTTTCATGAAGGAAAACCACCAATGGGATGAATTTTTTAGGGCTTGTAGCAACTAATTTAGAGTATGATAGGCCCTAATGGATACTGATCTGTGTTTTGGGATGATGCCCAAATTGACCTATAACAAGGTTCATTTCTTCTTTCTCTAGGGTTGGTTCTTGGTGTATATCCTCTTCTTTTGAATTTTCTTGTTCCTTTTATTCCTCATCTTCACAATATATGTAAAATAATTTCTTCTCAACACACTTATGACCTTTAATGTATTTTCTGAAAATAATTATTCTTTCAGAAAATCATGATTAAAATCCCGATAGTCAACACACACCCTAATTTTCCCCTATTTATTAATTACTGGAACAATGTTAGAAACCCAATAAGTAAGCGGAACACGGTAAATGAATCCAGCACGCAAAATTTTTTCAACCTTTGCTTGAATAGCAAAAACTTTATTAGGGTGAACAGGAGGAAGGCGTTTTCGCATCGACTTAACATTAGGATACATTTTAATCTCATGTTCAACAATACTGGAGTCGATACCTGGAATCTCCTCATATGACCAAGCGAATACATCTCGAAATTCATGAAAAAGAGCAGGACAAGTGTCAAGTTAAGATGGATAACAAGACGCACCAACATGAATATTTTCTACAATACCTGGTTTGGTCGAAATATCGATAGAAATCATTTCTTCAATATTTGATGGGTTTCACTCAGAATTGATGACGTGGATTAGAATAAAATTCATCAAGAAATAAACGACTGTAGGCTGATATAGTTTTGAAGGATTATCTTCATTGTAATATGGAAGATGGGATCGTTGATGTGATTCTACCCATGGTTATTCTTCCAGCATCATGGATTCCATAATTCTCTCATTAGTCAAGAATACATGTGAAAAAGGATCAGAAGAAGTACCAAAATCCAAAGAATGATCAACCCAAACAGTCAATGGAAAAGGATTTGGATTAGCCGCATAAGCCAAGAAAAGTGATTTCTATGCTATCTCAATTGGGCTTAGCGACATGGTGTTTCCCAACCTAACTACTTCAGAATCATTGGGAATATTCCTTAAGTCAGATAAAGTGGAAGATATCATATTGCAGGTCTCTTTATTTGTGATTTCCGCCGATGTCGCAGGCGACGATAGAAAAAACATGCCCATTAGGGAAGGATCCTTAAAGAGTCCTACACCAATGTTCTGAAGAGAAGGTGGGTTTCCGTGAACAAACAGAATGCCTCCAGTTGCCTGGGAGCCAGAGGCGAAGAAAGAGTGTTGATAAATGGTTGTGATGCTTCCTTTATGGGGGAAGATGATGAAAGTAAGTAGATACTATCATAACCATAGCGTAAACCCAAAGTCTTCTAAGTAATATATTGTATTCAAGGGGTTTTTCAATGACCTCAACTTCAATAGTAACTAATTTCCCCCCTAGTTCAACTTGAAAGTTACAAAGAAGTCCACAAGGCTTATAAGTATGACCGTCAAAATCTTTCAACGTTGAAGGTGATTGTGAAAAATTAGGCGATCCAAGTGACTTCCAACAATTCATGGACATGATAAAAGTAGATGTGCCTTCATCAATGATAGTGTGATGAATGAGGTGATTCAGGACAAGTACTTGAATCAAGAATGATAATTTTGCTGGTAATTGTGGCACATAGCCTACATGATTAAAGACAACAAGATTAAAATCTGTTGGATCGATTCTACCAATCACGGACAACAAAGCCTGCTTCTGGGAGGGAAAATTCTGAAGAACCTCAAGCATAGACATAACAGACGGTGGCTAAGACAGATATTCTACTACATTATAATTTTGAGCCACATGAGCTCGAGGGTTGAATGTCGATTTATAAACTACTCCATCCAACGGCTTTATTGTTAACTCTAGAAGGATAGGCGATGGATCAGAGTTTGATTAGGTCAAATTCAAAGTGGTAGGTTGATCTGTAGCTTGAACATTCGATGATGAAAATATATTACTGTAATCTTTACTTTGAGTTGACACCAAAACATCAGTTTTGGGCTTAGTGGTGGATAGAATAAGCACTTGCGAACTAGAAGCAGGATCCGAAGCAACCATATGTGTTTCCGTGTTAGGAAAATGATTTTTCAACACTGTATACACAACATAGGTCTTAAGAAGCTTTGGGACTTCTAAGAGGTGAGGAAAATATCGTGTAAAATTCTCCTCATTAGATATCAAGCAAGGGTAACGAGGTTTCCAAAAAGAATCGAACGAATCGGATGATTTTTCATGCGGGGGTTAATTTGATTTATTTTTATCTTTTCCCTTCTTCCTATTTCTAGGTTGCTTGTCACCTTTTCTTTTATCAGATGAAATGACATGGATTTTAGAAGAAGATGCAGGATCAAATGCAATAGGGTTTTTATTTGAAATAACAAGTGTAGAACCAGATGGTCAACTTGCTGCTGAAGCGCTAGCAGAACCAATCACACCATCGCTGACATGAATGTCATGACCAGATGGAGTAGGAGGAACAGTAAAATTTGGTCATGGCACATTTGTAATCTTTTCATAGAGCGTACCAAGCTGACTGTAAGTCAAATCTAGACACTGGGCATGAGAAATTAGTTTCTCTTCAGTGACAACACCGCCTTTGGCCACTTACTCAGTGATAGATGGCAACAAGGACTTAATAAACCACTCAAATAAAAGTTGATTAGGAAAAAATGTTTTAACCATTCGACAATGATGATGCCACTCATGTATATGATCTGATATATGAGTAGCAGTGGTCTGTTTAAAGCTAGTCAAAAGTTCTGTTCCAGTTTCATATCTGATGGGTAACTGTAAGTGGGTTAAAAAAGTAGTGGCTAAAGCTGTAAAGCTATCAAAAGAAGCTCATGGTAATTCAATGTACCACTTCATAGTCGGACCAGTAAGCGTTCACTAGAAAAGACACAATCTAACAGAATCATTATTTAAGGAATCAGATGAACACCATAAATGATAAGTCATGACATGCGTAGACAGGTCTTTTCCAGAAATTCCATTGAATTTGGGAATGTCTGAGGATAATTTATGAGGAATCACCGGCCACCAAGGTAAATAATGAATGGGATCATTGTTGAGCTGATTTAAATCGGGTACTATAATGTTGCAACAAATGGAAACTGTCAATTAAGGTCAGGTTGAGCATAACCAGGATAAGATGGAATTTCTTGGGAAATAGGCCGTTGCATACTAACAAATGGATTCTGTTGTTGGTAACCCAAATAGGTGCAGGATTTTTGACCAGGTCCTAGATATGCTTGATACTGTGGGAATGGTTGCTATGGATACCATGGAATATGATAAATGGTTGCCTACTAGGATAATTCAGACCTAGTTTTGAATAAATATGGCTAGTAGAAGCCCGTGAAAAAGGTAAAATAGCTTGCAGTTGTGAAATTTACTATACAGATGGTTGTTGAATACCAGCCTAGGAAGACAAAGTCTGTAGACCCGAAACTTGAGGGTTAGGGGTTGAAGGACCCACTTGAGCAAACTGATCAACAACCATAGAAAAAATAACATGCATGGTAGGCACATACGCAATAGGTTGAATTTGTTGATATTGATACACAATCGTTTGCGGCTGAACATGAAAAGTAGGTTGCCATTAGCAAACATGCATTCCAACATATGATTGACCTAAAAACGATGGAGTACTGGCATATGGACCAAACATATGTGGTCCCCCCAGCATATGGAGTATAAGGATATTCCACATACTGACTTTCATATGATGGATATCCAACATATACTAGATAAGATGGACGATAATTGGATGGACCAGCCTAATATTGAGCTGATGATGTCAATAAAGGATCATGTTGTTCAATACTTGTAAGAGATGAACTGAATATAATTCCAGATGATGACACGGGCGAAATCCATGGACTAGAGGAGACACCAAAGTAGGCTCCATTTAAAGCCCAATAACCTAGTGGGACAGATGAACCACCATAAAGATGAGACTCAGGTGTCATCGAAAACATCGAAGATGAAGAAACAATAGATGATGTCATTGTGAGAATATTAGATCTACTAAACTAGCTATCTATATAAGAAACCAACAACATATCAACATATAAATAAGAAAAAAAAGAGAACAAGGAAAATGAATGCAACAGCTATATGTGGTTCACCCACTTGGGCTATGTCCTTGGGAAGGTTGTCTTCTATTATCTCCAGAAATCTCCTGAAATCTTACAAAGAGAGCAACTACAAATAACCCGATACATATAATAGTATGAGCACAAGATGAGATGTGATAGTAATAAAAAAGGCTCCCTTGACCCTATTATATACCTAGAGATGTGGAGGAATTACTCTCACATATTGAATGTGGGATAATATAATTCTCCAAAATAACACCTCTTTATATAATAAATGGGTACAAGAATATACTATGCCATAATGAATATGGGATATAATGTGTTACTCTTTTACATAAGATTATATTCAACTTCCGACATAATACAAAGACATTATTACCTTCCAAGGAATATAATATATTCCAACACTCCCCCTTAATAATGGCTGGGAGAAGGTCCCATCCTAACACTACCTAACACTAAGGAAGGAAGGAGTCATTACTACTCCCCTTTGATGACAACTTCCCTCATTCCAAGCAAAGAACAAAGAGAACAAAGATACACATGCTTTGCTTCTGTCAAGGATTTGGTGAAGATATCGACTGCCTGCTACTCGGTAGGACAATACTCCAGATAAATAATACTATTGGTGACAAGACCTCGAATATAATGAGCATCAAGGTCGAGATACTTCGTTTTGGAGTGATGTATCAGATTGTAAGCAAGTTGAATTACATCCTGATTGTCACATTTCACCATGGTTAACGATTTCAGAACCAAAATAAGCTCGGTAAGAACATGCCTAACCAAACAACTTCTTTAGCAGCTTCTTTGGCTGCTCTATACTATGGTTCACACAAAGATAAAGAAACAGTCTTCAACTTCTTGCTGGACCAAGAGATTGGACCTGACCCAAGTTGAAATATGTAACCAACAGTTGACCATCGATCAGAATTGTCACTTGCCCTTTCAGAATCTGTATAACTAGAGAGTAAAATTGTAGCACTGCTAGAATAAAATACACCATAATGCAATGTCCCCTGTAAATATCGCAGAATTATCTTGGCGGCCTGCCAGTGACTTTCACGAGGTTGCTGCATGAACTGAGAAATCATACTAATGGCAAAAGAGAGATCTGGTCTACTGTGAGTTAAATATATTAAACTTCCAACGAGTTGACGATAAAGAGTAGCATCAACTAGTGGAGTGGTACACTCAATAGTTAACTTTACACCAGATTGAAATGGTTTAGGAGAGGGTTTATAATTACTCATATGGAAACGAGAAAATAGATACATCGCATACTTAGGCTGAGAGAGAAAAATACCATCGGCCATATGCTAGATCTGAAGACCCAAGAATAGTGCAATGTACTGAGATCTATCATCTCAAAATTCTTCTGAAGAGCAATTTTCATATCTTGAATTAATACAAGCTGGCTGCCAGTGATAATTAGATCATCCACATAAAAAACGATAATGAGGAATTTATCACCAAAGTTCTTAACATACAAATTTGGATAAAATATACAACACCTAAAACCATTATTCAAGAAATATGGGTCAATTTTATCATACCAAGCCCTAGAGGCTTGTTTGAGACCATATAAGTATCTGTATAATTTTCATACTAAACTTGAGGATTCAGCATAAATAAAACCTAGAGGCTGTTGCATATAAATTTCTTTAGTAAGATCACCATTTAAAAATGCACTTTTAACATCCATTTGATGAATTTTTCACTTAAAAGATGCAACAAGTGATAAAATGGTTCTTATTGTGTTAATTTTAGTAACAGGAGAAAAAGTTTCATTATAATCAATACCTTTAAGTTGATTAAATCCTTTGGCAACTAATCTAGCTTTATACTTTTCGATCTGTCCTTCTGCAATGAACTTGGTTTTATAAACCCATTTACAACCAACTAAATTCTTTCCTAAAGGAAGAGGAACAAGAGACCAAGTATTATTTCTCGAAGAGATTCATATTCAGTAGACATAGCTTGTTCCCAATGAGGATTACCATTAGCTTGAGCATAAGTAGAAGGATCATTTGTGGCCAAAATTTTGGTCATAAGAGCAAAGTTAGATCTAGTTTACGAGTGTAAGAAGGATTGCCGACCTCACTACTTGCAGATTCAAGGTTTTTCCGATCCCAAAGAGGAAGAATAGAAGGAACATGAGTCACTTCAGGAGCTTCAGGAGTTTCAAGTGGAATACTTGAGGGAGAGGAAGAATCAAGATCAATAAGAGGCACAAAAATGGAAGAAAGAGTAACATGAATAGGAGTAACAGGTGGTATTGGTAAATTCAGGGTAACATGAGTTTCTATAGACTTAGGCGGGGAAGATACTTCATGAAATTGAACACCCCTTATGATTATGACACTTTTATTATAAGGATCAAACAACCTGTAAGCCTTTTAATTTTCATCATAACCAATGAAGATACACTTGTGAGATTTGGGTTCTAAATTTTTCTGTTTTTCATTAGGAATATGAGCCCAACATTCACAACCAAACACCTTAAAATTACTAATATTTGGTTTACGTCCATTCCATTTTTCTTCAGGGGTAACATGCTTAATAGATTTATTAGGAACACTATTTAAAATAAAATTAGCACAACATATGGCTTTAGCCCAAAATTTATTATGCAGTCCTTTAGAATTAAACATACTTCTAGCCATTTCAACTAAAGTTCTATTTTTCCTTTCAACAATACCATTTTGTTGTGGTGTGTAAGGAATAGTCTTTTGATGTTGAATACCATGTTTAGATAAATATGCATCAAATTATTTATTAACAAATTCCCCCCATTATTAGATCGCAAATTTTTAATACTCTTACCAGATGAATTTTCAACCATGGATTTAAATTATTGAAATTTTACAAATGTTTCACTTTTATTTTTCAAAAAATAAACCCAAGATTTTCTACTAAAGTCATCAATAAAGGTAAGAAAATAAACTGCATGGGATATTGAAGGAACTTCTAGAGGACCACAAATATCACTATGAATTAATTTCAATTGTTCTTTAGCATCCTAGGATTTACCTTTATCAAACATTTCTCTATGATGTTTACCAAGAACACATCCTTCACAAACACCAGTAGTAGAAGAAATATTAGGCAAACCATGAACCATTTTAGTTAGTATTTGCATTTTACCATAATTCAAGTGACCCAATCTTTCATTCCATAATTTACTTAGTTCATCAGCATGAGCAACATAGGAATAAAAGGGTTGTCTCTTAGTTGAATTAAAACCTGCAAATTATATAAACTAGCTTTATGATCAACATGGCCAGAAGAAACTACTTTTTAATTTTGGTTGATATCTTTAAGAACATATTTATCGGGCCAAAATTCAATTTTAAAACCTTTCCGACATGCACGATAAATAGAAAGTAAGTTGATGGGCATGTTTTGAACATGAAAAACATCTTCCAATTGACCATTAGCAACATTGATATTACCAGAACCAATTAAGGAAAGTTGTTTACCATCACCAATAAAAACGTTTTGAGATAAGTGCTTATTAGTGTCATAATATGTAAATAAAGAAGCATTACCAATCATATGTTTAGAAGCACCAGAAGAATTATTAGATGAAACAATAGATGCACATAAAGCTACTTGAGATTCATTAGAATTTTTATTTTTTGCTTTAGTCATTAAATGTTTCGCTTTAAAGGAATTATTTTTAGGATGGTTAGTTTTACCACAATGCTTACAAGGATCATTCACTTTTTTCTTCTTACTAGTTTCATGATGTGCATGAGAAGCATGGCCATTATTGTTAGTATGATTAGAAGTGTGTGAACAAGAACCTTTGGCATTATTAAAACTTTTTTTAGAATTTTTATTATGTGCCATAAGAGATTTATTAGGTGAGACTTGTCCTGAAGCAATAAACCTTTCTTGCTCATTTATCAAACCTTTACATAAATCATCAAAAGTAGGTTTCGTGGTACTTTGAGACAATTCAAGAGCCCTATTCCTAGTTTGGATGAATATGTCAAAACAAGATGGCAATTTTTGTTCTACAAGAATGATAAGAGTAGTGTCTGTCTTCTTGTAATATTTACCACAATTATTTAACTTTTCATTTAAGGTTTTCAATTAAGCAAGATATATTTCTACTCTATCAAAATTAGTAGGATCTAATTCATGAATATTCTTTTCAAGGTAAAAATCAGAAACATCATCAGATTTATCCAATAAAGAAGCAAGAATTTCCCATACCTAAAATGGGCTGTCTTTTGCCTCAATACTTATCTGAAGACTATTTGAAACCATTTGACCAATGAGCTCCCTTGCTTGATCAAAATTTTCTTCACTTTTAATCAAGGCTTGAGCATTTGTAGGTTTCTTGTGTTCACCATTAACCAGCCTCCATATATTCGTACTCCCGAGAACATCAATCATTTTCCTTTTCCATGCAAGATAGTTAGAGTCGATAAGTTTAGGAACAAAATCTACTTCTGAAGTCATAGTAATAGAAATTTTGATAATAAATATAAACCCAATGCAAGAAATGACAAGAGAAAAAGTTGATAGAAAACTATAAATTTCTGCAGTTCATTTTCCATCATCAAAAATAAGAAAAAACTACCAATCATAAATCAGCGAGAAATTTGCTTCCGAGACTCCATTTGAGTTGATTGTTTTTTTTGAAATTGGGTAGCTCGATGAGAGGAACCCAAATATCTACTCGTTTATGGGAAATTAAACACAAAAGGTAACAAATTTGACAAAAACGTCAGGTGGAAAAACAAAAAACACTCAATAATACTCCAAATTTTTATTATAACCAGTTTTTGGAAATGGCGCAGCCACTCTGCATCCACCATTGATGCCAAAATTCTGATCTGAACCCTCAGTCCGCCAATCTTCTGCCCTATAAAAAAAATAAAAATTACCGTAACTGCTGTAACTGAATAATATAACCAGAAGATAGATCTTCTTGAGGAGGATTCAAAAAACATATAGATCTTATAGAAAAAAAATCAAGAACCCCTTGAAAATTCAAAAAACATATAGATCTTATAGAAAAACAATCAAGAGCCCCTTGAAAAAAATCTTCAAAAAAACTACATAAAATAGTTAGGGTTATGAGAAAAAAATCTTAAATATGTAGAATCATGCCCAAATATGAAGAGAAGCATAATGGATACCAAATAGAAAACAAATCTACAAAAGAAATGAGTGCCCAGATAATAAAAAATGAAGATACACGTTGATGGTTAAATTCAAAGAAGATGTTAGATCATAGTAACCATGGCTCTGATACCATGTGTTAATATTAGATCTAATAAAATAGCTATCTATCTAAGAAACCAACAACATATCAACATATAAATAGGAACAGAAAGAGAACAAGGAAAAAGAATACAATAGATATATGTGGTTCACCCAATTGGGCTACGTCCATGGGAATGTTGTCTGCTATTATGTCCAGAAATCTCATGCAATATTACAAAGAGAGAAAATGCAAATAACCTGATACATATAATAATATGAGCACAAGATGAGATGTGATAGTAATAAAAAAGGCTCCCTTGACCCTATTATATACCCAGAGATGTGGAGGAATTAATCTCAAATATTGAATGTGGGATAATATAATTCTCCAAAATAACACCTCTTTATATAATAAATGGGTACAAGAGTATACTATGCCATAATTAATATGGGATATAATGTGTTACTCTTTTACATAAGAATATTGTATTCAACTTTTGACATAATACAATGACATTATTACCTTCCAAGGAATATAATATATTCTAACAATCGCAGCTGTAACAGATGGTACAGTCTTGGATGCTGTCTCTTCCATGGTTAAATAACCCAACAAATACTCTAACGAATCTAGAAGAACTTGAGAGTAAAAAGGATCAACAAGAGCAAAGTAGGTCAAATGAGGAAAAGATAGATATAAATGAAGCCCCGACCCAAAATGAGTGGGAGTTGAAGGGGTTGTCTCTTCATGAATTTATTCCTCTATCGAAATCAAACCAGGTGGAAGTACTTCATCGTCAGGCCCGATATAAATTTCAGGCAGTAAAATCTGTGGTAAAGAGGAAGACTCGATGGCTACGGATGACTGAGGATCAGACGGTTGCACCAGAACAACTTCTTGTTGTTCAACTTCGGGATCTAGATGTTCTGGTAAAAGAGAAATGGGTTTCGGATCGATTTCCAGTTGAACAAGCTCGAGTTCTGGATTTATCGTTTCACTAGATTAAATTTAAGTGTCGTCAAGTAACTATGAGGGTTCCGTCTTGAAATTAGTAGATAAACTGGGATTAGTTGAAATGACTCGAGACTCGATACTCAAAGGATCAGATGTCTCTAGTATATCAGATGTTGTAGTACCAAGAGTTCCAGAGGTACTAGAATCGGTAGGATGAGCATGCCTTCGTCTCTTAGGTGTAGCTTCTGGTGGTAACAGTTGTTTTTTCGCTATCCTAAGCGAACGTCAGGGAAAGTGTTGATCTTCTTCCATGATTGCTAATTGATTTTATAAAAATAAAATAAAAAAAAAGAGGGTAATTCTAGGAAAAAGGTTTACCAAGCAACTGTGAACTGCAATATACCGCCACAGTAAACCAAGGACTTATGTACGTGCAGAAAATCTCCTCGAATGCTGTGTTCGATGTATCACAAGTACAAGACTGCCGACTTGGTTACCTATGGATGGTAAGCAACCTAAAGTTTTCCTCCCAAATATACGTGAAGGTACATGGAGGTCCAATCCGTATTAGTGCTTTCTAAAGCGAAACCTCACAATGAGAGCATCCCCTTATAATTTTCGTACTATAACACCGCTCGATATACCCAAAAGTACATGAACGAGTTTCGATATAATTAAGTACATGGAATGAGGTATCACACTCGAAATGTATCGCAAAAAATTAATGAAAGCTGCTATGTTTAATGACCCTGGAACATGTCTTTTAGCCTAGACCTCTAAATGTTATCGTTAATGTTAAAATGCCCCCTTAGATAAATTCAGATAAATTTTATGTTGATCTTGCTTACTAGTTTGTCTTTCAATTTCACCATGATATGAATTGAACATTCCTAGAATGCAATTAGAATGATAAGCATTCGTTTCGAATTGATTTTTGACAATGAAAAACTAGCTACAAGGGATAGAGCAATCAAATTGTAAGCAATCAACAATGAGCACATCTAAATGAAATTTCCCTTAACTATTCCTTTGTAACACTCACAATCCCTATATGCAAATGCATTTTTTTCTTTTCAATTTCATTTAAGTTTAGATGAACGAAAAATAAACTAATGCACAAACAATCACTCAAAAATTTCATGAGAAACAAAGACTGAAACGAAAATTCCTCTTTTTGAAAATAATGAATTGATCAAATGTAAAATTAACTTTGGAACTATTTGACAATGAAAAAGAAAACACAAAGAAACATTGATCAAACAAATCTAAAGTGAGGCAAGAAGAGTAGAGGAAATATGATCTCTAGAGTGAATCAATCACTCAAAAATTCAACAAGCAAGACACTGAAATGAATTTGCAAAAGAAAAAATATGATAGATTTTGGTTGGTCACAGGGGCAACCCTGAGTGGGATACAGTGCGTTGCAGAGCACTGTCCCTAATCCAACTGTGCTATGAAGAGCACTGTGTCAAGATCAACAGTGCGTGTGTGCCAGAGGACTCTCTAAAAAAGAAATCAAACACACCAATTTTTCTAAAACACATTCAAATGATTGAAAATAAGCAGGTAAAGTCTACTAGATGTTGATGGACAAGGAAAAAACCACCAAGGATGATCCTTCGATCCCTAGTATGGTCGCCAATTTGTTTTATGGAAATCAAACCTACGAATAATTATTCTTTCCCTGAGTGTGGTGGTGCACTTAGAACAACAGAAAGAAACATATTTGACCTTTTCCTTAAAATGAATAGATAAAGGGAGGAAAACCTACTTCTAATATTTTTGCTTTTCCTCACCTCCCTTTGTCGCTTCCGTCGCTCTCAATCTATCTAAACTCACTTGATTGATACCTGCAATGGCAAACATAAAACAAAAAACAACATAAAGGCAATATGATCTATTCAAGTTAAACAAATCGAATTGATTAAATTCATAAATACACATATAACATCATTGACACATGCATTAGGAAAGGAACATATGTCTTTATTATGAAGTAGAAGGAAGAGTACAACCAGTTGATTGATTTGCTATCACTCATCTAGGTTTAGTCCCATTCTCATCACATACAACATCAACAATCCAAGAGAAACATAGTATATGCATAATACCTCCAAGAGCTGTGATCTCACCAGCATAACTCTATTTAACACAAATTCCTGCCCTCTTGTGCACTATGACCAATGCTCTATTTATAAGTAGGTGAAGGTAGTTTGACATAAATGAATCATTGAATGAAATTTATAAAAATGGATGAAGAGGTTTCCTTATTCATGGGAATATGAGGATAAGAGGTTTAATGGCTCCATGGTGTCCATATTCGAAGCTATCAGATGAGGTGAAAGCTGGAATAACTTCTAGAAGCCACTAGAGGTTGGGAAGATTCCCAGAATCCAATGAACAATTCGCTCCCATTTGAAAAAATCACTCTAAAGTGGGGCTAGATCCTCTGCAACATAGCCTTTCATGGGAGTAGATACTCTGCAAAGTAGTTACTATTGTCTAGGGGTGCGTTGATGGCTCAATGGGGCACTTCAACTGGCATCTAAGCAGTGAAACTTTCATGAAGGAAAACCACCAATGGGATGACTTTTTTAGGGAATGTAGCAACTAATTTAGAGTATGATAGACCCTAATGGATACTGATATGTGTTTTGGGATGATGCCCAAATTAACTTGTAACAAGGTTCATTTCTTATTTCTATAGGGTTGGTTCCTAGTGTATACCCTCTTCTTTTGAATTTTCTTGTTCCTTTTATTCTTCATCTTCACAATCTATGTAAAATAATTTCTTCTCAACACACGTATGAAATTTACTGTATTTTCCATCACAACTGTAACAAAGGCCTTTTTCTATTTTTTCTTCCAATTTTTGTGGTGTCAACCTTGTAGTTTGGGAAGGCTAGGAGAATAAACACTTGCTTCTTTATAGTTGTGAGTGGCAGGCTTCCTTGTTGCCATCATTTTTCTTTCATTTTTTCTTGCCAACCTGAATTCCTTCTCCAATGAATCGGGTTCCCAAAGGTGAACCTCATGTTGGATGTTATCCTTTAAAGTCCTTATAAAGAAATAAATCCTATGATCCTCTAGAATACCATTTACCTTTATATTTAATTTTTGAAAGTCCTCAATGTGCTCCACCATTGAACCCTTTTGTTTGAATTTATCAATTGGATAAAGAATGTGTTGCTCTTTGTATCCTAATAATGTGCTATCATTTATTCCATAAAAAATGACGAAGTAAAGAGTGGTTTATGAGAAAAAAACCATCGATACCATACAAAATGATTGGGTTCTAAATATAAAGTTGTAATGTGTGTGTTTCACATTATGGAGATCAAAATATTCTCCATCTATAGTATCCATGTGACTGGATCCTTGGCATCAAACTTCCTCATATCGATCTTTGGAATATGGTGGGTTTTCAATCCAGCATTAGAGTCTATGAAATCATGATTAACATTTCTTTTGTTCTCATCATTAATTTCATCTAATACCTTTTTTCCATTAGGAAGCATTTCTTGTAGCAACTTTGTCAAACCTTCCTTCAAACCTTCCATGTCTGATTTTAAACCATTATTCAAATCTTCGATGTTGCCTTTGATTTTTTCTTCTATACCATCCATATTAGCTTCCATGACATCTTTAAAAACTCCCATGTATGATTTTAAACCCTTATTCAAACCATCCATCTTATCTTCCATTTCATTTTTGGTCACTCTTTGCGAGAGCGGAATTTGTTGCACTAAGTCTCGTAATTTTGATATATCATGTTGCATTTCTTCCTCTTATTCATGCGCCATAGTAGATATTTATCATTGATTACTAGGTGTTTCCATTTTCTTGATTCAATTAATTTTTGAATCAAACAATGATATTTATGCTTCACTATGCCCCTTGAATCACTTCAAACTGATTTTTCAAACAAAACTTATGCAAATTAAAAAAAATAAATACACACCTTTTTCTTGCTTTGTAGGAGCTCAATATTGAATCTGTTGTATCTATATAGTTTCATATCTCCAAGGTATAAAATTCCTTCCTATGTTAGCCCTCTGAGTCATCTTTCGAATGCCACAAGTCAGACCAAAATTTGATTTTTCAAGATAATTTTATACCAAATATCCCACAATGTCCTCATTATAGATTGGTTTACTAGAGGAAACTTGTAGGATGACAGGTGTCAATATTTTTTCCTCCAACCCTGAAATTAATATAAAAGAAACTACAATATATGCTATTTATTCCAATTTTTACAAAATTCAAATCCTATTCTTAAAGAGAAATTTATGACGATTTTTCCTCAGTCACTTGTTTGAGACGAAATTATGGAGCATGAAAAAACCCTAACTTCTTCAGACCATATCTCAGAAAATATAGCGAACCAATATCTGAAATTTTGGCACAAAGTTCATTGCGATTTTTGCGCCACATGGTTGCAATTTCAGCTGATGAATCTTCTTATAAAAATAATTATAGCGAAAATTCCACGATGTCCTGTTTGAAGCAGTTAAACCCTAGAATCCAAAGCTTCGATACCAAATGTTATGCATCTAGCTCAGAAAAAAAAACAAAAGATAGATCAACGAATTAAAAATTAGCCTATTTGAGGGGAAAAATCCTTTATATCACATAAATGAATAATTCTTGGATGATTCAAATGATAAAACCTCCTTTCTATATATATGAGTGTAAGGGGTCACTATATAATTAGAGCCTACATAACAATAATAATGTAAGGGTACAACAATAACAATAGTGGGCTTCTATGGGGCACAATAATAAAAATATGGGGAATACATGGGCACAACAGTAACAATAAGGGGGCTACACCAATAATAACAATAAGGGGATACACTACTATTATAGGGACCTAACAATCATGGAAGAATAAAGAGGGATAACTTGGCACTTGGTTCATTTTTTGACTTGGATTTCTATTGTTGATGAAGAATCTATAAGGAAATAATTGACATGTTTCCCCTTGTTTGTTTTTCCCTGGCCTCTGGCCTAATTTCTTGTGTCTCTTGTCTTTTGTTCATTATAATTGTATAATTTCCTGATGAATTAATGAATGAAGTAAAAAAATTATAAGTAGTCACAAGTAATTATCATGTCCTAAAATTCAATCTTGCAACTGAATTTCAATAAATATAACTTATTGTATTAATAACACTTTAGATATTTTGTCTTTCACTTTGATTTTTCCTTTGAAGGATTTTTATTTCAAGTTTCTCTTCAAAGTTTCTTCGCAAGGGCTTGTGTCATAGCCCTGAGTAGTAACATTTATGTATGCAATGTAAACATTATGATAAACTAATATGGGCTAAGTAATGGGACATCAATTCCAAAGGGTTGGGGTGATTATTGTTGGAAAATAATATTACTATGTATAAAATCCAATGAAGAATATGAGGAGACACATAAAAGGAATATGAAGAGACCCTAGAAGAAAAGAAAAAAGGAATTTTAGAAACATGGGAGGGGATTTTTCCTAGAGAAAATTAAAATTCCAAGAGAGGTGTAACAATAGAGAGGAAGGAGTTATTTTGATTGGAAAGGGAACATGAAGAGATCCCAGGTGTGGAACTAATTACCTCTCAAGTCCCTGTTTTCCTAGAGGGTGGAGATGGTGTTTCTCTAGAAATCCCAATGGGTTGGGGTGGAGGAATTGGTCCTGGAAAATCCCTGGAGGATTTCTGAATGTTTCCATTTCTTCTTGTTGATTTTACTGTGTGTTTTGGAATCCCTATTTTTTTGGGTGGAACCACAATGTGTGTGTTTTGAATGGGTGGAGACCATTGGCCTCTGGAATTCCTATGCATGGTGTTGATTTTCAAATCAATTGGTGGGTGGAGATGGATGGTTCTCTGGAGTTCCTGCTGTAGCTTATGGTTGTGTTTATGTCTTGAGAAAAATATCCTTTAACCTATGGAATCCAGATCTATGGTGACAACTACAAGTGGATGTAGTTGTCTATGGTTGGGTGGAGAGTCATAGTACCAAACTAAGTTTCCCACTAGTTTTTGATATAAGTATCTCTCATGTTCTCAAGAAATTGAGAATTATATATATATATATATATATATATATATATATATATATATATATATATATATATATATATATATATCTACATCTATATCTATATCTATATATATATATATATATATATATATATATATATATATATATATATGCCTACTTCATTACTAGTCTGAAATGATGGTCATTGATGGCATGGTTCATGATTTATTTAGCTTATGAATTAACTAATGTGTTGTTATGTGACTATATAAAATGTTCTAGAACAACATGTGGTATAAATGATTCAATCCTTGCAGTAGCTAACATGCAATCTTCTTTATTGTAATATGGGATGCAGGGCCTTATACTAATATTTTGGATGGAGGGATCAATGAGTACCATTGCTTTCATTCCTATTATAAATTTTCTTCTGTATAGTTTTAGAAGCTGAAATTTTTTTCGACAATGAGTGGAACTATCGCTAATAATGTGGTTAAAATTGTAGATATAGGTTCACAATATTTTAGGAATTATTATCTGAGGAAGATAAGCTTCCTAAATGCATCTTTAAATAGGTCATGTTGGAATTTCTACCATAAATTATGAAGTTATAGAAGCTAAAAATTTATTCACATTAGGGGGAAATCTTGCTGGTGATGTGGTAAAAGTTTCAAATATTGGGTCACAATATTTAAGGATATATGAGTAGAGGAAGTTGAGCCTCCTGAATGTTCTTAAAATCAGGCATCAAACATGACATGTTGGAATCTATGTTATAAATTTTCTTCTGGGTGATCTTAGAACCTCAAAATTTGTCCATAGTGAAGGGAAATCCCACTAATAATGTGGTAAATTTTTTAGATATTGGGTCAGTATATTTTAGGATATATGACCAGTGGAAGTCGAGCTTCCTGAATTCCCCTAGAATTGTGCACCAAATAGGATTTTGTTGGTATTTTTGGTTATAAATTTTCATCTATAAAGTTATAGAAGTTGAAACTTGAACCATAGTGAGGGAGAATCCCACTGATCATATGGTTCAGTTTCCATAACTTGTACTACTAGAATTAAGGAGATATTCACTGAATCATTCACTAGATTAGTTTACATGAAAAGTGTTTGATGAAAGGCTTAAATGGTTCAATGATTCATTGTATACACATTGTTATTTTATTATTTTATTATTATTATTATTTTTTGTTGAGAATAATATTTTATCATTATTATTATTTTTGTAGCTGATATATGTTTATTTGTATGCAAGGAGTTTACTACATTATTTTAAATGCATTGTTTTAAGAAATGCTTAAATGAAAATGTAGTAGTATAGTAATTGTTTGAAGAAATGTTATTTTGTGGATAGGATAGTATTGTTGTGTGATAATATTTCTATATCCAATCTATGCCTATTTTCATGCAACAAATTTGAAAAGTTGCATGCGAGGAATTTGACAATTAGTTATGTAAAGAAATGGAAAAGTGGCATGAATATGTGGCATGTTTCTAGTTAGTATGTTACAAGTGGAATAAGTGAAATGTTTCTAATTTAATCTTACACAAAATCTTTGACAAAAGATGTAGAAGATAAATTCCACTCAATTATTTGTATATAATAATATTTGAAGAAAAGTTTACTTGCAAAGTTCTTTACAAAATGTATGAGAAATGAAAATAAAGTTTTGAAAAATGTTGTTAAATTTAGTAGAGGTAGGTGATAAGTGATATCAGGTGATCCATGAGATATTTTAATGAATCATTGTTCATATGATATGTTATAGTTGTAACTTTATTTTTAATTATTAAGTTTTGAGACCCCATTTCCATAATTGAACCTTGGAGATTGAGCCATTATAGTAGATGCCTCCCATCTTACTGTGGGCCTTGGGTGGTAAGGGGGTATGTTTACAATTGTGAACTTGTGCCTTCATTGCATGGATATTCACGTAATCTTTTGCCTTCCTCTTAAAGCGATCAATTTTTTGATCCTTTTCATTAATCACAATATTCTTCCTTTCAACATCCTGCAATTTCTCCTTCCTGCCATTTCTTGAGCCTGTTTATTTTAGCTAGATTTATGTCAAGTTATTTTTTCTTTTGAGTAACTTCTGCCTCATAATCCTGAACTTTGTTTTTCAAGATTCCTTCTCTCTTTTCTTCCTCCTCTACTTGAAGTTTTATGAAGGTAACTTCTTCTTCTAGTATATGGTTTTTATTCTGAATTTTTCTAAGATCACTTAAGGCATTGATCAATTCTCTCTACATGTCCACTTATGGTTCTTCTTCTTCATTGTCACTATATTATTTGATATTATTATTTTATCTATCACAATCATCATCATCTTCATATTGATATATATGATTATTTATGCTAGATATATTGAAGCTTCTTCCAATTTTTTTTGGATGCTGAGCATTGATTCACTCTGGTTTTCACAAAATTTGGCAAGGCACTTAAAATGACATTCATTGATTTTGTATTTTACCTTCTTGAGTCATCGGTAGAAGTGTTCCCAAAAATAATTGAATACCATACATCATATTCAAGAGATCCAAAATAGGTTTCCATTCTACCTTTTTAAAATTCATAGCTTTTTTTCTGATCAAACAAAGGAAATTGAGAAACCTATTTCTCTTCATTAGATGTAACATATTTTGAAACTAGTGCAATACTGGAGTATTCCTTTGACCGTTTGGAGGCATTCTCCTTTGATCTTCCCGTATTTTTTCTCTTGAGATCTTCCTTCGATTTTTTAGGCTACAATTGAAGGAACCTACTCTGATACCAATTGTTGGAATATTAAAAAATATTGAGAGGGGGTGAATCAGTATTGCACATTTTTTAAAAATTTTAATCATGTCATGTAAACATTAAACAATTAACAACACCATTCAATAATGCATAACATCATAGACAATACACAAGATTTTTTTAGGTGGAAACCCTTTTGGGAGAAAAACCATTGAAATTTTTTAATATAAGTCTTAAAGATTACATCAATAGGGATCTACAACTTCCAAGATTATCCAACAACTACTATAAGGAGGCTCGAAACCCCTTGTTTTATCACCTCCAACTGCAAGTATGCGTCAACACCCTAATTTTACTAGCTCCAACTAGAAGGAAGCTCCAACACCCTAGTTTTATCATCTCCAATACCCTGCAACATGAATACGATGTCATAACACCACACCACCACCCTAAAGTGTTCTCAGTCTCCAACCTGAAGGAGACTTCAATCTCTACCTTGCCAATATAAATAAAATATAGACTAGTGTAGCCCCCATATTGTTATTTTTATGCCCCATAGAAGCCCATTGTTGTTATTTTTGCTCCCTTACATTATTATTGTTATGTACGCTCTGATTATATCGTGATCCCTTAGACTCCTATATATACAAAGGAGGTATTTTCATTTGTATCATCTAAGAATTCTTCTTTTATGTAATGTAAAGGGGTTTTCCCTCTAGAAGAGGATACTTTTTAAGTTGTTGATCTATATTTCTTCTATTTTGTGAGTTGGTTGCCTAATATTTGGTATCCGAGCTTTGGATTCTAGGGTTTCACTTCTTCAAACATGTCATCTTGGAATTTTTCACTATAAATATTTTTATATGAGGATTCTTAAGCTGAAATTGTGACCACGTGGATTCGAAATCTTGGGATTGTTGTGTATGAATTTCAGATCTTGGTTCGCTATATTTTTAGAGGTACAATAAGAGGAATTTAGGGTTTTTGCAGGCTCCAGAACTCAGCCTCAAACGAGAGACCTAGGGAAAATCATCATAAATTTCTCTCTAAGCATCAAATTTGAATTTAATAAAATATAACTGAAATTACACAGACTTTATTTTGTCATGTATAATTTTCAAAGTCGAAGGTGAAAACAATGACACATGGAATTCCATACAAGTTTTCTCTACTGAACCAGTCTATAATCAGGACATCGTGGGATATTGGGCATAACTCTTTCTTGAAGACTCCAATATCAGTTTGACTTATGGGGTTGGAAATAAGACTTATAGGGATACCATAAAATAGAATTTCATACCTTGGATATCTGAATTTACATAGATATAACATATTCAATATCAAGCTCCTACAAAGCAAGAAAAAGATGTGTATTTTTTAAAAATTGGCATAAGTTTTGTTTGAAAAATCATTTTGAACACTAGTAGAAAATGATGAAATTAATGATTAGGTGACTAAAAAAGTTAGTCACCGCAATTATTTCAAGTGAAATACTACTAAATTTGAGAAATTTTAAGTGACCGAACGAAAAATGACTAACCTAAATGACTAATCTAGTCTAGGGATAAAATATACGACTAGATAATAAGTGCATAAACTAAAAGCGACTAACTTAAATGACTAATTTAGTCTAAGGATAAAATATATGACTAGATAATAAATGACTAAAGTAAAAGTGACTAACTTAAATAACTAATTTAGTTTAGGATTAAAATATATGACTAGATAATAAGTGACAAAATTAATAACGATTAATGCAAATGACTATTATAGTCCAAGAATAAAAATATGACCAAATAAAAAGTACAAAAAGTATATGAATTAGTCATTATGTTAGTATTTTTTAATCGTGTCACTCCATAAATGAAAATTTGCAATTTTGATACTGAAGTGTTACATTTCACTAAACAAGTCTCCGAATCCATATGTAATGTTAAGATTTAGAGACAAAGGGGTCTTTGAGTCCATCTACAGTGTTAAAATTTCGAATACTCTTTTTTCTCTAAAGTTTAACACTGCAGATGGATTCATTTACATTAACATAATTGCATGTATCATCTATCTACTTTACACTAATTCCTTCATTATAGTTTTAGTAAAGGTAATATTTCTTTGGCCATACAATTTAATGTTTAAAATTCATTGATTTATGTTAAAAGTGTGACTCTTGTTTTAAATCTAAGGTCAAATATTCATATTTACATTTAATGAATAGATAAAAATAAAATTTCTTTTTGTAAGTCGATATTCATTCACATGGTGAAAAATATGTACAACCAACAAAGCAAAAAACAGGTGGTCTCACCCTGAGTAGGTTTGTTGACCAATTCTTGCAACAAGTGACAAAAATACAAAAATGAGTGTTGGACGGGTAAATCGTTCTTGCGGACAAGACATATCTCCCTAGTATCCTACGATAACTAGAAACAAATAGACAGATGTAAACTACTTTCTCTAGATTATATTTGATCTAGAATTATCTATAATGAAGGATTTAGGACTTATACGTACTCCAGCAACGATCGTTTTCTGCTTTCTACCTTTGAATATTTTCTCCTTTTCGGGATCTATGATAGAAACATGAAAGAATGAAACTTTGCATAATAGATACTAATTCATAAGCCCTCAAATCTCTATCTTGATGATCAGGAGGATATTGGTGGTCCTGCCTATTCCACTTGGGGCCCCATATTCCTCTTTCATTTTTTCAGGTTTAAGCTGAAATTACTAATACCTGTGATTTTCGGGTCTGTGGATCCAGGAGGCTGTTTTGAGGCCCAAAACGCGTTTTGGGGAAGCAGGAGAGAAACATGGGTCCATGGATTGATGTTGCTCATTCAAAATTTTTAGTCCTCGGATAGATCTTTCTAACGAGGTATGGTACGCGTCAAACGGAGATCGTATGCCAAAGTTACGCCCCTGGGAAGTTGAAACACCAATTTACCCAAACGGGGCCCATAGTTTTGGCGCTTCATCTCCTAGGGTTAGGTTTTTGGCTGTTTAGGATTTCCCATTGTTTCTAAATAATAAATAGGCCCTCGAGCCTCATTGTAACTCAGTTCAGAGGCCTGTAGCCGCCACATCTCTTCTCGGAGATGTAGGCGGCTCTGAGCCTACGGGCCGGGTCTGATCTTCGAAATTATTCCCAGAAGTAATGGGAGGTAGCCCTAGGATGAAGTGCCAAGACTATGGGCCCAGACAGATGAGATGGTGTTTCAACTTCGAGTAACTGGCATACGATGTTTGATATTGCCACATAGTTGGAGATATATGAGGAATACAAATTACAATGATAAAAATCAATCTCTTGGACCCATGTTTCTCTCCATTTTCCCAAAAAATGTCGTTTAGGGCCTCAAAACGGCTCCGGAAGTTTAGGACCCGAAAAACTGCTAAAAATAGTAAACTGTGCCGAAACTGAAAAACTGAAATAGACAATGGTGGAGCCCCAAGTGGAATAGGCGGTTGACCACCAATATCCACCTGGATCACTTGATGATCAAGGAATTTAAGAAATAAGCTATTTAAATAAACAAATCATTGAGAAAACATGATCCATTTGTATTATCTTTGATGAAAGAAGGAGCCTTACAACCATGTTCGCCTTGATGTCATACAGGTCCTTCCGGGGTCTGGAACAAGCGTTTCCTCTACTTTGACAAGCCTTTGCACTCTCTCGACTAACATACACGTGAGTGTGTAATCATTCCCATATGATAATCAGTTAAGAGAGACTGAGTTTTTCCAGCAATTCTCCTCAAAAAATCTCAAAGCCTAACTCCCCTTGAGGCTGAACTATGGCTTCAATTTATAGCAAAATAGAAGAGGTTGCAGCTCCAAATAAGAGGGGATAGAATCCTCTTTCAAGGGATTAAGTTCCACATACCAAGGGGTAGGCTCCTTTAATGGAGGGATGAATGTACATGAAAGGAGCGAACTTTCCACCGAATAATTTCTTCCAGAAGCTTCCAGATTCAACCAACTAGGCTTCCAAATTTTACTTTCGCCTTCACTTTACCTTTTACAGGAATCCTCACTTTTAATAAAGAAAAAGTGCGACCGCTTCCGCATGTTCTAGAGAAAACAGATGCGGCACCACAGGTAAAACTAGGAGAAAGTGCGATACAAGTATTTTTATGACTTTTATAAGCTTTTCTCTCAATTTCAAGGCTTGGTTTTAGGAACTTGATGTTTGTAGACTTCTAAGAGAGTATTGTAGGAGTAATGATGAACCCATACAGACAGTAAAATGTCATGGTGACATTTTTAGTGTAACAGATTCCCCCCTAAAGTGCGAAGTCTGAGACCATTCGAAGAGTTATGTGCTTTATCATTTCGAGGATTGGATTGTGGACACCCCAGTCGAAATCCTGTAAAAATATTCAATGCAAAACACACACACACACACACACACACACACACACACATATATATATCATCGCTAAGGTAGGCATTCCCATACTCAGACCAAACACTAAGTAAAACTTGTTCTGATGTAGAATGATTTTACTATCACATCAATAATGTAGACACAGATGGACGCAACCATCTGTTTATGAATAGTCTACTACATAATGAATAATAAAACTCCTCGCATCCTAGATGGTGGAAACTAGATCCAAGGTCTTGATTTCCGTTACCCGAACTAGTACGATTCTATCCATGCAATTGATTGTGTTGAAGTCGAACGTGGTAGAAACCACTTGATTACCAGTCAATGATGTGTACTGTTAACAAGTGTGAGAGAAACCACCAATAATGACAATGGCTCTCAAAGTACTCAGTACAATCCATGAAATGTGAATAAATGATCTGAAGTCGAACATTTCACGGAATCGTTCGATCGAAGGTCAATGATGCAACCTATCGTCAAAGGCAAGAAACCTGCCATTAAGGCATGCAGATTCCAAGGTACTAAAGGATTCTAGATCAAATTCATAGATGATGAGCTTTCGTCGATAGAAAGTGATATGTCGTAGGAAAGCCCACGACACGAAACCATTAGATCAAGCTTTGTAGAAATTTTTGCAAGGACTGACTCAAGGATGGTCAATGCGAATGGAGACATATGTTTGCAAATGAATGGTTTATTTGAACTGTCCTCTTGAACACATAACGACACTGCAGATGGTTTGGTGACAATTGACCTAAGATAATACCCAGAAACCGGCTGAAGACTTTCAATATGGTTTGGTTAATTGATAGGCAAAGGATTTTCCCAACCCAGGTAGAAGTGTGACAAAAAGTTCCATGTTCAAGAGTGGTAAACTGCTTTTTAAACAAAGTGTGACAAACGGATTTGTTTTCTCTCTTTTCCCCCACCATTTCTGGCAAGTAACTTTTTATTTTTGACAAGCTTGAGGAGGATAACATTTTCTTAATATATAAGCTCATCCTTCGGATATGTCCAACTTAGTTTAAAATCAAACCCTAAGAAGGAGTGGTCTGTTCCTGTTTGTAATCGACAGGTCCTTTACTGTTAAATTTTAACGAGTCCAGTATAGGAGAAACTTGGTGTTTTTCAATTTTAGGGAGTCAGAAGAAAAACTTAAGGAAACTCCGTGGGTGTAATTTTTCATAAATTTAGTCTCTCAAGCCCGAAAAAGGATAAAATAATACAAGAGAGAACTCTATTGACCATGATTAGTCAACGTATACCTTTTTTGTAAATAGTCCATTTCAGTCCGGAAAAGGGGTAAACATATACTGAAGTGACGAATGTTCATTTCCTTTAACGAGTTCAAATAGTCAAGTACTCTGCAATATTTTCATCTTTAGAGAGTCTGAAAAGGGCTTAAAAGATAACTCCAGGATTTCGCTTTTTCGTAATTTTTTAAGAGTCCGAAAAAGCGATAAAAGTGTACTTAGTAGTTTTGCTTTTTCTGTAAGTTTTAATGAGTTCGAAAAAGTGATAAAAATGTACTCATTTTCTTTTTCATAATTTTTACCGAGTTTGAAAAAGTGATAAAAAGTATACTCCTTTGTCAAAATGACCATTTCACCCAAAAAATCCTGTATTCTGCACAAAAACTCAAAAATTAAACATACTTGTTTATGGTTAATAAAAATAATTTGGAAAACCACTTTTCAAAGTGAAAAATAAACAAAATAATATTTTATTTATTCAAAAAATCTTATAAAAAGGAGTTTTTGTAAATCATTTTTACTATTTGATCAAAGTGAAAATTGAGGGCTTTTGGTAAAAAACGTTCCGGAAGAGATTGCGGAAGATTCACCCATCAGAATTGAAAATCGTTAGTTCTAGGTAATCCACATCATCTTTACCTTCATTTTTGTCCATTTAATTTCTCATTTTAGGGCTTAAATTGATTTTTAGGGAGGAAAATATGTTCAAAAAATCGCTCACGGGGCTCTGCAGGTAAAAGACATGGAACCTGCGGACCCCAACAATTTTGTAAAGGAAAAATTGTCGTGGTTTCGCACCTTACACATAAGATATGTGCGGATCATTGCACTATTTTTATGCATAAAGTGCGGAGGCGCCGTAAGAAAAAATAAAATGAATAAATCTCCCCATTTAAACCAAATTTTCCCACTCAAATTGTTTCTGACCTTTCAATTTGTCCATTGCAGGATATTTACAATCCTTGAGTGGAGAGAACGTGAGCATGAGGAGGTTGATGATGCGACCATGTGACATTCGCCTACATTACGTGTTTTAAGAGAATGCGGTTTGTAAAAATTTTGGGCCATTCAAGGTATGAGGGCTCAGGTAGATTTGCTTACCTGGCTAGTCAACAAATGGGATGTACATGAACAATGCTTTATCATTGGAGGTCACCTACTTGAAATTGAGCTGGAAGATATATACTTCCTCACTGGTTTATCAAAGAGGGGCGAGCCACTCTCTTTGTTTAGGGCTAGGGCAGGTGGCCAGTTTGTCGCTAGCCTCCAGGAAGAATTTTGCAATGAAGAAGCAGACCCCAAGTATAAACACATTAACATAAAAACCATTATTCGTCTTGAGCTAAAAGTGGTTTCGTTTATGATAAACAGGTTGTGTGGGAGCGTAACTCCACATGTCGCTATAAGATCCCAAATGCAAACTGTCGTTGACTGCTTTAGAGGCACCATTTTCAATTGGTGTGAGGCAGTGTTGGTTAATGTCAAAGGCCAACTGACTAGAGAAAAAAACGCGAAGTTGAAAAAATTCGGATATGGAGCGATCGTGGCTACATTTTCTCTAGAGAGGATTCCTTTACTGGCCCCACAACTTATTTTAGTTGATCATGGTAGAGTCAAAGAGCCTCTCATTGGTTGGAGAATGAAATCTTCGTGACAGAAGATTTCCCTTATGCTGGGATAGATTTCCGCGACGACTGAGAGATGTCTCTTCCTCCAGGGACATAATGGGATGAGTAAGGGAAGAATCATTTTGACATGTTCTAAATTCTAATTTTTATTTTGTTTTTGAATCGTCCAAAACTGATGACAAAAATTTCAAATGCAGATGTGGGTCCACGTTGACCAACCACTCTCCGTCCTTTTGATAGAAAACCAGCTGCAGCAGCACCACCACCACAGGATCAGACAACAGAGGTCCTTACCGATCTAGAGAACCATATGGAGCAGTTGACCTTAGATATTCCAGAGACTACCATAGATGACATTCCGCTCCACTTACAGAGATATGTTATCTGGGTTCCGGGACCATTCAGGAGATTTCTGAGCAAGGTGGCACGGGCTGTAGTGTTTTATCGTGATCATTACCACGAATAGTGGATGATTGATATTGTAGACTTATATCATTTTTTGTATCATTTTTTTTCGATCATAAGGCGTTTTGAACCTATGATCGAGGATGATGTAATATTTTTGAAAACACTACTCTATGCTATGATATTACTACTATTTCTAGTTATTTTTCTTAACATGTTATCGAATGTTATTTTGATCTACTGCTTTAATTATCGCAAATGTCTGTTTATAACACTAGAAGCTACTGCATCGGCTAATGTGTTTAAATTTCTCAGAATATGTTGATACTCAATATAATAAAATTCTCGTTCCAAGAGATGAACTTTCAAAAATAATCTTAACAACACTGGGTTTTTAATTGCATATACTCTATTCAATTGTAATACAACGAGTTCAAAATCTAACCTAACGATCAAACTTCGAATTCCAAATGAAATGGATTCAAAAAATAACCCAATAACTGCGCTATACTCTGCAATATTGTTCGTCATTTGACCGAGGCTTACCCCATGCATAGATACTAACTCATCAGCAGGTGAATAAATAACCCAAGCTGCGGAAGAAATGTTCCGTGTACTACGACAAGCACCATCAGCAAAACAGTGTATGTTTGAAGGGACATTGACATCTGAAAAATAAAGAGTGATCCAGATAAACATGGATAGTAGTAAAAGCACACTTAAACTAGGCACACTCTCTAATCTACAACACACCAGTTTACGAAAATAACTAATATACAGGGAAGATATCCACACAAGAATCAAGCATAATATCTCTTCAGATAAAGCCCATTTCTGGGTTTGCCTAAGGAGACCCCATCAAAGTCAATCAGTTGATAGGCCCCTTTTGCAAGCTGTCGCTTGACAATATAAGGACCATGCCACATGGGTTCAAATTTCCCAGCCCCTAGCTTATCATTAGCTTGATCATAAACCAAGACTAGGTCTCCTTCTGAAAAAATACGAGGTCTAACACTTCTATCATACTGAGCTTTCATTCGTTTTGCATGAGCTTCGGTAGCTAATGCAATGGTGCACCGATTCTCATCTAATTGAGCTAAGTACAAAAAGCATTTCTCCTCTTCAGAAGTGGCTGGTAGTAAATCTATGGCTAGTTGGAGTGACGGTATCTGGCAGTCAATCGGTAATACCGCTTCTAAACCATAAACCAGTTGAAAAGGGGTAAAACCTGTTGATGTTTTTGCTGAGGTTCGATATGCCCAAAGTTCTGAAAAAAGCATGGTGTTCCAATTCGATTTATGAATTCCGATGATTCGTTTGATCATGGTAAATGTAGAAATTTGCTGAATAAATCACTTATTCAATGGAGATTAACCCGATTACACATCAATTTCGAATTGCATGCATAACACATAATCTCATCTACAATTAATTGTCACATGCGAAAATAATAGAAGCGATCGCACATCAAATCAATCACACATTAACTCACTATGTATGGGGAAAGCCTATAGCTGAAAACCCCGCAGCTATTGTGTATATTATAATGGAGAAATCATGTAACAAAACAAGTACAATACTCCTCACAAGTACTCGGTACTTTCTCATAAAGTCACACACAATCTAGCTCAGTTTTGAACAGGTTACTGGTTCAAAACTCACTGCTAATTGCCTTGCCTCTATTGCGCAATCATGGCCTGTCTATGTAGAGATCCAAGGTTCAAATCTCCTTGGCTTGACTGCGCAATTGTCATGGACAATTCCTCCAAGTGTGGTGCAAATCTCATGCACAACTGATCCTCCAACTGATAGCTATACTCACCCTTTCATCTACCTATTTCACTGGTCTCCACTGAACTGATCATGCACTGTAGTGAAATGATGTGTTCTTGAGTTGAATAATGAGTTACTAGTTAATGAATTAAATAATATTTAATTCACTCCACTCATAACTAATTGATTAGCTAGTTAAACTAATCTCAACTAGTTCAATTAAGATAAACAGAACACAACTCCACTATCTGTCTCATTAACTCCTCCAAAACTTCTGCCACTGAAGTCCAACTGAAGTCAACCATGCAAGATGCCATCAAACCCTAGGAACCACGTGATTCCTCTGTCAGTTGCATGAGCCACCTCCATGACTCGAACTGAAGTGCTCCAAGAGAGCAAACTGTTGTTTATAGTCTAAATATTATTAAGGGTAAATAATATTTGACTTCCATATTTTTAGGAGAGGCAGTCTAAAAATAGCCTTCGACCTAAAAATATGAGTCTCATCTATTTTTACCAACATGTCACATACTTCAAGAATCTCCAACTGGAATCCCCGAATCATGCTCCGTATGTCTAAAAATAGACATAGTCTAAAAATAGATTTTGCGCCAGAATTTGCCTGCGGGCCCACTTAGTGAAGGCAACTTCATTTCACTAAGCTCCATCATCTTGTTGCATTTTCAACAGTAACTAAAAATTTATTGATAGCTTCAACCAGACCATTAGCCTGCTGGTAATATGGTGTAGAACTGTCATGGCGCAGGCCAAGTTGGTCAGTTAGTTCGGTCATCATGATTTTTCGGAAATGACTCCCATGGTCAGTAATTATCGCTTGGGGTACACTGAAATGAGCAATCACATGATTGAACACAAAATTAGTTGTAGTTTTTCCATCTGTCGCAAATGTAGGCATTGCCTTAGCCCATTTGGTAAAATAATCTACTGCGAGAATAATATACCCATGCCCCCCGACTGACTGAGGGTTACATGTAATGAAATCAATGCCCCATTTTGCAAAAGGCCCGACAACAATTATAGTGTGAAGAGGAGTGGGTGGTGCACGCATCTTGCGATCAAATATTTGACAGTTGTGGCATTTTTGGATAGTATAAATGCAATCTTTAAATAAGGACAACAAAAAATAGCTAGCATGCAATATATTTTGGGCTGTGGCATACCCAGACATATGACCGCCACATGCTCCAGAGTGACAGTAATTTAAAACCTTTTCAGCTTCTTCAAGAGGTAGACAACGTTGAAAAACAGAGTCCGCACCACGATGATATAGTGTGTCACCAACAATATGATATTGCTGAGATTGGAAACAGATTTTTCATCATTGTGACCGTGAAAGTTCGGGCCAAAAAGTTTGGGTTTGGAGATAAATGATGATATATGCATACCAAGGATTGATAGTACTGATAAGAAACAAAGATTCATCCGCAATTAGATGTTCTGCCACAGTTTCTGTGTCAGTACTTGGGAAGTCACACATAAGTTCAGCGAATACCAATGATTTCTTTGATTTGGATTTTTCAAATTCCAAATCAAACTCCTGCAGGATAACAATCCATTTGGAGTATTTTCCCCCTAGCAGTTGTTTGGTCAAAATATACATCATAGGGTTACATTCATAAATCACCGTTGTTTTGCGTAATAGTATGTAATGACGAAATCGTTGGACAACTTGAACTGCTGCCAAGGCCAGTTTCTCCACATGTGAGTACTTGATTTCGGTCGGATGCAGATTGCGACTGAGATAATAAATCACATGTTTGTTGTGGAATTCATCTTCCTGAACTAAGACCATGCCAATCGTAGAATTGGAGGCTGCTAAGTATAAAAAGTAATCCTGGTTGTAATTGGGATCATTAGGGGAGTTTTGAGGTCTAAAATGGGCCTCCTAAGGAAAATGTACAATCAAAATTCACTTTATGAGAACCAATCACATTTTAGGGGATGGCATCATCCCTAATGGTTGAGGTGGCATTGTTTGAGTTAAAGGTACGTACTTGTCACATTCTCAATGGTGGATAAAAACTCATGGTTAACCATGGTAGTGCTCTAAGTACTTTTAAAGTCAAAGTAAAGTACTCATAATAAATGTCATTTCACACTTTTTGAACAAAAATATATTATTGTCATTTCATATTTTTTGAAAGAAACAATGCATATCCCTATACATTTATTATATTATATTATATAATATATTAATTACATGTTATTATACAATTTAAATAATAGAAATTTTAATTAATAGCATAAAATATAATTAATAGTTTGTAAATTTATATTTATATTCTATTTTAAGTTATTTAAGTACAAAGGACAAATGCATTAGTTGTTCAATGATAATGACTTTTTCTTGAAAAGCTCTTTCTTATTTATAGTCACATCAATACAATTTTTTTAATAATTTTATTTTGGTACAACTTTTGAATTGAATTTAACTATGGTTACATGGATTGTGGTGCAAAAAGTGAATTGCAAATTCATAAATATTATTTTATTGGTTTAGCTATTATTTTATTATTTCCTTAGGAGGCCCATTTTAGACCTCAAAATTCCCCTAATGGATGCAATAATGGTGCATGGGTCAATGCGTGTTTAAGAGCATCAAAATATCAATCAGTGATCTCGTCCCAAAAGAAAGGAATATTCTGCTTTAACAACATGGTAAAACCTTTGGTTAACTCAACATAGTTACGAATGAATTGACGTAAAATGTTCGCTTTCCCTTGCAGACTTTGGAGTTGGCGAAGAGTAGAAGGAGGAGGTAAATTGATGATAGCCTCAACCTTCAACGGGTCGACACGAATGCCTTCCTTTGAGACAAAAAATTCCCAACAATCATGCAGATTCAACACAAAAGCCACATTTGTGAGGATTCAAACGAATCCTGTAATGCCTACATCTCATAAAGATAACTCGTAGATGAGTAAGATGATCTGCTCTGCGCGATGAATGAGTAGGTAAATCATCAAGATAGGGTTGCACAATGTGTTTAATGTCATGAAATGCATAAGACATTGCCCTCTGAAAAGTTGCGCCAGCATTCTTAAGTCCAAAAGGTAATTTGCAGTACGAAAAAGTCCCCCACGAACAAATGAAAGCTGTTTTGGGTTGATCAGCAGGGAGTATGTTGATTTGATTGTAGCCCGAAAATCCATCTATAAAAAAAAACATTTCACTTCCAGCAGAATCGTCAATAATTTGATCGATATAAGGGGTTGGATAATTGTCTTTTGGACAAGCTCGATTTATATCCCTATAATCGATACATACTCGTATTGTCCCTTGTTTTTTATTAACAGGAACAATATTAGATACCCAATCCGTTAAAGGATTCAGATAAATAAAACCTGCATGAAGTAATTTCTCAACTTCAGCTTTAATAGCAGTAGCTTTTCGCGGATGTATCTGACGTAATATTTGTCGGACAGGTTTAACATCCAGGTATGTTTTAATTTCATGAACAACAATTGATGGATCGATTCCCGACATTTCTTCATATGACCAGGAAAAAATGTCACGAAATTCCTGAAATAGGGCTTTATATGCTTCGATTTCATCTGGCGTACAAGAAGCACCTATATGAATGCTTTCAACAATTCCTGGTTTCACTGAGATGTCAATAGGAACTGTTGTAGAAAAGTTTTCTAAGTTCAATTCAGAATCGGAATTCGTGAGAGGATTCCGGGTTTCATTGACATAATCAGCAGTAAAAATGGAGGAAAAATCAGTTTCAAAATGATCAAAATCAGGTAAATATAAAGAGCGATGATGTAGATCTTCCCATGGGAATTCTTCTATAGAAAAAAATTCACGAATATGCTCATCAATATTGAATACTTGTTGAATAGGATCCAGAATTGATGGCGAAGCTGAGCTTGATATCGAAAGTGATTCCTCATTGATCACATTCACTAGATCAAGTTTAGTTGAAGGAGTATCAGAAAATGACTGTACTGCCTGATATGATAATTGAAAAGGACTCAAAGGCATCACGCCATCGAAAGAATCTAGTTCTGAGTCTGAAGGTACTATCCAAGGATCATCAAAGGAAATAGTGCTTGATGTAATCATATTGATATTAGTAATAGGAGGCAGTACGTTGGGAGCAGGAAGGGAAAAAGTTCCCAGTAAAGCAGAATATTTAAGTAAACCTACTCCAACATCTTTATAAGGGATAGTTGATTTTCTGACATGTTGGATGCTATTAGTAGCGGCTGGGTCAGATGAATAATATGAGAGCTGATCTATTTTTACGATCTTTCCTTGATGAGGAAACATGATGAGACGAAAGATCGATGATACAACAAAATTCATAGCATAAGACCAACTGCGACCCAGGAGGAAGTTGTAATCCAGAGGGGCATCAACCACTTCCACATCTAGATTAACGATTTTTCCTTCGACCTCTATAGGTAGATCCTGTAAAATACCATACGGATGGAAACCTCTTCCATCAAAAGCTTTAAGGATAGTCGACGATTGGTTAATTGTCAGAGAACCAAGTGATTTCCAACATTTTAACAAAATGATACACGTAGAAGCCCCTTCATCAACAACAGTACGAAAGCAACGTTTGTTTTTGACTATTACTGGAATTTGAAAAGCCATTTGATGGGGTAGTTGGGGTGTAAAATTCTTTAAATCGAAGATCATTAGGTTTGAATCCTGAAGGTCTATGGCTCCTATGGTTGACAATAGTTATTTTCTTTGGGCTAGACATGATTGTAGTACTTCCAAAGTTGACATTGCTGAAGGGGAAATCACCAAGTCTTCAACAATATTGTAGTTCTGAGCAGATCTCGCATGTGGATTGAAAGCTGATTTACGAAGTACACCTTTAGCAAGCGGTTTGATTACTAAGTCAAGATTTGGTTTCTCGATCTGTAGCGGATTAATAACTGAGGGAGATGTAGTTTATGCTGAATTAGAATTTTCTGCTTCTTTACCACCAACAGGATTTTTACTACCATAATCTTGCGATCGCGTCGCAACCATCAAGATATCTTCTAGCGTATTTGAGGAAGATCCAATCATGTTACTATCTTGAGCAGGAAAGGGATCCTTCAAGATAGCAGGTATGTGCGATCCCTTAATGAATTTCGATACCTTGGCTCTATGTGGGCACTCTTTAGTAAAATGATCCTCATCACAGATTAGACAAGGATAACGAGGTTTTCATTTCTCATCAATTGGTTCAGTTTTATCGTTTTTATCTTTTGAAGATGATTTTTTGTTTTTATTCTTACCTTTCTTCTTATCACCAGTTTTAGGTTTAGCTGTAGATGATTCTACAACATGAATATCGGCGGAAGTTTCAACGGAAGAATTTCCTTTTGGTGAATCAGGTAAAGTTATAATAGGAGAAGTCGTCTTGGAAGATTTCTTCTTACTCTTGCTAGTACTAGCAGAAACAATTACACCATTAGCGACATGAGAGCCTGAAGGAGTTGTAGTTAACTGACCAGGTCTTGGTAAATCGAGGATTTTGTCATACAGAGTACCTGACTGTGTATATACAATGTCAAGGTACTGAGCTTGAGAAATGACTTGCTCTTCTATAACAATGCCTCCTTTGGCCACATCTTCAGTAATTTTGGGCAATAATGATTTGATAAACCATTCAGCCAAAATTTGATTCAGAATAAAGACTTTCACTAAATGTCTCCTACGTCTCCATTCATGAATGTGATCAGATATGTACATAGATGTAGATTGTTTTAATGAGGTCAACAATTCCGTACCATTGTCGTATTTGACAGGTAACTGAAAATGGGTTAAGAAAGCAGTAGCTAACGCATTAAAATTATTAAATGAGCCTCGTGGTAACTCAATGTACCATTTAGCAGGTAGACCAATGAGAGTTCTATGAAAAATACATAATCGAATCAAATCATCGATTAGTGAATTGGATGCACACCAGAGGTGATAAGTCATAACATGATTAGATGGATCTTCTCCTAACTTACCTTCAAACTTTGGAATATCACTGGGCAACTTATTAGGCATCGACGACAAATACGGAAGATAAAATATGGGATCATTCGTAAGGCATGATAAATAAGGTAAATCTAAAGTTTCTATAAACGGTAACCGACGGCTAGGGTCTTGATAACCTTGTGTGATCAAACCAGTTCCAGGAGGAGGATATCCAGGATATCCTAGAATTGGATGCGCATTAGGAATTGTAAAACCAGTATTAACTGGACCAAATTGGGGTTGTTGAGGTACTTGATAAGTATAACCAGGATACAACTGATACTGATATGTTGGATTCTGTGTAGTATGTCCAAATTGATACTGCCCCTGGTACGATTGATAAGTAGATTGTGGTTGACTAGTGAGAATCATACTTGTACCATATTGTCCTGTAGGCATCTGGACCGTAGTCTGAATTGTAGGTCCTGACTGTGGCACAGATACTTGAGGAATTTTCACTGATACAGGGGTAGTAGAAATAGGAGCTACATATACTCCAGAAATAGGTGTGGTAGGTTGAATAGAAGTTGCAGCAGTAGCATAAGTTTGAGGCGGAGTTCTAGGTGTACTAGGCCCAGGCTGCTAAACAGAACCAGGTGTAGAGACTTGAACGATAGGCTGGACAGGTTTCTGGGTTGGACCAAGACCTATAGGATATCCAGGTTGATTAGGTAACTACACATTGGGTTGTAAAGTATGTTGAATTTGAGATGGATCCCACATCATATTAATTCTGGGATATTGACCCATAGAAGGTTGTGCATATGAAGGAACATAACCAGGTTGAACATAAGTTTGATAATTAACTGGAAAATTTCCAGCTCCTTGTAATAATGGTTGACCTGAAGGAGGTTGAAAACCTTGAGTTGGGTACTGACCTTGAGGTTGATATTGAATTTGAGGCATGTGATGAATCTGGGGTTGATATTGACCCTGAGGTATGTACTATCCTTGGGGTTGATATTGATCCTGAGGTATGTACTATCCTTGGGGTTGACCTTGAGGTATGTACTGTCCTTGAGGTTGCTCCCCAGGCAGGAAGTATTGCCCTATAGTTTGACCTCCAGGTGGTAAGAAATTACCCTGAGGTTGCCCTTCGGGCGGAAATTGACTACCTTGAGGTTGCCCCCTAGGCGGTAACTGACTTCCTTGAGGTTGCACCCTAGGTGGTAACTAACTTCCTTGAGGTTGAGGATTTGGAATATTGCCAGACACCATAAAAATATGTTCTGTGTTTAACGTGCTAGTGTTTGTTCCATTTGTACCAGATGATAACACTTATTCAATTGGTTGAGGAGCTGCTCCTGAGAAGGTACCAGAGAGCGACTGGTATCCTGGAGGAAAATACGAACCACCATATAAGAATGTTTCTGGAGATTTAGAAAACATAGATGACTCACCTGACATAACTAATGAAGGTTGATAACCTCTCGGTGTAGGGTAAAAAGGAATTCGGTGTGGTGAATAAGTAAGACTTGCATTTTGTAAAAAATCCATCAATGATAAATACCAAGCGTCAGTTCTAAAAGGATTGTAGAATATTGATTCACGCTCTCTAAGATTCAAATTTTCTTGGGTTTCGGGAAGAACTACGTCTTCGTCTGGACCAACAAGCTCTTCAATACATATGAGATCGGGGGGAAGATTTTTGGTAATGCGCTGTCTTACTCTAGGTGAATCAAGATCACTAGAAGTTGGAGTAACAAATCCTGAAGATGATTTTAACAAAACAGGTTCAGTGTTTGGCTCAGAAATTTCAGGTTCTTTAGCTAATTCATTGGTTGGAGAAGCAATGCCAGTGATTTCGGAAATTGAAATTGGCTCTTGAATATATTTTGCTGGTTGTGATTGATTTAATTCATTATAATCAGGATGAGTAATTATGGATGATTCTCCTGGTTCTGTTGATCTAATTCTAATGATACTATGCAGTACCAGATCTTTCAGTCCTTTAAGTTGGCTTGGTGTATACTCAGGGGGTTTCCCCTGAAGTCTACGCGATTGTCTTGGTAATTCAGCCACAATTAAAAATTATTAATCACATGCAATCAAAGAAAATTTCAATAAAAAATTGTAAAGTCACTAAGGAAACAATCAAATGATCAAACACTTAAAAAATCTAGGATATAAAACCACACACAAACAGTAAATTCCCACACTAAAAACACTAGTTGGTGATGAAATCCAACATCGAAGTATTTAATGTAGAAATGGCGGTTGGAACAGTTACCCCGACAACCTGCTTAATGAAACATACCGGTGCAAGTTTCTCCACCTAAACCATCTCGAGTGAAGATAACCCTCCAGAGAGTCCAAGTGAGTCTAGTCGACGTCTGCTCCAAGTACAGTGAGATATTTCGTCCACCGTCACCTTAGGAAAAAATCTTAAAATTTATGGCCACTAAGGTCACCAACAGGAACAAATATACCTCGGGGAATAGTCTACGATCCGATATACGCGCAAGGGCAGAGTAACAAAGCTCAATCTCCTTGAAGGCTCCTTGATATAATCCAAGGTATATCGTGTTGGGGTTCCCATGTTTTGGCCAGATTGGCAAGACCAAAAGATGAGACAACATCATAACCACTTTGGGGCCCTAGGATCTAGCCATCCTGGACTCGGAGAGGGATCTCTCCAATAAAACTTAAAATGATATACCTTTGGAGCTTGAAATGAGGTATTAGGTTAGCTATGAAGCACAAGGGGTTTTAAATGATTTGGTTGGTTGGTTGCTGGGTTGAGTCATGAGATCATAGACTGAGAAAGTAATGGAAGGAAAGGAGCAAAATATCAGGATGTTTCGGCAAAAGAGGATAGGTTAAGAATGTGCCATCCATTGGGCCATGGAGTCATGAAAGGGGATTAATTGCAAGCAACTGACCAAGGCTTTCAGAGGGAAAGTCATCTATACTAAAGGATCTTCTTAGATAGATGGTGGAATGAAACAATAAGAGTGAAGGTGAAAGAAGGAAAGAAACCCAAATTCTGTCTATAGATCAGGTCAGAGGTCATTTAACTCCAGACCTGCTTGGACATACTCATAGAAAAATCTCAATAGAGGGACAAAGGGGTAGCTTATAGATCAGACTAGAGGTCTTTTAACTCCAGGTCTGCTTTAGCATGCTCTAAGGGGAAAACAGAGATAAGTTTAACATAAAGCTAGAGCCTATAGATCGGGGAAGGACTTTTAACCTTCCCTACTTTGACACCAGCAAGAAGCATCCAAGCAGCAAGCTCCGAGTTCACACATCAGCTAGTAGGAAATAGCATCTGCTACATTGGTTAAACCATAGGAGTCTGCCCTCAGATCTCACTATCAGTAGAAAAAATTGAGGGTAGGGAGAGCAGAAACATAAGGTACCATGCGTGGGTAAATCCTATGCTAGATTTCTAATGCCTACCAGAAGAAATGAATAGCATGAAAATTGTAATAAACAGTGTGATGAGAGAAAAACATCGCCCATAGTAATAGACTAGGATCTTGTGAAATTTTCTCAATTAATTGATGCAAAAACAGTTACATACACTGAGCTCAATGACTGCTCACAGTCTGAACTTTCTCCTCCCAGCCTACTACATTACAAACTACTCTGCTACTCTCTCCCAATGGCTGTTCTAACAGCTACAGAATCCCTACACTAACAACAACTACAACTGAACAACAACCTTTTATAATATGTTCTTGGGGATTCTTATAGGAGAATGAGTGATAGCGGGAGTAGGTGTAAATTTAAGTTGTTTCATTAAGACAAGATGGCAGAAGAGTTCACGCCCATACTGCTTAATGGATCTGCAGTGTTGTATGTACTCTGTAGCCTACTTCGGGAGTCTTTGTCAGGTCGAGATTGACCTCGGATGTGTTCTTGAAGTCCTTTCTGGCTGTTTGGAACTCTGCACTAGCCTTCTGGAATAAATGAATTGGGTGAAAAATCTGCAAGGTCTCCATGCTTCATAACTGCTGTCTGACAGTCGTATAAACTTCTATCAGTGTATTAATCTATTTTAAGGGCTCAAGGAGTCATGGAGAACACTATCCGAAGGTGTCATTCTAGAGAAGATTGTTTTGCTGATGTCAAACACAGATATGACTCATCGGCTTGCTCTTTGATCTTCACACTGCACTTCTTTCCCTTTGAATAAGGATTAAAGCGTTTAAACTTCCATTTCGGGCTTTAATCAAACTTTAAATCTCTGCTGCTGTTACACTCGCCGTGACTGTAGTGGCCTCTCTGTGATCTCTGAACAATAAAATAAACCTGTCATAAAACCCGGGGCGGTGGTGGAGAAATGCTGCGGAGGCCTAGAGGAATAATGGTTCCATAGAGGCAAATGCTGTGGATGCAATGGAACTGATGGATAAATGCAGTGAAACGGTGGGAATACGAATTTTTAATGAAAAACATTAAGTTTGAGCCTTTGAATCGAAATACAAAGGGAAAGCACGAAAATGCAATGAAATGGGTTGAGGAACTGGTGGGACCCGGCATGGGCGGAGGGCGATTTGATATGAACCGTTGGATCTCAAGAGATCAACAGTTGTGATCTAATTGCATCGGATCAGAGCGGGGCCGAAACTCCGATGGAGAAATATGAACGAACGAGGTGATGCAATGACGACCATTGATCTGGTATGGATGGATGGCTTAGATCGGATCGGGAGTCATCAATCGGCGATCGCCAATCAGGGATACGAAGGGTGGCACATTTTGGAACTTGCGATTGGCGACGTGCGATTGAGCGCCAGCCGTCAGATCGCGAAAGGGGATCAATGGTGGAGATTTCAATCGGTGGGGAGACGGGTGGGAAAAAAGGAGCAGAGCGGGGTAAATCTGGACCGTCGGATCCGGACAGATGGACGACTAGGACTGGATCGGGGAGTCGCAATCAGGAGATATCACGGTGGCACATCAAACTTCTGCGATTGCGATTGGAGTGGTGGTGCGATGGCCGTCCGATCCGTCAACGAATCGACGGTGGAGATGAGGATTGGAGGTCTCACAAAGGAGGGAGGTGGGGTGCGATGGAACGAATGTGATTAGCGCTGAGCCATCGGATCTGTACAAATCAACGGCTGGTATCGCAGCGGGAACACAAAGGAGGAAAGTCAATTGCATCAGAGATTTTCGGAGTGACAAAGGAAAAGCACTCACCCACTCTTCCGATTGTGATAAGTGCCCGGAGCTTAGATGTTTGCTTCCGGTGCTCGGTTACATGGTGGGGAAGTGGTTAGGGCTGGGCCGAAAGGGGCTAAGCCTGACATATGAAGCAAAGTGGGTTTTTTAGCCGAAAAAGAGGATTTTTAAGGCTAAAGAAAGGAACGGTAGAGAGAATAAGGGGGTATTAAACCAAACAAAGGATATTGGTAGGGTTAAAAGGGAATTTGGGATGATTAATGAGGAATTAAGGGAGGGAAAGGGTGATGAAAACAGAGGTTTAGGGGGAATGAAATAAGAGGGAAAAGGAATTTTGGGCATTCTTCTTCACAACAGAGAGGATTTTCTCATGGAAAAAACAGTGAGGATTTAGCCAAGGATAAAGGCACAAGGAGGCTTCAAGGATGATGTGTTCTCGGAGGAAATGCATTCCTTGAAGGCTCAAAACATTTTAGCCCCCTGTTTGCTTTTCAAAAATTCATAGGGGGCTAACAGTGGCTCCACATGGGGATGGATTCTTCTTGAAGGAGTCAAGAATTCAGAAAATGATCTTTGGAGTAGGCCAGATTCCCGGTACTTGACCCATCTTCCCTTTCTTGGATCAGCTGCCACACATCATGAAGACATCAAATCAGCAAAAAAATTCTCCAAAATAGCTACCTACCCATACTATAGTCCTACCATTTTTTCTTCTGGGTGCGTCTGGACTTGCAAACCCTTTACATCATCAATTTTTTTACAAACAGGAAAACAAACCTATTCTAATTCTACCCTTATTACTCCATGAGACCAGATTAAACTGTTGGCCTCACAGTTTCTCTACCTAAACTAGTATCTGCTAGGATTAAACTGTCTAGCAGATTTCTTCTCTACATTCTAAGACAAAAATTGAAAAACAGTCAAGCTAGGATTAGACTGTCTGGCTTGCTGGAATTTGCAGAAATTAAAACAACTAACTACATGCTCGCAGACTGAGCTTTATTGAGCTTTTCCTGCCTGCCCTACTCTAACTTGACACATTTACAAGTCTAGCTTACAAACATTCTCTTCCAATGCAACCAGTCCATCAAGTGATCCCATGACTGGTCTTTCTTGCTCAAATCCTTGAGCATGCTGGATAGGCAGGGCTGCTCGCACTCTATTTGTTCCACAATAGCAGCTTTAAAATTTTTTCTTTCTGTCTGCAACATGCTGCTCAAAAAGACCTTTGATCCTTCCTCAAATGTTTGCAGGAAATAAACATAAGGATCATGAAAATATACCTGGTTACGAATGTTTAATAGGCAGGCTTCAACCAGGGTCTCTTCTTCTTCCACTGGATTGAGAAAAATACTCTCTTGGAGTAGAGTGTCTCCTTCATCTTCTGAACTGGAGGACTCATCGTAAATTGCTGCTGAGTCCTCTTGGAGCTCTGACATGTTTTGCCTTGCTGGACCGAGCTTCGTGAAAATATCTGCGCATTCATGAGTAGGGATATCTTCCATTACCTCCTCTTTTTTGAGGGAAGGTTATTTACTTTCATCCTACTCACGAATCTCTTCTTTGATTTCCTCATTTTCTGAAAGGAAAGACTACTGATCTTCGATCTCATGACACTCGTCACTGATGCTTTCGTAACTTTCACCGTCAGTGTCATAGATAGGCTGACTGGGTTTACTGCTTCTCTGGAGTTGCTAGCCCCAGATTTCCTCCCATGGGTCTACTGATGAAGGTTCTGTGAACTCAGCTTTTCTTTGGAAACAATTATCATCAAATAGATCATAACTAGGAAAGTCATAATCGTAATCAATGTCACCAATCAAACCTGTCGGATTCTCAGCAGGTCTTTCTTCATCTTGATCCTCAGAGGAGTTTTCTGGATCTGCATCAATTTTGTAGAAGGCTGCAGAGGTGGACTGCGTGTTTGATATTCAATCCATCTCTTCTTCTGTCAACGGAGGGATTTATTTTTTAACACAGAAAGAAGAGCCGCATTCCTCTACTTCTTGTATGAACTGGCCTTGAGGCGGGGTATCTCCGTGAGCCTCATCTTGAGCATTTTCCCAGGCAAGAGAAAACTTCAGACCAAGATCATCATACATGTCTCGCTCATCATCTAGGTCTGGAGTTGGCCCTTGCTCGGGAAAATGCATGGGCTACTCTGAATAATCATCATTTGCATTCATATTAGCCATATACATCTCCAGCACTTTACCAAACATGTCTACTATTCCATTTAATTGATCTGCCAAAGCATCAAGCTTTGCATATCTTTCCATGTCTAGATCCATGTTTCTGCAAAGAAGGTCACTGCATCTTCTCAACAAGTTCAAAGTCTTCTACCAGTGGAGTCATTTGGTCTTCTAGGAGTTATGGAGTGTGGACTCGCTAGGTGGATGAATTTGACTGTTTGGAGTAGGCTGTTGTCCACCATCAACAATTTAAAGCCAATATAGGCTAAGTGTTCTTTATTCCCCAGTGGAGTCGCCATTATGTTGGAGACGACAATAGGACACAAGACCAATGTTAGCAGTTAAGGACTCTCAGATTTTTTCCCCAGTGGAGTTGTCATTATGTTGGGGTTCCCATGTTTTGGCCAGATTGGCAAGACCAAAAGATGGGACAACATCATAACCACTTTGGGGCCCTAGGATCTAGCCCTCCTGGACCCGGAGAGGGATCTCTCCAATAAAACCGAAAATGATATACCTTTGGAGCTCGAAATGAGGTATTAGGCTAGCTATGAAGCACAAGGGGTTTTAAATGATTTGGTTGGTTGGTTGCTGGGTTGAGTCATGAGATCATAGACTGAGAAAGTAATGGAAGGAAAGGAGCAAAATAGTAGGATGTTTCGGCAAAAGAGGATAGGTTAAGAATGTGCCATCCATTGGGCCATGGAGTCATGAAAGGGGATTACTTGCAAGCAACTGACCAAGGCTTTCAGAGGGAAAGTCATCTATACTAAAGGATCTTCTTAGATAGATGGTGGAATGAAAAAATAAGAGTGAAGGTGAAAGAAGGAAAGAAACCCAAATTCTGTCTTTAGATAAGGTCAGAGGTCATTTAACTCCAGACCTGCTTGGACATACTCATAGGAAAATCTCAATAGGGGACAAAGGGGAAGCTTATAGATCGGACCAGAGGTCTTTTAACTCCAGGTCTGCTTTAGCATGCTCCAAGGGGAAAACAGAGATAAGTTTAACACAAAGCTAGAGCCTATAGATCGGGGAAGGAATTTTAACCTTCCCTACTTTGACACCAACAAGAAGCATCCAAGCAGCAAGCTCCGAGTTCACACATCAACTAGTAGGAAATAACATCTGCTACACTGGTTAAACCACGGGAGTCTGCCCTCAGATCTCATTATTAGCAGAAAACATTGAGGGTAGGGAGAGCAGAAACATAAGGTACCATGTGTGGGTAAATCCTATGCCAGATTTCTGATGCCTACCAGAAGAAATGAACATCATGAAAATTGTAATAAATAGTGTGATAAGAGAAAAAAATCACCCATAGTAATAGACCAGGATCCTGTGAAATTTTCTCGATTAATTGATGCAAAACCAGTCACATACACTGAGCTCAATGGCTGCTCACAGTCCAAACTTTCTCCTCCCAGCCTACTACATTACAAACTACTCTGCTACTCTCTCCCAATGACTGTTCTAACAGCTAAAGAATCCCTACACTAACAACAACTACAACAACTGAACAACAACCTTTTACAATATGTTATTGGGGATTCTTATAGGAGAATGAGTGATAGCAGGAGTAGGAGTACATTTAATTTGTTTCATTAATACAGGATGGCGGAAGTGTTCACGCCCATACTGCTTAATGGATTTGCAGTGCTGTATGTACTCTGTAGCCTGCTTCGGGAGTCTTTGTCAGGTCGATATTGACCTTGAATGTGTTCTTGAAGTCCTTTCTGGCTGTTTGGAACTCTGCGCTAGCCTTCTGGAATAAATGAACTGGGTGAAAAATCTGCAAGGTCTCCATGCTTCATAACTGTTGTCTAACAGTAATAGAAACTTCTGTCAGTGTATTCATTTGTTTTAAGGGCTTGAGGAGGCATGGAGAACACTGTCCGAAGGTGTCTTTCTAGAGAAGAGTGTTCTGCTTATGTCAAACACAGATATGACTCGTCGGTTTGCTCTTTGATCTTCACACTGTGCTTCTTTCCCTTTGAATAAGGATTAAAGCATTTAAAATTCCATTTCAGGCTTTAATCAAACTTTAAATCTCTGCTGCTGTTACACTGGCTGCGGCTGTAGTGGCCTCTCTGTGATCTCTGCACAATAAAATAAACTTGTCATAAAACGTGGGGAGGCGGTGGAGAAATACTGCGGAGGCCTGGAGGAATAGTGGCGCCATAGAGGAAAATGTTGTGGATGAAATGGAATAGGTGGATAAATGCAGTGAAATGGTGGGAATACGAATTTTTAATGAAAAGAATTAAGTTTGAGCCTTTGAATCGAAATACAAAGGGAAAGCGCGGAAATGAAATGAAATGGGCTGAGGAACTAGTGGGACCCGGCATGGTCGGAGGGCGATTTGATATGAACCGTCGGATCTCGAGAGATCAACAGTTGCGATCTAATCGCATTGGATTAGAGTGGGGCTGAAACTCCAATGGAGAAATATGAACGAATGAGGCGATGCAATGAGGACCGTTGATCTGGTATGGATGGAAGGCTTAGATCGGATCGGGAGTCATCAATCGACGATCAACAATTGGGGATATGAAGGGTGGCACATTTTGGAACTTGCGATTGGCGACGTGCGATTGAGCGCCAGCCGTCGGATCGCGAAAGGGGATCATTGGTGGAGATTTCAATCAGTGGGGAGAAGGGCGGGAAAAAAGGAGTGGAGCGGGGTAAATTTGGACCGTCGGATCGAGACAGATGGATGGCTAGGACTGGATCAGGGAGTCGCAATCAGGAGATATCATGGCGGCACATCAAACTTCTGCGATTGTGATTGGATCGGTGGTGCGATGGCCGTCCAATCTGACAACGAATCGACGGTGGAGATGAGCATCGGAGGTTTCACAAAGGAGGGAGGCGGGGCGTGATGGAACGAGTGCGATTAGCGCTGAGCCGTCGGATCTGTACAGATCAACGACCGGTATCGCAGCGAGAACACAAAGGAGGAAATTCAATCGCATCGGAGATTTTCAGAGTGACAAAGGAAAAGCGCTCACCTGCTCTTCCGATTGCGATAAGTTCCCGGAGCTTAGATGCTTGGTTCCAGTGCTTGGTTACATGGTGGGGAAGTGGTTAGGGCTGGGCCGAAAGGGGCTAAGCTTGATATATGAAGAAAAGTGGGTTTTTTAAGCCGAAAAAGAGGGTTTTTAAGGCTAAAGAGGGGAACGGTAGAGAGAATAAGGGGGTATTAAACCAAACAAAGGATATTGGTAGGGTTAAAAGGGAATTTGGGATGATTAATGAGGAATTAAGGGAGGGAAAGGGTGATGAAAACAGAGGTTTAGGAGGAATGAAATAAGAGGGAAAAGGCATTTTGGGCATTCTTCTTCACAACAGAGAGGCTTTTCTCATGGAAACAACAGTGAGGATTTAGCCAAGGATAAAGGCACAAGGAGGCTTCAAGGCTGATGTGTTCTCGAAGGAAATGCATTCCTTGAAGGCTCAAAAACATTTTAGCCCCCTGTTTTCTTTTCAAAAATTCATAGGGGGCTAACATACCAACAAGTGACCCCAGGCTCCTCGACAATGGTCAATCCGAGGTTTACTATTGTTAATACGCACACATATTCTATCGTTCCCAATGAGATGGAACTGATCACCTCACTGGTTCGGATATGATCTCGTGCTTGACTCCTTTAGGAGGTTCCCAGAGCATAGAAGCTACTATTGGATTTTTCCTACTGCAAGATCGACTACTTGTTTGTTTTAACTGTCTCAGAGAGTTAATTACTCCCTACTCCAAGGCACTAGCCTAAGCTATGTTGGTGAAAAGAGTCCTAGAAATATAAAAATTACTAGATTGATTTTAATTTAAGCGTTGCTTTTAATAGGTTGTTTCTTAGGACAATAGGTGCGAAAGTGAAACTTTGATGATATGTAGTGACCTGACTCAAAACACACTAAAAATGCATCTATTATGAGAAACAATTCATTTCCTTTTGATGAATTCTATCTAAAAGAAAGAGTTGAGAAATGCAATCTTTAAAATAATTCTTTCCTTCAAAACAAGAACATACAAAAAGAAATCTTATCTTATGAGATCTCAGAATGATCAATTGCTCAAAAACAAAATCCCTTTATTCTTCAAGATCGAAACAACAATAAAAAATTCTCCAAAAGAAAACTACAATTTCTAGAAATAACACTCAAAACTAAAAACACTAATTTCGAGATCTAAAAATTCTAGGAATTAAATTTGAAATCAAACTTTAAATATTTTGAGGATGTTTTTCTTAGTTTGTAATCTAACTAAGAAATCCTTTGCTGAAAACAAAAAAAACTCAAAAACATCCAATTATGTCTTTTAAGTGAAATTCACAACTTAATGAAAAAGTTTTTTAAAGATTTGTAAATGAGAAAATGGGATCTAATTCTCATAAAGAAATTTCTGCTATGAAGTCAAAGACTCAGAAAGAAAACAATGAAATATTAGTAATCTAAGGTATACAGAGGTTTCTAATCTTTGAGTGACACAAAGACAAAGAAAAAACCACTTATAACATGCAGATCTCGTAGAAAGTCATCCAAAACTTAAAAAAGTTGAAATAAACTCTCACACAAAGCTTTCTGATAGAAAATACAAGTCTGGGTATATACTGAGAATCTTGCAAGCCGATCCTAGAAAAGAGAATTTTATTTTTTTCAAAAATTTTCTCAGGGTCTGCAGGTTTTAGTGTAAACAGGCGCGGTGCCGCACTATGGATACAGAAAAACAATGGAGATGACCACACTATGCCTAAAGACAAAGTGCGGAGACCAGAAAACTTAAAGAAAAATAAAAAATTCTAAAGCACTTTTCAGGGATTCTACAGGAATAAATTACCCAAGCCAGTATCAATCAATCAAAATTAGAAAAATAATTGCACAAGTCAAAAAATAAAGAAAACAAAGTTCAATATCCATTCCCCAGTGGAGTTGCCATTTTTTTGGATGGATAAATCGTTCTTGCGGACAAGAAAGATCTCCCTAGTATCCTACAATAACTAGCAATAAATAGATAGATGCAAACTACTTTCTCTAGATTATATTTGATCTAGAATTATCTATAATGAAGGATTTAGGACTTACTTGTAGTCCAGCGCTGATCGTAGTCTTATTTCCTATCGCTTTGAATACGTTTCCTTTCGGGATATGCAATCAGAAACATGAAAGAATCAGAAGCACCTGCATAATATAGACTAATTCATAAACCATAAATCTATCTTGATAATCAAGGAATTCAAGAAATAAGCTATTTAAATAAACAAATCATTGAGAAAACAGGATCCATGTGTGTTATCTTTGATGAAAGAAGGAGCCTTACAACTGTGTTCACCTTGATGTCGTACAGGTCCTTCCGTGGTCCGGAACAAGCATTTCCTCTACTTTGACAAGCCTTTGCACTCTCTCGACTAACATACACACGAGTGTGTAATCATTACCATATGATAATTAGTTAAGAGAGTCTGAGTTTTTCCAGCAATTCTCCTCAAAAAATCTCAAAGCCTAACTCCCCTTGAGGCTGAACTATGGCTTCAATTTATAGCAAAATAGAAGAGGTTGCAGCTCCAAATAAGAGGGGATAGAATCCTCTTTCAAGGGATTAAGTTCCACATACCAAGGGGTAGGCTCCTTTAATGGAAGGATGAATGTACATGAAAGGAGCGAACTTTCCACCGAATAATTGCTTCGAGAAGCTTCCAGATTCAAGCAGTTGGGCTTCCAAATTTTACTTCCACCTTCACTTTACCTGTTACAGGAATCCACAATTTTAATGAAGAAAAATTACGGCCGGTTCCACATGTTCTAGAGCAAACAGATGCGGCACCACAGGTAATGCTAAGAGAAAGTGCGGTACAAGTATTTTTATGACTTTTATAAGCTTTTCTCTCAATTTCAAGGCTTGGTTTTAGGAACTTGGTGTTTGTAGACTTCTAAGGGAGTATTGTATGAGTAATGACGAACCCATACAGACAGTAAAACGTCATGGTGACATTTTTAGTGTAACAATGAGGCTAAGGACAACATCCATAAATGAGAGGGTCAAAGACACCAAAATACATGTAATACATAAAAAACACATGGGAGCATACTAGTCATCCGACGTAATGGAAGCTAGGTTTTCCAGGGTTGTTCCTAGAGGGGGTGGTGGACAGAAGTTGCAATGGACGTGCCCTTCGAAATGTGCGAGCCAAGTGTCCAACTTTTCTGCTTTTTCTACAAGGTGGTGTTGGCCTCGCTAGACCACCACCAATACTCGCTACCTGACCTGGCACTGGAAGTAGTGCATCCTATCCAAAGTGGCCATAAACTCAACAAGTTCCTCCTTATGAACCCATTCGGTTGCATCCACCCAATCTATCAGAGTTTTAATTAGGTCTCGAAAGTGTTCTAGAAAACAATGTTGAATTTACCACGGGCCGGGAGCTACACGCCTACAAGTTCCCCATTTAGCTGTTCCTCCTTTATTTCCATCACCCCGATGTTGTGTTTGTTGTGACCTTACACTTCCACCACCACGTGAGGCCTGTTTTCCTCCACCATGATCGCCTCGCATTCCCACACCAGAAAGCTGGGAGTGATTGATGGTATTACCACCTCATCGCGTTCCTACCACCACTATTTCCATATCATCTGAGCCAACAGATCCTTGCTTGGCCGGGGGTGAGGATTTCCCGCACCGCAAGGATGCTCACATTGTGATAAAACCAGGAGGGCCAACTCCAACCATTATTAGATTCCGGTCTACTGGAACTTTCCCCTACCACCACACCCAAAAACCAGATCTCTCTTCACACTTAAATTTCCTTAGGAAACCACACACTATGTCCCAGATACCATCTTAGTTGGGAAACTCGGCAAGAACCCAAACAAATAGATAAGGAGAAGGCGGGAGGAATACACCCTAGGCTGATGCTTCCCAAGAAGCTTCACACAACCCACACTAGGATATCGACTCTATGTATTCCAAAAGGGTGACTCTCATGTCGCCACTAGACACCAAGAACCACCCACCAAACCACCAGGCACACCAATTTCTAGACCAAGCACCCGAAATGGAGAATTCCACACAGAAGCACTACCACCCCTAGCGGTACCTCCTTCAATACCACCTTCGTGCACCTGTATCAGACCAAAAAATCGCACATAATAAAAACCATAGAATACCAAAATAACAAGTTACCCTGTTGATACGTCTGTGTTCAGGATTTCTATTTACTAGTCATTCAAATGAAAATAAAGTGGAAAACGTGAGAGAGGGAGGATATGTTTAATGTCCTTGGCACCTATAGCTATTGCATATATCTATCTACAATATCTGGGGTCTTCCCTGGCAATAGAAGGAGTTGTGAGAAAATATATAGAAAATGAGGTTCTATGAAACGTTGTGGAAGGTGTTCGACATGTTCGAGATTTATATTTACTAGGCATTCAAATGGAAAAAAAGTGAAAACATGAGTGAGGGAGGAATTTTCTGATGTCCTCGGTGCCTATTGTTGCTATAGATATCTATCTACATTTGTGGTTGTCCCTGGTAATAAAAGAAGTCAAGAGAAAAGAGATAGAAAAGGAGGTTTTGTGAAAAGTGGTGGCAGGTGTTCATGAATGGATCGTGACAAGAAGCCCAAAACCCAATTCCATCCTAATGATAATGAAGATGTGAACCCCAAATCCATAGGCATGCTCATTCTCATTCTTCTAGTTATCCTTCTATCTTTCATTTATTTCTACTTCTGCTTGTTTCTATTAGTAAGGCCTCCTAGATTTGCGGTTGATTGAGTAGAGAAGTTGTGCATGCAAGAGGGATATATCAATGACACTTATTATCATTCTCTCCATGTTTCTTTTAGGGTAAATGACAAGTGAATGTTGTAATAAATGCTATGTTCTTCCTTTTGGGGGTGTGTATCAATAATTTTTTAAGGTTTCATTTCAACTCTTCCTAAGATGTGGGGTGCCATCACTTGTGGGAGAAATGGCTTGGAAGGATGCATGACACTTAGTTTTTGGTTAACCTATAAATTTCACCTCGCCCAAACCTCTTATTTATGCTTGTGAAGAAGTGAATCTTGATGGTCGGCCTAATTAAATGCCACCATATTCACTAGATAAACATGGCCCCATTGAAATTTTTTACTTATTTTGTCAGCTATGATCTACCATTTTAAAATTGTATCATGTTCCCCACCTCTATTATGACTACTTGGACACAATAGTAACCTTGAGTTTATGCAACTATGTGGTAAAAGTATGGATGCTAGTTTTTGAGTTATGTTGTTAGTAAGGGTAATTGATGAACCCTATGTCCCTCACTTTTAGATTTGCTTGATTGATAATGAAATGTGAAACTTTATCAAGGGAGTTTAAGTGAAGTCATTTATATCATAGATGGAATTATTACATTAGATCAAAATTGGGCTTTTTTATTATCCACATAAGTTCTAATTAGTTCATCAATATTAGACTTATTTCACAATTCCTTTGAAGTATATATCATTGATTTGATTTTTATTCATGCACATATGTACAAATGTCAAAAAGCGATGAAAGTGAGAAGTAGCTACATACAATAAACTAACTCCGCATCCAAATTCAATTACTTGTTGGCTATTTAATTTTTATTTATCATCACTTATGACAATGAGAAATAACTACATATGATAGGATGCAAATTTATCCATCAAACCATTGTAGAGATGCAATTATTTATTGGTTGTTGAATTCTTATTTATCATCACTTACAATAATTGACACTATATTTGGACTTTCTTAAGGAAAAACATCTTCACTTCCATAACTCGTAGGACTCCTCAAAATATATTCACTTCCATCAATGACGATCCCTTTCAATATCAATGTTTTATGCATTCATCCAATCAACTCTTCATATTCTCTATCTCTTGTTTCCCCTAGAAAGACATACATATTGCCTATATCCAAGTCCCATAGAACATAAAAATACCTACAAGCACCAAATCTAATTTTTAGTAATATGGATCTTGCTCAACAAGAATTTATTGCATGGGAATCGTTGAGAAAAAAATACTACATGTAGTTTCCAAAATACTAAAATCATCAAATTAAATAATTTCATAGTCTAAATGTTGTTATGGTAGTCAACTTGAGGTTGCCAATCTATGGTGCATTTCTCAACTTCAACCAAATAATTAAGATATCAAATATTTGAACTTAGTCATATGAAAACTCAATATTCAAAATAGTTCGGCTTATTATTGATTGGAATAGTTGGTGTTAGAAGAGTTTGCGCTAGTTTAGTGACGCAGGGGCATTAGAGTTTAGCCAGGAATGTGAAATATTGTTCACATGTTGTGGCTAGATGAGCTAAAATTTCATTGACTGATGGGTCAAAGCCGGTTTTACTGAGAGGGTTGGATCTCTCAACAAATTGTTATCATTTATTTCTATAATAAATTAAGAGACTATATTTAATTAGATTTAGAGATAATTTGTTTGAATAGGTGTGATATTGTTGAGCATATCTAGCTTCGGTTGATAGATTTAAGGAGAAAATTATGTAATTAGGATTTCCTTAAGATAAGAGAATTCGATCCTCAAGAGGAGGATCTCTGTTATGTAATAATGATATAAATTGTAATCTCAGAAACATAGGAATGGGGATTTTTTGCAGTAGAAGACTGGATTGAGAGGGTTTGTCCTCTGATTTAATAAAATTGCAGAATTATTGTTTATCTGTGTATACTTGGCAAATTTCCTGGAGGTTCAATCCTTCGAAAATCCATTTGGTTTTATATATATGCTGTGTAGAATTTAAATTATTAATTCTGTGTGAAGGATTCAAGAGGAATCGAAGAAACTCTGTTTCTTGGTTTGAGATTGAAGCAATATCAATCCATACTGGTTGAAGGCACATTGATAATCATTTGGTGCTTGTTGGATTATGCAGCGAAAATAAGGAATTATATGTATTAAAACCCTGTGTGAAGAAATTGGAATAAATCGAAGTAAACTTCGATTATGTGCTTGAGCTGAATAGAACTCTGCTTTCCTTTGGTGAAGATCGATATTTTAACTGATCCATGTCATTAGTTGCACGCGGAGAATGAGGGATTTCGAGTGAAGCAAATAGTAAGCTGAAACCCAGTGAGAGGTTGATGTTGAAAACGCGAGTTGAAACAAACTGAAGATAGGTGGTTTTGCAAACCATACCACTGTTTTTGTGTTACTTTAAGGTTGAGAGTAGTTTTACTCTTTTGGAACGCGATTGAATGGTAGTGAGACATGTCATCCCAACAATACCAGTGATTTCGTGTGATTTTTAATTGTTAAAGTACAGAGAGCAATCAACGCGATATCTGTCCGATTTGATTGATGATTGATCCGACGGTATTCGTGTCCACAAGTTGCGTGGAATTTAATGATAAGGTATGGTTCCAAAATATTTAATAAAACAACGTTTTGTTAAATGATGAAGTCCGGATATACGAGTTTCAAAGTTTTAACTTTGGTTTCAGTGCTTATATAATGTCTCCAAAGGTTGTCATATCGATTAAAAAAACAAAAGAACTCATTTGAATTGGTTCGTTCCGGGTCTAATAGTTGTGGAGTTTGAAGATTGGTATAATATTTCAAAGATCTGTCTAAAAGTGCACTTTATAATATTATACTCCCGAATAAAATAAAGACTATGGTTAATGTGAGTTATAGTGTTATGAATGGACAAAAGGGACTTTTGTTTCTGAATACGAATTTTGTTAATTCCATTAAAAAAATTTCATAAATTTGATGACCGAGAGTAAAAGTAAAGACCAGGATCAGACTCCTTCGTAGTTAAAAACTATTGTTAGCAAGTTTGAACAGCTCTCCTTAATGCTTGCACCCACACTGCCATCATTTGTGGTATCAGAGCAGAATTCAGAGCATTTATCAGATATTGAATAGACTTCTAAGATTCAGAAGAAGAAATATAGCATGGCTGTCCGAATTGGTAGAGGTGCTGCTGGTAGAAGAAGACGTAGGCCAGTTGCTAATGCAGAAGTACTGGAAACTATGCAGCATATCCAAGCCAGATTGGAAACAATTTAAGTAGGACATCCAAGAGATCCTGAAGATGTCAGTGAGCCAGAAGCTGAAGAAGAAGAAGAAAATATTGAGCTTACCCCTGATATGAGAGTTTTTAAATAGTTTTAGGCTCTACATCCAGGCCTAGACTTGAAGTATCAGCTTTTGCAGGAGGATTGAATCCAGAAGAGTTGATAGACTGGATCAATGAGATGAATAAACACTTTGATTATGAAGATATGGGTGAAGACAAGAGAATTAAATTTGAAGTGACAAGGTTGAAAGGACATGCATCACTTTGGTGGGATGGAGTGCAAGCAGAGAGAAGGAGAGCTGGTAAACATCCAATCAAGAATTGGAGCAGAATGGTGGCAAAGCTGAGAGGTAAGTTTTTGCCTAGTGATTATCAACTTTCATTACTTAGAAAAATGCAGAATCTTAGACAAAGATTAATGACAGTGAAAGAATACATAGAATAATTTTACAAAGTGAGCATAAGAGCTGGACAAATCCAGGACACAACAGAGAAGATTTCCAGGTATGTAAATGGTCTCAGAATGGAGATCCAAGATGAGATAAGTATATTGTCTCCTAAGAAAGTAGAAGAGGCTTATCAAATGGCTTTAAAAGCTCCTGAGAAAGCAGACTACCAAAGGGAGAGGTACTTTCTGAGGAAAAGGAAGTCAGGGTGGTACAGGAAGATCTATGACACCAAGAGATGGAGCTAGCAGCAACTCACCTCAGCATGCACACACAGAAGGTGATGCAAGTGGCAGAAGGAGTTCCTACAAAGGAAGAGGAGGTAGAAGCAGAGGAAGAGAAGTGATATGTTACAGATGTAACAAATTAGGACATAGAGCCTATGAGTTCCCAGAGAAAGAGAATGTGGGTACAATTCAGAGAAATGTAATTGTTGCTCAGACTGGAGAAGAAGTAGCAAAATTGCCTGAAAAAGAGAAAGAGATTATGCCAAAGAAAGGAGAATCTTTGGTTGTTAACAAGGTTTTGTTGAAACAAACAAAGGAAGTTGCTGAGCTAGCACAGAGGAAAACTTTGTTAAGAAGTGTATGCAAATTTCAAGGGAAATGCTGTCAATTGGTCATTGATAGTGGCAACACAGACAATTTGGTCTCTACAGAGGTGATAGAGAAGTTGAAATTGAAAACAAGGGAACATCCAACACCCTACAAGGTGTCATGGCTTCAGAAGGGACACCAACTAATTGTAAAGGAACAATGTGAAATAGAATTGTAGATGGGAAGCTACAAAGATAAAATCATGTGTGATGTGATGCCTATGGATGTGTGTCACATACTGCTGGGTAGACCTTGGCAGTATGACAGAGCAGCAATGCATGATGGTAAGAGAAACACTTACAAGTTTTTCAAGGATGGTATGAATCAAACATTGTTACCTATGGAAGAAGGAGATGCATCAAGCAAAAAGTCTGATCCAAAGAATTTATTGTTGAGTGGGAAAGAATACTTGCAACATATTGAAGATGATGAGGTAAATTTTGCTTTAGTTTGCAAACCTAAGGTAGTATTTACTTCTACTAAAATTTCTGATTTGCCAATTGAAATTCAAGAAATGTTGGAGAGTTATTGTGATATTATTGTGGATGATTTTCCTAATGAATTACCACCCATAAGAAGAATCAACCATTAGATAGATTTGATTCCAGGATCAAATCTTCCAAACAAAGCAGCTTACAGAATGACTCCTACAGAAAATGAAGAAATCAGAAAACAAGTGTAGGAATTGGTTGACAAAGGTTTGATCAGAGAAAGTTTGAGTCCTTGTGCAGTACCTATGGTGTTGAGTTTGAAGAAATATGGAGGATGGAGAATGTGCACTGATTCAAGAGAAATCAACAAGATAACAATCAGGTATAGATTTCCTTTACCCAAAATTGAAGATTTGATGGACTATTTGAGTGGAGCAAGATATTTTTCAAAACTAGATTTGAAAAGTGGGTATCATCAGATTAGGATAAGGGAAGGTGATGAATGGAAAACAACCTTTAAAACAAATGAGGGATTGTATGAATGGATGGTAATGCCTTTTGGTTTATCAAATGCACCTAGTACTTTTATGAGGGTCATGAATGAAGTATTAAAAGAATTTATTGGTAAATTTGCAATAGTATATCTGGATGATATTTTAATTTCCAGTAAAACAAAGGAAGAACACCTGAGACATCTTAATTATGTCTTAAAGAAACTACATCAAGAGAATTTACTGGTAAATTTAAAGAAATGTTCATTCATGAAAGAAGAATTGGTATATCTGGGTTTTGTTGTTTCTGCTGAAGGGTTAAAGATGGATTCAGATAAGGTAAAGGCAATTGTGGAGTGGCCTTCACCAAAAAGTGTTTTTGAGGTAAGAAGTTTCCATGGACTTGCTAGCTTTTATAGAAATTTCATAAGGAATTTTAGCAAGATTAATGCACCTATTATTGAAACCATAAAGAAGGACAAACAATCATTTAAATGAACTGCTGAAGCTGAAAGAAATTTTCAGTTTTTGAAACAGAAAATAACTGAGAAACTTGTCTTAGTTTTCCTGATTTTAATAAACCATTTCAAGTAAAGTGTGATACCAGTGGAGAAGCTATTGGAGCTTTATTAAGTCAAGAAGATCGACTTGTAGCATATTTCAGTGAGAAGCTGAATGAGACAAGAAGAAAGTACTCTTCTTATGACAAAGAATTTTATGAAATTGTACAGTCATTGAAGAAGTGGAGACATTATTTAATGTTTAAAGAATTTGTGCTATATTCAGATAATCATGCTTTACAATATATTATGTAGCAACCTAAATTGAATAGAAAACATGCAAAATGGGTTGAATATCTTCAAATTTTTAACTTTGTTTTAAAGCATATAAGTGGTCAAGCAAATAAGGTAGCTGATGCCTTGAGTAGGAAAAACATTCTTGTTCAAGAAAGTCAAATTTAAGTGGTAGGTTTTGATTTTCCTAAATAACTCTATAAAACAGATTTGGATTTCAAAGAAGCATTTGAAGCATGCTGTAATCCTATTTTGATTGACAGAAGTCAGTGGTTAGATTATTTCTTGCAAGAGGGGTTATTGTTCAAAAGAAATCAATTGTGCATACCAAATTGTTCCATGAGAGAGAATTTAATCAGAGAAAAGCATAGTGGTGGACTTGTTGGACATTTTGGTATTGATAAAACTTATGAGCAGCTGAGTCATTTTTATTATTGGCCAAAGATGAGATCTGAAGTGGAAAAGTATGTGAAGAATTGTAAAATTTGTCAATATGCAAAGGGGGAAGCCAAAATGCAAGTTTGTACATTCCATTGCCTATTCCAGACAGACCTTGGGATATGGTAAGTATGGATTTTGTTTTAGGATTGCCTAAGATACGGAGAGGGAATGATGCAATTTTTTTTGAAGTTGACAGATTTTCAAAGATGGCACATTTTATTCCATGTTATAAAACCAGTGATGCTACTCATGTTGCCAATTTATTTTTCAAGGAGATTGTTAGATTACATGGGTTACCTAAAAGTATTGTTTCTGATAAAGATACCAGGTTTGTTGGTTATTTTTGGAGGACATTGTGGAAGAAGCTTGGTACTAAACTGAGTTTCAGCTCAGCTTATCACCCTCATACTGATGGACAGACTGAAGTAGTGAACAGAAGTTTGGGTAATCTTTTGAAAAGTCTTGCAGGAGAACATCATAAGCAGTGGGATCATATTTTACCACAGGCAGAATATGCATACAATGATTCACCTAACAGAAGTATAGGGCAGAGTCCATTCCATATAGTTTATGGAATGCACCCAAGAGGAGTATTTGAATTGAGGAACTTGGGAAAAGCAGAAATGAGGAGTGTTGATGGAGAGGATTTTGCTTCAGAGATACAAGCAATACATGAGCAGGTAAAGCAGCAACTATAAGACAGTAGCATAAAGTACAAGAATAGAGCAGATTTGAGTAGAAGAGAAGTTAATTTTGAAGTTGGTGATTTAGTTTTGGCACACTTGAGGAAAGAAAGATTTCCAATGAGACAGTATAACAAATTAAAATTCAAAAAGATAGGACCATGCAGGATATTGAGAAAATTTTCTGCAAATGCCTATGAAATTGAATTACCATCTGACATTGGAATATCTCCAATATTCAATGTTGCTGATTTGTACAGGTATGAAGATGGTGGCACAGATGAAAGACCAAAAGACAGAGAACAAATTGACTGGGTAAAAAAGTTACATACAGCACAGCCATTACAGCTAGAAAGGATCTTAGACAAGAAGGTGTTTAGGAAAACCAGAGGACAAGAGTATTTCCAATACTTGATCAAGTGGAAAGATCAGCCAATTGAGGATGCTACTTAGATGAAATAAGTTATGTTGCAGAAACTGGGCAGTTCTGTGGAGGAGCTCATGGACAGGAGCCCATGAAGATTTTTGTCCTCAGGAGTCTGATGCAGGGGCATTAGAGTTTAGCCAGCAATGTGAAAGATTGTTCATATGTTGTGGCTAGATGAGCTAAAATTCATTGACTGATGGGTCAAAGCCAGTTTTACTGAGAGGGTTGGATATCTCAACAAATTGTTATCATTTATTTCTGTAATAAATTAAGAGACCATATTTAATTAGATTTAGAGATAAGTTGTTTTAATAGGTGTGAGATTGTTGAGCATATCTAGCTTTGGTTGATAGATTTAAGGAGAAAATTATGTAATTAGGATTTCCTTAAGATAAGAGAATTCAATCCTCAAGAGGAGGATCTCTATTATGTAATAATGATATAAATTGTAATCTCAGAAATAGAGGAATGGGGATTTTTGTAGTAGAAGACTGGATTGAGAGGGTTTGTCCTCTGATTTAATAAAAATGCAGAGTTATTGTTTATCTGTGTATACTTGGCAAATTTCCCGGAGGTTCAATCCTTCGAAAATCCATTTGGTTATATATATATATTGTGTAGAATTTAAATTATTAATTCTGTGTGAAGGATTCGAGAGGAATAGAAGAAACTCTATTTCTTGGTTTGAGATTGAAGCAATATCAATCCATACTGGTTGAAGGCACATTGACAATAATTTGTTGCTTGTTGGATTATGCAGCGAAAAGAAGGAATTATATGTATTAAAACCATTTGTGAAGAAATTGGAAGAAATCGAAGTAAACTTCGATTCTGTGCTTGAGTTGAATAGAACTTTGCTTTCATTTGGTGAAGATCGATCTGTTAACTGATCCATGTCATTAGTTGCACGCAGAGAATGAGGGATTTCGAGTGAAGCAAAGATTAAGCCGAAACCCAGTGAGAGGTTCATGTTGAAAACGCGATTTGAAACAAACTGAAGATAGGTGGTTTTGCAAACCATACCACTGTTTTCGCGTTACTTTGAGGCTGAGAGTAGTTTTACTCTTTTGGAACGTGATCGAATGGTAGTGAGACACGTCATCCTAGCAATACCAATGATTTCGTGTGATTCTTAATTGTTAAATTCCAGAGAGCAATCAATGCGATATCCGTCCGATTTGATTGATGATTGATCCGACGGTATTTGTGTCCACAAGCTGCATGGAATTTAATGATAAGGTATGGTTCAAAAAGATTTAATAAAACAACGTTTTGTTAAATGATGAAGTCCAGATATACAAGTTTCAAAGTTTTAACTTTGGTTTCAGTGCTTATATAATGTCTCCAAAGGTTGTCATATCGATTAAAAAAACAAAAGAACTCATTTGAATTGGTTCGTTCCGGGTCTAATAGTTGTGGAGTTTGAATATTGGTATAATATTTCAAAGATCTGTTTAAAAGTGCACTTAATAATATTATACTCCCGAAGAAAATAAAAACTATGGTTAATGTGAGTTATAGTGTTATGAATGGACAAAAGGGAATTTTGTTTCTGAATACGAATTTTGTTAATTCCATTAACAAAATTTCATAAATTTGATGACCAAGAGTAAAAGTAAAGACCAGGATCAGACTCCTCCGGAGTTAGAAACTATTGCTAGCAAGCTTGAACGACTCTCCTTAACGCCTGCACCCACACTTCCTTCATTTAGTATTCCATTTAACATGACCTATAACTTAATTCTTTTGGTTGGGTTTATCTAGTTCTTCCTCGGGTATTTTTTGTTGTTGTTGTTAATTATATCTTTTTTGTTTTTGTTAATTTTTTTTAGTTAGGCAGTGGTGAGGCTACATCATGGTCCAAGAATAACACCCAAATAAAAAAAGTAATTGAACCAATGACTTAACATCTGCCAATATTCGCACCTCAAATTTTTGATTTTGAGTGGTGGTAATATTCAGCACCTCGAATTTTTGATTTTGAGTGGTGGCAATATTCAATGCCTAGAATTTTTGATTTTGAGTGGCGAGATGCATCGTATGATTTTCTAAGGGATAGAAACGAAATTTTAATCTTTCACTTTCCAAAATCGAAATGGGTCCTCGAAAACCCGCCTTCAAGTTGCACGAAAGGCGTCAAAATTTGAGAAATCTGCAGATAGGTCTGGGGATCAATCCTCTCTGCCTCAATCTGAACGGAAGGATATCTACTAGAGTGGCGCCACCACCTGAAATCCTATCGCCCAGCATGCTCCATCTCCCATTACTTGTTCTTAGCCTAGTGATGCCTCTCGGCTCCGACCCCTTTGATTTCCCCTCCAATTCGACGTCATGCGATGAATCTTCAATTTCACAAGAGAAGAGGGTCATTGCAGAGAAGGGATTCTATTTGCATCCCTCACCTCTTCAAACGCCAAGGGAAAGGGAGCTGGAGCTGCTCCTTTTTGGTTCAGTGTGAAGAAGAAATAGGCACGACTACAAATCTGTAGCACCTCAAATTTTTGGGTGGCATCGTATGAGTTTCTAAGGGATAGAAATGAAACTTTAATCTTTCACTGCACGAGTCCACTTTTATTTTTTTGGTTGAGCAACATTCTTTTACTAGATGAGGCATACATTTACAAGTTCTCAGTTCTAGTTAGAGTTGTTGGGCTGCATCTACCTGAGCTTGAGAAGGGCTGAGTAATCATATTGATTATCACGAGTTTCCTAACCATATAACAACTGTTGTGCACCCTTGCAGTGACTAAGAAAATTACTCTCTGAAGGTTGTGTATAAGCTAAATGAGTTTGAGTTTACACTATCCAGAGGTCCTGGAATCACTAACTCGTGTATTGACTGCTGCTCACTAAGGGAAACACGAGTTCCTTATCTTTGGTATGGGTGAATGCAAACATCTGTGTGTAAAATGAACTTCTGGAAACCAGCGAAAGGAACACGAGTCCCAGGTTTCTATACTTAGTGTCCCTTATTTACATGTGTTTATTGACATCATAAAATATTGGTAGTCTTCTGGCTGTAGTGGATGTCATTTTAGGAATTAATATGAATACTCATTACTCCTATTTCTGAGTTATATTTGGTAGTTCTGTGTGAATCTTATGCTTGGAATATGTCAGTTTGAACTTTGGGTGGTTTATTTTCGATGCATGTCATTTAATATGAGTATCGTCTGAATTAAAATTGTTAGTAAAGCGCCTATAGCAGTACCCAGACAACTTGTTTGACACAGATATGAACGAAAATTTCACATAAACCAAGAAAGCTATTGCAAGGAATTTTACAACCAGGGCAATGGTGGGGCTGATAGTGCATTGAATCTAGATTGTACATTGGGAACATTGAGTAGGAATACTGGCATAGGTCTGTCTAACCCTTGTCATGATATGGACATTGAATTTGCCAACCTATGGTGCATTTCTTGAGTTTACCCAAATGGTCATCATATCAGATATTGGAACTAAGACATATGCAATCTCTAGCTTAATAATAGCTGGGTTTAGTACTGATTGAACCTAGTGTGTGCTTGGTTAATATTCCCCCTTGACCAAACCTAGAAATACCTTTTTTTTTTATTGGGTTGGGTCTCTTGTATTTCTTATTTATTATCTATTTTATAATATTTTCTCTTGACTAGACCTCGAATCAAGCTGCATTATGGAAGCCAGGTGGAGATGGGTTAATTCATTCAAATTGTGTGTGATGGTGCATTGTATACATTGAATATGGAAACATTCACGTTGATATTTCCAATTCCCGGTGCATTTCTTGAGAACCCAAATGCTCAAAATATTAATATTACAACTGAGACATATGCAAAACTCAAGCTTTATAATTTCTTGGTTTGATATCCAGAAGTAGGTTTGATATACCTCCTATGTTTGATATTGAATGCAGAATAGCTACACATGCCTATCAAATGTCAATAATGAACTTAAATTTGAATTATGCCAAAGTACTAACCATGCACAATAGCACTTAGAACAAACATATACTTTGCGAAAGTGGACAAGTATGTGTATGTTGATCAGTGGGAAATGAATTGACCCAAGTATATTTAATTCTCTTTTCTTAAATATCACAAGTTATATATGGTCGCAAAGGACAACTGGGTAGCCTGACGACTATAAGTAGATAAGCACACTAATGCAGAAGTCACATGGTAATTGTTATATATTTTCTTCTCCGACTCTAAGCTATATCCTGCTCTTCAACAACATTAAAAAACATATCTAGTTTTTATAGTCATAAAGTTCTAGAATTTTGGAATTAGTCCCCACCTAGCAGATGACACATTACTGGCTTGTTTAGCATTAGGGGTTTGAAAACATTGGTTTGAGAGTTTTTTTCTCAGAAAGGTTCAATACTTAATCATGAAATCCTTACCCACATTTAGCCATTTCTATGCAGTTCTTGACTTTTCATCATGAACTCCTTGACTTTTACTCCTTGTTGTTTATGAACTCTTCATCAAGGTTGAATTGACCTTATTGTGCAAAGCATAAATTTCTTCCTTAGACAACTGCATCCCTGAGCTGTAGCTACTGATGACTGCAAATGTTTACCTACAGTTCTTTGAAATGCAACACCATGATGCTATTAATGCTCTTGTATCTATATTTAGAGGTTGGTAAACAGGTATAGTTGAAATGTATTGTTTGAGAAGTGTTGTAATCTGATGTCTTGGTTCGACTACTATCAAAATGGTTGCATATACCTATCCATTTTTGTTTTTTAAGGATGATTGTGATCCATCATTACTTTTTTCCAAAAACAAATGCTTTAGTGGCATTCCCTCTTAACATATTTAAAGTTTTAATCATTATTTACTTCCTCTCATGATGCATATACATAATTTCCTATTCATTTCCAAATGTTTAGTTTACAGAAACAATTTTTGTGGCAACATTTCTAGTGGATTCATTAATTCATTAGATGATGTGATGTCTCATTGAGTCATTACATAGTAGGAGAAGAGGAGTACATTGCAACATCTTGACTTGCAAGTTCCCTAGTAGGACAAATGACAAGAACAAGAATAGGCGGTCTTTTATGATATTGGAGGACTGGTGACTTGACTATCACCTCAACAAAAGGAAACATAAATGCTACTGCCATTGTCTTCCTTTGTGTTTGTCAATTGAGCCATCTGCTTTGCACTTTTCCTTGAAGACCCATTTAACCATTTTCACTTTTTCCTTTAGGAAAATCCTCAAGTTCCAGTGTTTCATTTCTCTTTATGGAATCACATTCCACCTCTGTTACTTTGTCCCATTCTTCTTTCCATGTACATTGAATCACATTCTACCAGAATTGTGGTGAATTTGTGATCAAAGCCATATATAACTGCTTTAAAGAAGACTTCTGCAATCTTCTTGATTTCTTGCTTCCTTTATTGCTTTCACGTAGTTCCTGTAGCTTTGAGCCATCTAATGTTAACAAATGTTGTTTCAGAATCTTCTTGGGCATTGATGTTGTTCTCACTGCTAGCATTCCAGAACCTTCTTGGGCTTTGACGATGTCCTCACTATTAACATTCCAGAATCTTCTTGGGCTTTGGTGATGTCCTTAGTACTAGCTTTGACATCATTGACTTCATTATCACTGGATTCTTGATTTATCCTTTGTTCCTGACTTGGAATGCTTTCTTCTGCTACCTTTTTACCTTTGTATTCAATAGGCCATGGCACTTCAATTTCATTTGAATTACCTTGGATATAGTCATCCTCAAAAATAACATCTCTATTGAGTGTATCTTTTTCCGAATAAAAAATCTGATATCCCATAGACTCTCCATTGTACCGTATCAAAAATACTTCTAACCTTTATCCTCATGCTTATGCACTTTTTTGAGAAACAAGTACAAAGACATTGCAAAGAAACACTTTGGGATGACTCTCCCCTTGTTTCTCATCACTTCATGCTTCTTTAGGTGTAACATTCCTTGCAATTTTCATTATACTTCTATCAAAAAAATACACTGGTGTACTAATTGCTTCAACTTAAAAATTATTTGATAGATTTTACCTTTTATCATTCTCCTCGCCATCTCTACATCTATCCTTTCTTTGCAACATTTCTTTCTCTGTGAATGCCATGAGACTTGTAATACCTATAAAATATTGAAATGATGGTGTGATATTCACTTGTGGCCTCATGCCAACCTTACATGTAATCAAGGCTATAAGTCTACACATGTGCAACCACAACATTTTATTGTATTTTTTCAATATATACTATTTTAGGCTAAGGCCAAAGTAGTCAACTTCCTTGGAGCTAGCACCCCACTATCCATCTCTACAACTATCCTCAATTTGTCAAGATGTCCTCTCTATTAACATTCCAAAATATTCTTGGGCTTTGGTGATGTCCTTAGTACTAGATTTTTCATCATTATTTTCATCACAAATTCTTTTGTCATGAGCTAAGTGTTTTCTTATGTGATTCTTTAGCTTATGGGCACCTACATCTCATGTTTCTCATGTTCATGGGTTCATCTTCTCTCCTCTTTGTGTTTTTTTTTTCTTCTTATTTATGGTTTTTTGGTTGTTTACATTCAATCCTTGTTTATCTCTTGTAATCTCAACATGGTATCAGAGTAGGTGTGAACTTTCCTCTTTGGATTATCTCATTTCTTCGACGGTTTTCTAAATTTTTTCCTCGGGTTTCACCCATCTTCAATGGCACACTGCAATGCCGATCCAGGATTGGTTCGAAATCATCTTTTCTAAGGTTTCTTCCTTTTAGAGCTTCCAAGTAAGGCTCAATTTTTACTATTTTGATCAAGGGAATTGCTTAGTGATGGAATTTTTTGGGTTAATTAGTCGATCTATTAGACTAATGGCTAATGGCATTTCCCCAAGGGTTGCAAGACTAGGGTTTTTAGATCATCTTCATTTCAGAGTTTCAAACCCTTCTTTCATGCACACCTTCTTAGGTGTATGCAAGGGATCTCTTAACCCATTTTATCTTTAAATTTATACTTTTCCCTAATCAAAGTGGCTGGTTATTCTTGGGTAGATTTTATTTAAGATGCTACTAACACACATTTATATGCACATATTTTCTGCACTATGCATGTTGGGCTCTACCCATTTCAGGATATGATGATTTGGCTCATTCATCATTGGAGGCTTTCCTTATTTTTTAGAAAATTGTTGTATTATAGTGCATGCCATGGTTGATGATGTGAGGCATATGTAGAAAAAACACTGTTACCAATGAAATAGGTAACCGCACTATTACCTACTTTTTTTTGGTAGCATAAAAAGCACCCGATTTTGAAAAGTGGTGATGCAGAATCACCCCTTTTTTTTTGTGCACATTTTTGACACTCTAATATTTTTATTTATTTAGTATGAATATTTGTTTTTGTTAGGTAAACATGACTCGAGGTAGAGTCAATGTTGACTAGGGTAAATAGTAGTGGTTTTGGGGCACACGGTTTTGTGCACCCATGGTTTTAGCCCATGGTATTGCATGTAATGGAGCCTATAAGAGACTGGGAATACTTCATTGTGATGTAGTACTGGAGGTGAGTGGTGAAGGCTCACTTGGCCAAATTGGCCAGGGTTTTGGCCAATGGTTAATGAAATTTCATTGGTTGGGTTTTTCCCTAGATTTAGGGTTTTCCTGGTTAAACATCTGTGTTTATGTTTATGATTTGTTGCTGACCTTTTATGTTTATTTCTCTGGGTAAATTCTTTATTGTTTCTGCTGTGCATAAGGTCTAACAGTTTTAAAAAGTTAGTGATTTTCATGCTAATTTTGAAACATATTGATGCAGCATCAATTTTTTTTTTTTTTTTTAGAGCGGTGATTTTCATGCTAATTTTGAAACATATTGATGCAGCATCAACCTCTTTTTTTACAGTGGTGATTTTCATGTTGGTAATAAAACACAAAACTTATATATATATATATATATATATATATATATATATATATATATATATATCAACAATAAAAATGTAAAAAAAAACAAAATTAACTCGTAAAAAAAAAAAATGACAAAATTTGAAAAAAAAGCACATAATTTAAAGAAAAAAAACAAAAATTAACCCAAAAAAAAAAAAAAAACATTTTTTTCTAAGTTATTAAAAAAAACCATATAATTAAAAAAAAAAAATTTAAAATAGAAAATTTAAAAACAATAAAATTACAAAATTAAAATTTAGATTAAAAAAAAAATACAAAAAAGAAAAAATTAAATTTAAAAATTAAAAAAAAAAAAGAAAAAGAAAAAAGAAAAAGAAAAAGAAAAAAACCACATGCAAATAATTAAAAAACAAATATCCATAAATTTATTGTTTTTTTTTTTTAATGAAACAATTTATAAATTTTAAAAATGAAAAACTAAATAAACTAAAAAATTAAAAAATTAAAAATAAATTAAATTAAAATTTAATAAATAAATTTTAAATTTAAAAAAATAATTAATCTAATAAATTAAAAAAAGAAATGAATTAAAAAAAAAAACAATTTTTAATTTTTTTGAAATAAAAAAAAAAAATTTAAAAAAATTAAAAACAAAAAAGAAAAAAAAATCAAATTAAAAAAAAAATATAAAAAAAAAAAACTTTTTTGATCGTGGTGGCGCCACCAATCGGCCTCTTGCCGCGGGAGGCCGATTCCTGGAAAATCGCCCTCCCGCCACAGGAGGCCGATTTCGGGAATCGCCCTCCCGCCGCGGGAGGCCGATTCCCGGAATCGACCTCCCGCCGCGAGAGGGCGAGCCCCGGAATCGACCTCCCCCGCCACCTCGTTCTGTGAGGCCGAGATTCGTGCTACCACGATAAAAATTTTTTTTTTTTTTTAATTTTTAATATATATATATATATATATATATATATATATATATATATATATATATATATATATATATATATATATATATATATATAAAATTCAAAAAATTCAAAATTAATTTTTTTTTAATTTAATTTAATTTTTATATTTGTTATTTAATTTTTTATTTTTATATTTATTTTTTTTTAATTCATTTTTTTTTTTGTTTTTAAATTTATTTTTTATTTTTCTAAATTTTGTTAATAATTTTTATTAAATTTGTTTTTTGTTTTGTTTTTTTTTTTCATATATATATATATATATATATATTTTATTATTAAATTTTATATTTAGTTTTTTCATTTAATTTTTTAAAATTTAATAAATTTTTTACGTGTGTATATATATATATATATATATATATATATATATATATATATATATATATATATTTTAGTTTATTTGAATTTAATATATATATATATATATATATTTTTTTTTTTTAAATTTTTTATTATTATTTTTTTAATTACATAAATTTTTTATATGTATTTATATATTTTTTAATTTCAATTAAAATTGTGTATTTAAAATTAGATTTTATTTTATTTATTTTTTAAATTAATTTTTATTTTATTTTATTTTATTTTTAATTTATTTTTTTCAATTTTTCAATTTTAATTGATTTTAAAAGTTTTTAAACTTTTTATTTTAACAATGTTTTTTTTTTAATTTTTTTTTTATTTCAAAATTTATTTGTTTATTCATTTATTTATTAAAATGATATATATATATATATATATATATATATATATATATATATATATATATATATATATATATATAATTTAATTTGTTATTTTAATATTAACATTTTTTTTTTAAATTTAATAAAATCTAATATATATATTTTTAATTTAAGTTCGTGTGTGTATATATATAAAATTTAAATTTAATTTATTTTTTAAAATTTATTTGTTTTTTAATATATATTTTTTTAAATTTAATATTTTTATTGTATTTTATTTTTCATTTTTCTTTTTTTTACTTTTAATTTAAATAATGTTTTTTTTTTTTAAATTTTAATTAATTAATTAATTTTAAAGTTTTAAATTTATTAAAATTTAATATATTACTTTAAATTTAAATTTTTATTTTAATTAAACATTTTTTTTTTTTTTTAAATTTAGTTTTTTAAAATTTCTTTCTTTTTTAACTTGGTTTTTTATTTTTTTTATTTAATATTTTTATTTTGTTTTTATTTATTTATTTCTATATATTTTGAAATTTTAATCTTTAATTAATTAATTAATTAATTATTTATTTCTTAAATTTTAGGTTTTTTTTAATGTTTGAATTAAAATTTTTATTTTTTTAATTCCTATATATTTTTAAATTTTAAGCTTTAGAATGTTTTAATTTTTTAAATTTATTTTTTTCTTAAATTTTAGGTTTTTTTTTTAATGTTTGAATTTTAAAAATCAAAAAATGTTATTTCTATTTTTAAAAATGTCAAAAATATGACACAATTTTCTAGCATCAAGCTGGTTTTGTTTTTGAGGGGTGTTTTTTCAATCCTTTTTTTCAAGAAACAATTTTGTTTTTAGCATAATTTTATAAAATGTTGAAATTTGACCTTAAAAAAAAACCAAGTGCATTCTGGAATACACTTTTTTTGTTTTTGGGGTGTTTTTTCATGTTTTTTGAGTCTTTTTGGGCTAGAGTTCCCGTTTTGAGGTCAGGTTACCTGTTTCATCGGTAACAATGTTAAAAATTTAACTAGCTGACAACCTTCACAATTTTAAGTTTTTGCTCAAATATATTTCCGACAGTACCAAACTAGAAGGTATGATATAATTGAAGTAAACATAAGGCTCTAAAATATTACTGTTACACAACCTATTAGCTTTGTAACCTATCCTATTTTATATGCTCGAACAACCCTGCCTTGTGTCGGGCATTGTTAAGCTTTGCACTGATTGATATGAACCTACTTTTTTCATCTATGGGTATTATTCCTTTTTTTCTTGCAAGATAATGTGTTATTAAATTATTTATAAATTTATTTCTATATATATAAACATATATGACATTCCCAACTCGTTCGTTCCAAACTTGTTTGATTGTGATCATGCAAAAGAAATTATTTTAGGACCAAAGTAAATCGACCGTATAGTGCCCTCAAGCAATTGTTAATTTTTTTTAAAGATTGAAAAAGGGTCATATAGATCAGTTTGTATGTTGTATAGGGGTTGAATAAATGATCCATAAGTGACAAGTTTGTGTCAGTCATGGAAAAACCAGAGTGGTTGAAATAAGGGTCAAACCCTTTTGCCAATAGGAAAAGAAAACTATGCAAAGAAGGGGCGGCCGACATTTTGGTTGGTAGAAAAGGATCTACTAGTATCACCTCAAAGAAGAACGTAGTTTTGAGTGTATTTTTCCAGGAGAGGTGGGAAGGTATGGTCAACAGTCGTTGGTGGAAGAACTATGGCCTGCATGCAAGCCTGCACTCAACAAAAACAAAACCACAAGAAGCATAAGGTGGCAACTAACTAAGAAGGAAGTAACACAGGTTAGATTAGTCGACACCACTCAACTGTTGAGAAATTGGGAGGGAAAAGACACAAAAATGACCGACAGAAGGAAAATTGTCAGCATAGTTTGTGGATGGAGGAGTGCTATCAGAGCTAGCTAGAACTATGCCAGTGAAGGTTTAGTAGCCAACACATGTTGTCAAGTAGCCTAGTTGAAGCCGTAGTGACGGGCCTTCAGGCACAATCCGACCAAGAATTGGAGCAATTACAGTTGACAAGTGGGGAAGCACATAGATCGTAGTCATAGGTAAGCAGGTAGGCTGTCAGGTTGGGTGTAGGAGCCTGCATCAAACTTCCCGTGCCTACATCCAAAATAGTCTTGCCTTCAAAATGGTGCATGTTCTCAAATATAGTTGTTTAATAAACATACATCCTCACGTGTCACATTTGGGAAAAGAGTTGTAGGGAATCTCCACAATTCCCTCGCTGAACATGTCTTTCCTTGTACCAAATCACTAACATTTGTGCATAGCCTTTACTAAATAACAAATATTTTTTCTCTTCATCATCTCATAATTGTAAAATAATTTCCTCAATATGTTGATTATCAACAAACTTTTCCTCATGAGAAGGTGTCTTATCTTGAGGAGAAATTTGCTCATCAACAGACCATTTTGAGATAATTTATAAAGAGGATGATAGAATAAATTTAAGAGAGATAGTTGAAGATGACTTCATATTTCCCTAGTTTTGTAGGGGAGGTGGGTAATGAGGCATTGATGGATCAAATATAAGAGGAAGAATTACAAACAATTTTGCATTGTTTCCAAAAGTATAAGAACTCTCAGTCACTTCGCAGGACAATATAATTCTTCTAGATGTTCTATGACTTCCTTCAAACAAACCAAGAATTGCTGACAAATTAAAATACACAAGCAAGATTTGGGAGCTTTCAATTCAACATTTCAAGCTTTAATCCCAAAAACTAGACAAGAATGAGATGATTTCAAACCCATATCACTATGTAATTGCATCTACAAAATCATTGAAAAAATTATTGCATGTAGGGTCAAAATCCAATAAGCTGATTCCATGTCATTAGAACAATTTTGCATCCTTCTTGAGAAACAAATCCATTACGGAATAGGAGTTGCCCAAGAAGTAATTTATAACATCAAACCAAAAAATTACAAGAATTTTTAGTGAATTTGTCTTTCCAAGACATATGATAGAGAAAATTGGCTTCATTTAGGGCTACTCATCCATATACGGTTCAATGTGCAATTGGTTAACTAGATAATGAACTATCTTTCCTCAATATCTTTGCAATTCTAATTAATGGCTCAACCTGTTCTTCTATTATGCCTACAAGAGACCATGGGTAGGTATGACTAACGTCTCCTCTTCCATTTTTGATTGTAGAGTAGGTGGTCTCAACAGAGTTATAACAGAGTAAAAAATAACTATAAGCTTGACAACTATACAAATAGGAATTACCCTAAACTGGACATATTTACTCTTTGTTGATTAAGTTTTTCTTTTGGATGATAGGACCAAGGCAGATGCAATTATGATGAAGGACCCAACCCTTGAGGAACTAAAATTCCTACCTTAAAAACTACTAGCGATTGAGGAGGTACAAGAATCGACATCATTTTTGATTTGAACCGAAATTTCCTTATTATCTTTGAGTATTTCCCTAATCACAATGATCAGTATATTCTCCTCATGGCTTATTTATTTCATTCTATCTAATAGTAAAATCCAAAAAATGTATCCTTACATTTGAATCTTGGGAAAAAATATATATATATAATTGTTATCATTTAAATTATCCATATCTCTTGGAGCCCAAAAATCCATTTGCTTTGGATACTCTTTATCTATATCCTCAAAAGAAACCCTATTATAAGCTGAAGGACCATTATGTCCTCTTGAGTATTGACAAATTGTGATGGAATGAAACTGGGTGACGACCAGATCCAGGTGTACCATGTCAGAATCTAGGTTCATTGAGATGACGACCATGGTTTGAAGATATCCACCATACAAACTAGGACGACCTATACTTATCGTTTCCATCTCTCTTTCATCATCAAGATTAACATACTAAGGAACTATAACCCATAGAGGCCCATGGTAGTCATTGCAAGGTAATTTATTAGAATACATGTCATTTCTTATTATGATATTTGCCACACCCGAAAACATCATCATTCGCATTATTTTGAATAGTATACAAATTAGGTCAACATAATTTTTTTTTCACATTTACAACTTCCCTCACATTTGTTGGTTCCTCAAGCTCGAGCACTTTCATAACAAAAATAGGAAAATTCAAACAAAAAAAATGGTCCACTCTCTTTTCATTTTCTATTATTATAATATAGTTTTATTAGACACTGTTTGTTTGTTTGTTTTGGTTAGAAAATTGTTTGCTCTTGGTTTTATGTGACTTTCAATTTATCGTATGTAGCATGTTGAGAAATGGGAAAGAATAATGTGTGACATTTATCTTGCAGAAATTGATGTTGAATGAAAGGATACATAGTTTAACCAAGCTACAGTTCACTTTGGTAAAGGCAGAGGAACATCTTAAAAAGCTACTTAGGAATACACCATATACAAAGTTTGAACATAAGTACTATATGCATTTTTATTTTGCAGATATGTTCTTTTTTCTACCCAAGATATCACAACAAGAAAAATATTGATATTGTAGAAATTGTTTGAGGACCTCATTGAGGTCGATTTTTCTGATGTACTACTTGATTGATTCTTTCTCATATGTCAGGAAGGCTTTAAATATGAAGTAATATGTTAATGAAACAAATGAGATTCAAATTTTATAGATATAAAAGATAAAAAAATTGTCAATGTCTTTGTTTGATTGTTACTTGACTCTGTTGTGGGTAGGTTACAGGAAATGTGATTGGAAAAAGGATGGGGAGACAATGCCTAACACGTCTTGGATATGATTCATTTGTTGTTAGAGATCTCTTAGCCACCTGAGCCCTCGACTTAGTTGACATGATTGTTCCTAAGCTTTCCTTGGAAGTTGAATACTAAGTTACTAAGGTGTTCTTTTCTACATATGGTGAAGTTTTATTTTCTTTGTTTATACAGGTCATCTGGCCACATTATAGTGGCCACTCTCTCCCCACTGAAGAAAATTTGTTTGAGTTTCTTACTTGAATGGAGAAAAATGGCTTTGCCATTGCTGATGTTGAGGTATATGTCGTATAAACTATTTATAGTCTAATTTACTTTATATTCTTGTGTTCATTGTCTTTCATGTCTTACACTCTGCATTGTATCTTATTTTGTTTTTAGAAAATGAAATCAATGTTGATGGTAAGAAGAAGGAATTGAAAAAAGAGGAGAGAAATACCATTGGAGCGATAAATGCAAAAAGAGAGAGAAGAACTAGTTTGGTGATACCCTTAGAGCCAATATCTCACATAAGACACACATATAAAGACTGATGTTCAAGTCTTCAAAGTTGTTGAATTCACTTGTAATGCCTTGACAACACAACGATAATTTGTTGAAGTGATGAAACATCATTTCGTGTGTAAATTGTAGTCCAACTGATATTAAGTTGGAAACTCATTGTGATACTTTAACATTTCATATAATATAATTTATGAGGTTGAAATTATTTACAGTTGCAATTGATATTGTTAGTATTGTAATTAACATATGCAACTTTTTGTTTTCATATTAGATGAACATGCGCATTTTATGACATTTTTTAAATCCTGCAAATTAATTTATGTTGATTAATAATGAACACAAAATCAATTTAAAACTACTAAATTAGTAGTTTATATTGATTAATGATGAACACAAATAAAATGAATATACGACTAAATTAGTCATTTATAATGATTATTAATGAAAGTAAATGAAATGAATATAAAGTACTAAATTAGTCGTTTATATAATGAATATGAAACTACCAAAAAAAGATAAATGACTACTACAAATGATAAATTTGTGATTACAAATGAAAACTAAATTTTGCATATATACGACTATTAGTAGCTAATTTACAGTATCTTATAACACGACCAAAATTTAGTCATATTTCTTTTGTCATTAATTGATTTCAAACGATGACCAAAATTTGCATATATATGACTATTAGTAGCTAATTTACAGTATCTTGTAACACGACCAAAATTTAGTCATATTTATTTGGTCATTAATTTTTTTCAAACGATGACCAAAATTTGCATATATATGATTATTAGTAGCTAATTTACAGTATCTTATAACACGAACAAAACTTTGGTCATATTTCTTTGGTCATTAATTGGTTTTTGCAAGAGATCATATAGTAATATATTTTGTTGTATATTTGGTTATTAATTGTCATAGTTAATGACTAAATAAATGATTAAATCAATGACTAAATTAATGACCAAATCACTAACTAAATTAATGACCTAATATACTACTAGACAACACAATTGAGATAACCAATTAATGACTAAGCTAAAAACGACTAAAAGTTGGTCGTGTTATAAGACACTGTAAATTAGCTACTATTGGTCACCGATCGAAAAATAGTCATTTATATGCAAATTTTAGTTGTTTTTTTAGTAATTAATTAGCCATTTTATACTAGTGGAAGTGATTCAAGGGGCACAGTGAAGCATAAATATCATTGTTTGTTTTCAAAATGACTTGAAGCAAGAAAATTGAAACACCTAATAAGAAACCATAAAGCTCTACCATGACGCATGAAGAAGAGGAATAAATACAACACGATATATCAAAATTACAAGACCAAGTGAAAAATAATTCTCTCTTGCAAATAGTAACCAAAAATGAAATGGAAGCTAAGATGGATGGGTTGAAGATGGTTTAAAAGAAGAAATGGAAGGTTTGAGGAATGGCATGGAAGCTAATATGGATGGTATAGAAGCAAAAATGAAATTCAACATGGAAGATTTGAATAATTCTTTAAAAGGAGATATGGAAGGTTTGAAGGAAGGATTGACAAAGTTGCTAAAAAAAATGCTTCCTAATGGCGAAAAGGCATTAGATGAAACTCACGATGAGAACAAAAGGAATTTTAATAACTATTTAATAGACTCTAACTTTGGATTGAAGACTCACCATATTTCAAAGATCGATATGAGGAAGTTTGATGCAAGGATTTAGTAACATTGATACTATAGATGGAGTAATATTTTGATTTCCATAATGTGAAACACACACAAAAGGTACACATTGTATCTTTACATTTATAATCCAATCAGTTAGTATGTTATCTATGGCTTTGTTCTCATAAGCCACTTGTCACTTGGTAATTTTTTACAGAGGAAATGATAGCACATTATGAGGATACAAAGAGAAACACCTTCTTTAGCCACTTGATAAATCTCAAACATAAGGGTTCAATGGTAGAGTACATTGAGGAATTCAAAAAATTGAATATCAGGGTAAATGATATTCCAGAGGAGCTTAGGATTGATGTATTCAAAGGGAATTTAAAGGATAACATCCAACATGAGGTTCACCTTTGGGAACCCGATTCATTGGAGAAGGAATTCAGGGTGGAAAGAAAAGTTGAAAGAAATTATGGCAACAAGGAAGTCTACCACTCACAGCTATAAAGATGGAAGTGTTGTTTATCCTAGCCTTCCACAACTTACAAGGTTGACACCACAAAAATTGGAGGAAAAAATAGAAAAATGGATTTGTTAAATTTGTGATAAGAAATGCACTAAAGGTCATAAGTGTGTTGAGAATAAATTATTTTACATAGATTATGAAAAGGAGGAAGAAAATGAACAAGAAACATTAAAAGAACAAGATATACATGAGGAATGACCTCAAAGAAATAAGAAATCATATATTGTAATGCATTGGTAGGAATTACCACTCCTCAAACTCTCAAGATAGAAGGACATATCAAGAAGAAAAAGGTAATAGTGTTGATTGATTCGGGTAGTACCCATAATTTTATTCATTTTAATATAGCCAAGGAATTGAATTGCTTCATATATCCAAGACCAGAGTGTCAAGTGATGGTTGCAAATGGAGGGACTATAAATGACTCTGGAAAGTGTCATAATATCAGGCTATCCATGGGGGAATATGTATTGAATAGTCGAATTTTTTCCATTCTAATGGGTGGTGTTGATGTTATCCTAGGAGTCCAATGGTTACAATCTTTGGGGACGATATCTTTTAATTTTCAAAAAAATTTCTTGATTTTTTTTTGGGAAGGAAAGAAAGTCGAATTAAGGGGCATAATAGGGAAACCAAGAAAGACAATCAACTCTAATGGCACGGAAAACCTTCTAAATAAAAAAAAAATAGGCATAATTTCACAATAATGCTCACTAGAGGTTCAAACATTGAAATTGTCTATTTCTCTTGATCTCCAAAAAGTCTTGTAGAATCATTCAAAGGTATTTGAGACTCCCAAAGGTCTCCCACCTATTCGTTATCATGATCATGATATTGATTTGATTTTAGGAATTGTTCCTCCAAAGATGGGGCCTTACAGATATCCTTATTCGCAAAAGAGTGAAATTGAACGTATGGTTTGCAGAAATCCGAGAAGCCGGTATAATTCAACCTAGTCAAAGTTATTTCTCTTCTCCAATAGTATTTGTGCACAAGAAGGATGGATAATGGCACATGTGTCTAGATTATAGGGAGTTCAACAAGCTCATTATTAAAGATAAATTTTCCATTCTTGTCATTGATGAATTGTTGGATGAATTACATGAATCAATTTACTTTACCAAGCTGGATATTTGTTCATGATATCATCAAATTTTAATGAATAATGAAGACATTATGAAAACAACATCCAGAACTCATGAGGGTCATTATAAATTTTTGGTCATGCCTTTTTGCCTTACTAATGCACTTTCCACATTTCAAGGTTTGATGAATTCCATTTTCAAACCCTTGGAAAATTTTCGTTAGTATTTTTTTGATGATAAATCAATCTACAGCAAGTCTTGGAAGGATCATGTTCATCATGTTGACAAGGTGCTCAAACTATTGGAGGAGAAACAATTATATGCAAAAACCTCCAAATGTTTCTTTGGAGTATAGGAGGTGGAATATTTGTGTCGTATTGTATATCATGAGGGTGTTAAGGTATACCCTAACAAAATTAAATCCATTAATGGAAATCCCCATAACCATAAATCATCTTCAAGGATTTCTCATGTTGTCAGGGTATTGTCATAAGTTTGTTAAGAATTATGGGAGAATAGCAAAACCTCTAACATCATTACCAAAGAAAGATGCATTTTCTTGGACTCCAAAAGCAACTAAGACCTTTGAAATTATTAAAGAGGCAATGTGCCAAGCACAAGTCTTAGCTATGCCAGACTTCACAAAAACCTTTACTGTGGAATGTGATGCTTCAGGAAATGGAATTGGTGTTGTTTTAATGCAATAAGGAAGACCCATTCATTTTGAAAGTCATCCAATCAAAGGAAAATATTTACACAAACCTATTTATGAGAAGGAAATGTTGGAAATACTACATGCGCTCAAGCAATATCGACCTTACCTAATAGAAAGACACTTAAAGGTTAAAAAAAATCATTGTATTTTTAAATAATTTTTGGAAAAAATATTATCTCCAGAAGAACAACAAAAATGGGTCACAAAGATGTTAGGTTATGATTTTGAAATAATATACAAAAAACAGAATCAAAATGTTGTTGTAGATGCACTCTCAAGAAAGGATGAGGATGAAAAAGAATTATTTTGTGCCTTTTATATTATCCACCTTGAGTGGATAACAAAAGTAAGGGATGAATGGAAGAATGACGAAGAGGTGTGGACACTCATTCAAAATTTGCAGCAAGATCCTAGTACATATGATACATTTAGCTGGAAAAATGATTCATTATGGTACAAAGATCGCTTATATCTTTGTAAGAATTCCCAACTCAAAAAAAATATTCTTTTGGAATTACACACCTCTCCCTTAGGAGGGCATTTAGGTTTTTAAAAAAATTACCACACGGTCAAGAAGGAATTTTTTTGGGATGGCCTTAAATATGATATTCATAAGTTTGTGGAAGAATTTTTGGTTTTCCAACAAAATTAAGTTCACACAATTAAGACCCCGACTCTATTACAAGCTTTGTCCATTCCAAGTCAGTGTTTGGAGGAGGTTCCAATGGATTTTATCACAAGTTTACCCAATTCTGAAGGAAAGTGTTTCATCATGCTGGTAGTTGATAAAGTTACCAAGTTTGCACACTTGTGCATTATCTGATCCTTTTAAATCTAGTATAGTTGCTACTGCTTTTTTGGAAATAATTCAAAATCTTCATGGAAACCCAAAGATTATTGTAAGTGATAGAGATCCCATTTTCACTAGATTTTTTTGGACGGAATTATTTTATTTTCTTGGAATAAATTAGCTCATAACCCATATTATCATCTTCAATTTGATGGGAAAACTAAGATAATGAAGAAATGTTTGGAAGGATATTTTCGTTGCTTTGTATCGAATTAACAAACACAATGGGTCAAGTGGTCACCTATAGCTGAATGGTGGTATAACACTTCCTTCCATACTGTAGAAAAAATGAACCCATTTATGACACTTTATGGTTATCATCCACCATCCATCATGTTAGCCATCAGTAAATTTTTTCACAGCAAATGATGGCTAAAACAGGTCTTGAGCCTTCAAGAGGTCATTTTCATAAAAAATCACTCATTCTTGAAGTCTGCTGTTCCTTAGCACTGCTATTCCCTAGCAGTGTTGTTCCTTAAACAGTTCTGTTCCTTAAAATAGTGCTATTCCTTAAACAGTGATGTTCCTTAAATAGTGTTGTTCCTTAAAACAATGTTGTTCCTTAGTGCTGTTCCCTAGCAGTACTGTTCCCTAGCAGTTCTGTTCCCTTCAAAATTTTGTTGTTCCCAAAGTAATTTGTTTCCTAAAAGGCTCCATTTTCCTCATTTCATGCCCCCATATCACTCATTTTCCTCTGAAAAAACCTTCTCATTTACCCTTCATTCTCCTAAAAATCCTTCAAAAATCCTTTTTTTCGAAGTTATAAAACCCTTTTTATGGTTTAAAAACCCTCCCTTTTTCCTATCGGAACACTAAAAAAAATCATAAAAAACCCCTAAAAAACCTTCTTTTGGCCTAAAAAGTGCCCTTTTATTAACAAACAGGCTTTAGCCCCTTTTGGCTTAGCCCCCAACCCCTCTCCGCCATAAGACCTTGCACCCAAAAACCGGGCACTTGCACTCATCACATCACAATTATTATATCGCATCAGAATTTTTGCGTTCTTCCTCCCCTCACCCTGTTTTCCCCCGCTAATGCGATAAGCCCTTTCTTCCGTGGCCTCTGGTCACATACCCCTCCACATGAACATGCCCCAGCTCCATGGTTCTTAGCCCCATCGCCATCGTGCCATTGACACTTCCCTTTCTCCTTCTCCCTTGTATTATGTTACGTCGAACCCCCGATTGCGATTAGCCCCCTGTCCCTTGGCCCGTGGTCACTATCTCCTCACGGGATCACTCCCCAAAACTTACCCCTAGCCCCCTCCCCTTAAAAATTTTATACCCTCGCCCCCTTTGTAAAAGCCTTTTCCTTTGTTTTTTTCCCCCACTCTATTTGGCAACTCCCACATCAATCGTGGCCGTTGATCTATATGATCCAACGGCCCCGATCAAACCTGATACCCGATCCTACCGGGGCCTACCTGCCACTACCCTGCTGCCCCTCCAATCTCCTCCCACCAGCTGTCCTCCACCATCCGCCCTTCACTCGATCACTTATCTCCATCACGCTCCCCCGTAGCCGTTGGATCTTCCCCCCCAGATCCAATGGTCTAAGATCAATATCGCATGACTTTCGCGTCCAAGGTTTAACGTCCCAAAGTCGTGCAAGACCGGTGGTATTGTGGAGGACGCGTGGCATGATATAACTATATCACGTTCCCTCTGGGCTAAACCACTTACCACCCAATGGTCACGTGAAAACCACCAGTGGTATTTCAAAAACTGCCAAGTTATATTTTTGTGCCAAATATGGTTTTTAAACAGGATTTTCACGGGTTTTCACCATGAAGCCTCTTCTGCTCCTTTGCATATGCTCCACCGCCTCTGCCAACCTCCAAAGCAATCTTGCCAACCTCGCAAGTTTTGATAACATGTTTTATTGGATTTTTGTAGGTTTTTGATAACAGTTTTTGAGGTCGAAAGCCCCCTTACGCTCCATGAAGGAACATGGCCTAAGATCATGATCCCTGAAGCTCAAACGATGCAGAATAGAGGCTTCCAGGTTTAATTCCATGGTTTAGTCGGTGCTTCATGAGTACTGGTTATCCATCGAACCCTCCAACACGCTAAAATCCACTTATACATAGCAAAGAAGAAAAACAACAAAGATGAAGGTTAAAGGTTTAACCCGACAGTTTGAGAGTTAATATGCATGGTTGAAGGATTAATCTTACAACTCAAGGACAAAAAACATAGGATAAGGGTTTATGCATGAGTTTGAAGGATTAAAATCTTAATCCTGCTATTTTAATGTTAAAACACAGTTTAAAGATGGATACATACAGTTAAAGGAACAGGCATAAAGCACCAAAGCCTAATTTAGTTGAAAAAGGAAAAAGGTAGATGACTAAAGCCAAATCAGTGAATACAGTTAGCATATAAAGTTTAAATATTTTGAAGATGATTTCAAAGGCCTTAAAGCAAGAATTAGGGTCTAATCAATGTTTAAAGCCACTAGGACAGACAAATCAATAAAGGAAGCCTCCGAATGCCACATCATAAAGGCTATAACTCCTCAAAATGCCACCTGCCAGTTGATTTCACCTAAAAGAGTGCATATTGATTACACAGTCAGAGATATTTCTAAAGACAACTCAGAATTAAATACCAACCTACCAAAATCCCCCAAAGTCAACAAAAGTGACTGAAGTTGATGAAATTTAATGTAATAATCAATTAGCAGAGTTAATACATGTAATTTCTTCTCCATTTGGCCCTTCAAAGGCCAAAAAGCACTAACTCTGCATTAATTGGATAGATAGGCCTTTCTTTCACTCCACCTTCTCATTTCTTCTATAAATACTTCTCTAGAAGACAATATACAGGTTGGTCTTTGGATACCTGCTGAATGTAAATAGCTATTGAAGCATGTTGTAGCTTTGTTTTGTAATTGAAAATACATAAGCTGAGATGAGAAGTTTAAAGCTGTAAAGACCCACTGGAATTGAAGATTGTAACTGGTTTGAACATCAAATACAATAGCTGATTTATGGGATCCTGGTCTATGTCAATGGTGACGTGTTTCTCATTGTAATTGTTATTTTCTTTATGTTTTCATTCTGTCCAATTTTCTCTGATAAAGAACAACAAATATAGATTAGGATTTACTTCTATAGTACCCAAAATCTCATTGATAAATATTTATCCTTTACGCTTTCTTCCAAATGTGTTTTGAAGGTAATTCAATAGAGTATAACCAGTGAAGTGTTGGTAAGCCCATGTTTCCTGAGTACAACTTGAGATATTGTCTTTGAATGTTCTCGAAAAGTCTGCTTATTAAAGTTGAGCTAGAGAAGTTTATGGTTAGCCCTGTCCTCTAGTTTATCTCCAACAATTGCTTTGAAAAGTTCCCTTAAGAGTTTTTTGAAAGCAGGCTAGTTTAAAAGTACTTACCTGATCTTAGAGTATTTTTATGTTTATCATGAATGTTTTCCTTTGAGAATATGCTGAAAGCAGGCTAAGTTAAAAGTCTTTACTTGATCTTAAGCTATTCTTGTTTTTTTAATGTTTTCTCTTGAAAGTATATCAAAAGTAGGCTAGATTAAAATTACTTACCTGATCTTAGGTTATTTTTGTGTCTTTCCATTAAGTGCATGTCAAAATCAGGCTAGTTTAAAAGTACTTACCTGATCTTAGGCTGTCCTTTGTTTTTCTCATGTGTTTGCTTCTTTCACCACTATTAATGTTTCATTCCATAAAATCAACTTAAAGAGATCCCTTGACATAGATGACTTGCCCCATGGACCACTCTTGAAACTTGCTGTGAAATTAAATCCTCTTATGACTCCATAGCCAAAAGGATTGATGCCGCTCCTTGCTTATCTTATCAGCTGAACCATTTTTTCACTTACTCATATCTTCACCCTTCATACAAACTTCCTTCATCTTCATGTTATCCTGCCCAACCAAAAACAAACAAACCCTTGTTCTTCATAACTAGCCTAATATCATACTTAAAGCCATAAAGAAACATCTTTTGAACACACATATATAGAGAGATCCCTCTCTGAATCTAGGATGGCTAGATCCTCAGATTCCAAAGTGGTTTTGATGTAGTCTCTGCAGCGTTTGTATTTTCCAATCTTGCAAACTACAGAGACCTAACACATCACATCATCTTTAAGAGAAAATTCTAAGGTTAAAGAAGTGGAAGGTCACATCGAGCATCAAAAACAAGTTCTCCAACTCTTAAAGGATAACCTCACTCTGGTGCAAAATAAAATGAAACAATAGGTATATCAACATCATAGGGAAATAAGTTTTGAGGTAGGTGACTGAGTATTTTTACGACTACAAACATACAAACCAATGTCCATCAAGCAAGATAAGAAGGATACAAAATTATCACCCAAGTACTATGGTTTGTACAAGGTGTTGCACAATATTGGTATTATGGCATACAAATTGGGATTGCCTACATCTTCGCAAGTACACCCAGTTTTCCACGTTTGATGCTTAAAGAAGTTTATCAATGACAAGATTCCAATTCAAACAATGTTTCCTGAATTTGAAGAAGAAGGAAAAAACATATTTGAGCTTGAAACTGATCTTTATATGCAAACTTGAATATTTTTGATTAAAATTGCAAGTGGAATGTTTAGGGTTTTTATGAAATTATATCAATTACATTAACACATACAAGATGATTTTTATCTCAATTTTTCAAAAATAAAAGAGACAACAGTACCATGACAGAAAACACAAAACACAAAATGATGAAGGAGTTCACCCCTCTTGGGCTACATCTCTTGGTCCAACTTCCAATGTTGGGCCTCTTTCATTATGCTATTTTTTTTTTTAATTTTCAATGCTTAGAATGCAAAACTAATGTCGCAAATGGATCTATAATATTAAAAAACCCCTAGCTGGGTTCTTTCTTCACTCAAAAAGGTCGAAAATTGACTGAGTTATGCTCCAAAGAAAATTTCCTGCTAACTGTCCCCCAATTCGCCCCTGCCTGCTATCCATTCTACAAATTCCACCTTTTACAATCACACAGAGAATTTTATTGATCCACTAGATCATTCCTCCCCATTGGAAGATTTTGGACCCCAAAATATCACTTTCAGTTAACAAACATATGAGGGTACAATTCCCACACCCTTCCAATCTCAATCCATTTGGCTTTGTTTGGATTTGTTCCTTTGAGCCCCACACGAAGGTACTCCTTGTTTCCTCATTTTGAAGTTATTTTTTTCCTGTCGAGGATGATATCTCACTGCAATTATTCAAGATATTCATGAGAGAAATATTTAATTGAAGGAATCTAAACATTCTCTCCTTGATCTTCAATCAAAGGAAGCTCATACAACCTTAAATCCTCAACATTAACAATTGCATAAATTTGCATATATAAAGGAAAATCCAACCTGAAGGCATTATTACCAATATTTTCCAAAATTATGAATGGACCATATCAATTTGGTTTCAACTTCTTACCTTCTCCTTGGAGTCTCTCTTTGCTATTGTGAAGCCAAACTTCATCACCGACTTGGAAACTGTGATCCACACAATGCTTATCATGTCTTGTCTTGTACTTGAATTGACTCTTCTCCAACTATTCTTGAACTGTTTGATGTACCAACTAAACTTGTTCAATGAATCTTTTGGCCTTATCTATGTCACTATGTCCATCAATATCAACATCCTTCCCAAAGATATATTCTAAAGGATATTTGGGAAAGTATCCCAAGCATACCTCAAATGGTGATGTTTGAGTTGATGAATGCATGGCTTGTTTGTAAACATGCTAAATATAGTGCAAATGCTCATCCCAAAATTTAGGATATTTGTTGCAATAAACACAAATAATATGTATCAGTGCTTTGTTCACCACCTCTGTTTGGCCATCTGTTTGTGGATGCAATGTTGTACTATTTTTCAATTTGGTGTCCATGAGTCCCCACAAGCTTGACCAAAAGTTGCCAACAAAGTGAGAATCTCGATCACTAACAATGCATGCGGGAAACTCAAAATGTACCCATACATTCTGACATAACAGTTGAGTAATTTTTTTAGTTGTAACCTGATTTTTACAAGGCATAAAAATACACATTTTTCTGAACCTATCCACAACTACATAAATATAATCATGACCTCTCCTAGACATAGGTAGACCTCCTACAAAATCCATAGAAACACTCTCCCATGGACGAGAAGGTACTGGAAGTGGTGTATACAATCCAAAATTTCTATAGTTAGGATTACTATCAACACACAATGAACATCCTCTTACAAATTGCGACACACTTTCAAGCATACGAGGTGAGTAAAAATACCTCTATAATTGTGCCACTATCTTACCTACACTAAAATGACCAACAATAAGAGAAGTATGCACTTACATTATGATGTTGACTTTCATTGAGAAGATGATACAACAAGTTATCATGCACATGATAATCCAATTCCTCTACTTGGTTACCTTGACACACAGTCGCATATACATCTTTGAAATCATTATCTAAAGCATATTGTTCAACATAAATCTCATGCATAATACAATTATGCTTAAGAATAATGGATGCACTAAAATTTGGTCTAGACAGCATATCAACAACCTTGTTATATATACCTTTCTTATACCTTATCACCAAGTGGAATTGTTGAATAAAACCCATCCATCTGAAGTCCCTCGCTTGCTGCAACTTTTTTTGTGATTGAAAGTATTGCAATGGATGATGATCCATGTGAATGACTGTTTCCTTACCCATCGAGTAATGTTTCCACTTTTTCACACTTTACACCAATGCATACAATCCTTGCCATATGTATGATAGTTAATCACTACACCATTAAAAGTTTCTGAATGAAAACAGATGGGCCTACCATGTTGCATCAAGACGACACCCATGGCATAGTCACTTGCATCAGTCTGTATCTAAAATGATTGTCTCAAGTCAGGAAGTGCAAGTACAGGTGTTGAAATGATCTTTTCCTTCAATGAATATAATTATTTTTGCTATTTTCCGCCTCACTGAAAAACCTGCTTCACACCTGTCAATGCATGCAATGGAGTTGCAATGGAAGAAAAGTTAGAAATAAAATTTCTCCAATATTGGGTTGCTCCCAAAAAATTCTAACCTCTGTCACTATCTTGGGCTTTGGCCAATTCAAAATGACATCAACCTTGGAGGGATCTATTTCAACTCACCTCCTCCAACAATATGACCCAAGTATACTAAAGAAGCTTTTATGAATTCACATTTCAACATCTTTAAAAACCACTGTTCTTTCTTCAAGAAATATAACACTTTATTGACATGCATGACATTTTCTTCACGAGAATTGCTAAAAATTAATATGTCATCTAATTATACTATCACAAAGTAATCTATAAAAGGTCTTAAAACATCATTCATTACACACATGAATGTAGCAGGAGCATTACAAATCCCAAAGGGCATAACCAACCATTCAAACAAACCTTTCTCTATTTTGAATTTTGTCTTCCATATGTCTCCTTTAGTGATCCTTATATGATGATAGCCACTCCTCAAGTCAAAATTAGTAAAATACAAAGCATCTTTCAATTGATCAAGTAAATCATCGATTCTAGCAAGAGGGTAACAATTCTTTACCATAATCTTGTTCAATGCACGAAAGTACACACACATGCACCATGTTCCATCCTTATTTGGCACTAAAATAATAGGTGTATCACATGGCGATGTACTTGGTTGGATGATCCCCTTATTAAGAAACTCTTGGATTTGTTTCTTAATTTCTACATTTTCCATCACTGGGATCTTGTACATGCCAATTTTAGGAAGAGGACAGTCCTGCTGTAATTCGATTTCATGTTACATTCATCTTTTGGGAGGAAATTATTTAGGCCCATAAAAATTTCATCAATATTGGTTAATAACCTCAACCAAATCAGATTTCAAATTTTTATCACAACCTTGAAAGGATTCATTCTCAACATCATTCTTGGGTTTGATCATCAAAATTACAAAGTTATTTCTAGAGTTAACAAGTCTCTTCATTTATCCAACATTCAAAAGTGAAAGGTTTGGGTTATTGTGATGGGATATAAAAATTTACTTAATACCATGTTTAAACAAATGATACTTGTTTTCATGGCGATGAAATATAGCTCTCTTGTCATAAAGATATAGGCTTCCCAAATCAATACCACATATGTCTAATGGCACTACATAAACTTCTACCTCATCAATGAAGTTTGCAGTAATGGCGAATTTCAATTTTCATTTTCTAGTTACGTGCAACTTTGCATTGTCACACACCAAACCTAAAGGATAAAGTTCAGGATAAGGAATGGTTTCCAAATTCAACTTTTTGACAATGTTTTCAGAAATGAGATTTTATTGTAATCCACTATCAAATATAGTATCAATTTTTTTTTATGTTTTGAGATAAATATAATATGGAAAAAATATATTATTTCTTTTTCATTTTGAGTTTCATTGTGGCTATTTGAAGAACTAGCACTAGTAATAGATTCCTTACCTTTCAATCCCACAGTTGTGACTTTTGTTTCATCTTCTGAATCAGATCCTAAATCATGTTGTGTAGTTGCAACTATCTTTTGTTTTCCTTTTTCAGTAAACTCTTTTGGTCTCATTTCTAGATGAATTTTCCAACAATGATATTCATCATGGCCTTCCTTTGAACAATTATTTCATGCTAAATTTTCTCCCTCTTTCTTTATGGAAGCATTTTTCTTCCCTTTTCCTTTGAATTTATCCTTTCCTTTGTCTCCATCTTTAAATGGATTTTTTCTTCCCTCTTGTGGAACATTTTACCCTCTTGGTTCTAGATGTGTTTCCTATACAAAAACCTTATCTAAATATGTAGGGTTAAACATGAGAATAGTGTGTCTCAAGTAGTTATGTAAACCTCTAATGTATTTGAGTAAAGTGTCTTGGAGGATAATTCATGACACCCAATATCAAGGCTCTCCTTCTAAACTCTTGGGTATAACTTTTCAAACTTTTACCCTTTAATTTCCTAAATTTTTTCCAATCCATGATAGTTTTCTGCATGTATGCTAACTAATAAAATTTTCTTCTTAATGAAACAACAAAATCATTCCAAGAAGATAAAACATTACCATGTTTCTTCACGTCCTCTTGAGTTTTGGCTTCCCACCAAATAAGTACTGCACTTTCCAACCTTAATGAAGCAAGTTGAATCTTGATCTCATAATATTTGATCCTTTGTATCCTGCAATACACTTCAAGTTGACGAACCTAATTATCTAATTTCTCAGCATTTACCTCTCCATTATACATAGAAAATTCATATTTTATGTCAATTTTCAAAAGTGGAGTTTTACCATGTCCCTTTGGAGAATGTGGAGGTGTTTGTGAAGGGGTTAATGTAGAAGATGATGATGGTGAAGAGAAAGGTGGAGTTAAAGGTGGTTTGTCACCATTCCCTCCATTCCATTTTTGAGGCTTGTCCCCATCTCTTCTGTCTCCTTTTGGAGGTTTATCTCCATCTCCCTTTGGAGGATTGGAGCTCTCACCTTGAAACCTTGTATTCCTCTCTTTATAGAGAGATTTCACCATCTTTGTCATGTCAAAGAATTCCTTCCTAAAATCCTTCTCATCCTGAGACACATTGTTAAGCTCTCCTTCATATGCCATGATTGGTGAGGCTTTTGGTGAAACTTGTGGTGGATATTGTGGAAAATGTACTCTCCTTAACCTAACTTGAAGACTTGCTACAACAAACTTTACTTGTCCTCTTTTTAGCTTCAACCTTGTAAGCATCAGAAACATTTGCAACAAAATTAAACCCTTAAAACAACCAAAGAACCAAAGCTTTGATACTAAATTGATATGTATATGTAAAATTGAAGGTTTTTGATTAAAATTACAAGTGGAATGTTTAGGGTTTTTATGAAATTATGTCAATTAAATTAACACATACAAGATGATTTTTATCTCAGTTTTGTAGAAATAAAAGAGACAATAGTACCATAATAGCAAACACAAAACAGGAAATTATGAATTAGTTCACCCCTCTTGGGCTACATCTACTGGTACAACTTCCGATGTTGGGCCTCTTTCATTATGCTAAAAAATATGTGTTTACATCAATTTTTAGTGCTTAGAATGAAAAACTATTGTCTCCAATGGCTTCAGAATAGTAAAAAACCACTATCTAGTCTATTTCTACACTAAAAAAGGTCGAAAATTGAGTGAGTTATGCTCCAGAGAAATTTTCCTGCTAACTATCCTCCAATTTGCACCCACTTGCTATCCATTCTACAAATTCCTCCTTTTACAGCTGTTGTGGCTCATTCGTACTTTCCTTTATTTTATTTTTCAAAAAATATATAAAAAATATATGGTAAAATGAAAATCCTTCATATGTGTGAAAGTCATTTTATATTCGCATATTGATCAATTAATATGTTTTAAAAGCATGTGAAGGTGGGGCCGAGAGTTCTAACTAGCACCTGTGCAAGTTGGTGGGCGTGTTTAAAGCCTATTTCATTTGATGAATATCAGCGGGAACCTGCGGGCATAGACAAACCGTAGGTTAGCAAGGGAGGTGCCTTAGCAGTTGACCCCACTGACTAACATTAGATCAAGGATCAACGATTCTCATTCACTGTGGGGGCAGGAACCCAATGAATGCTTCGTACCCTTGAGCGCCCTCACAGTGACATATACATCCAGTTGGCGATAGCTCATTTTTCATGTCATATGTACCGTTACTTGTCCATTTGAGCATTTAATTCAACATTAATGTTTGAACTCCGTGCCATCTATTTAAAGGTCCAATTTTTTCTTTCTACTATTAGTATTTCATTCTCAGTCATCCACGAAGTCATCCTAGTCATTCTATTTACTTATTTCTGCATACCATTGTCCGCCACCCTGCATTATTCCATGGATAAGCAATCTTCCTTGTCTGGTTCTTCCAGTCATAAACCTCTCATGGATACTGAGCAAGATATTAGGGATATCATCTGCACCATTGAACATTTTCCCTTCTACCAACAAATTCTCTCACTAGAGAATTTGGCGGAAATTCCGACGGCCAAATCGTCGCTATTTCGACACATTGTCGTCGCAGGGGCGACAGTTAGAGGGCGGGCAAATCATGGTTTACCATACCGTCGCAGTTCCGACACAACTAAAAAGTGTCGCAGTATCGACACTTTTCCGTCGCTTCCAAACAAGCGTCACTCTTTCGACGTCTCCTAATCCGTCGCACTTCCGACCTCTATAAACTGTCGCATGTCCGACGAAATGTGGTCCGACGTTTTGAACGTCGCTCTTCCGACGTCTATAAACTGTCACAATTACGACGAAATGTGGTTCGACGTTTTGAACGTCGCTCTTCCGACGTCTGTAAACTGTCACAATTACGATGAAATGTGGTCCGACGTTTTGAACGTCGCTCTTCCTACGTTTGTAAATTGTCACAATTACGACGAAATGTGGTCCGATGTTTTGAACGTCGTGCTTCCGACGTCTGTAAACTTTCACAATTCCGACGCTTACAAGACGTCGGAATTGCGACGGAAGGTTCAATTTAAAAAAAAAAAAATGAAACTTTAAAAGAGGAAAAACGTTGTTTTGAATATATTATATGAAGTAAAATAGTACATGAAGTCATTACATTTTCACATTTGAAGATTTGAACCCAAATATCCATCCAGAAAAGTGGAAGTCCCACCCCAGACAATGATAGAAAAATACCCCATGTCACATACAGGGACATGATATAAAACCCAGTAACGGTCCACATGGAGATTATCGATAATCTGAGAAAGCATCCAAATATGCCCGAGGCATCTATAAGAAAGTGAAATAGCAGTATGTAGAATAGTAAAGCAACATATAGAGTACCGACGTCCATTATTCCAAATACAAATTAAAGTACCCAAAATCCTTGAACAGAGAAAAACGCTAATCATGTGAGGAGTGTGATATGTCCAAAATATAAAAAGACCATCAGACCATATCAATAAACCAAAAACATAGACCAGCATCGCTAGTTTTGAAGGCAGAGTGATAAACATTAATCATTTTTTTTTCACAAGAGAAAAAACGTTGTTTTGAATATATTATATGAAGTAAAACAATTCATGAAGTCATTACATTTTCACATCTGAAGATTGGAACCCAAATATCCATCCAGAAAAGTGGAAGTCCCACCCCAGACAATGATAGAAAAATACCCCATGTCACATACAACGACTTGATATAAAACCCAGTAACGGTCCACATGGAGATTATCGACAATCCGAGAAAGCATCCAAATATGCCCGAGGCATCTATAAGAAAGTGAAATAGCAGTATGTAGAATAGTAAAGCAACAGATAGAATACCGATGTCCATTGTTCCAAATACAAATTAAAGTACCCAAAATCCATGAACAGAGAAAAACGCTAATCATGTGAGGAAGACCATCAGACCATATCAATAAACCAACAACATAGACCAACATCACTAGTTTTGAAGGCAGAGTGATAAACATTAATCATTTTTTTTTCACAAGAGAAAAAACGCTGTTTTTAATATATTATATGAAGTAAAATAGTCCATGAAGTCATTACAACAATATAGAGACAGATGGTCTCGTAGATAAGAAAAATGATAACCGATGTTGTGTTGTTTCCTTCTTTTAAGAATGTGCTGGAGGCAGGCCCTATATCTTGGCTTGCTGCTGTCCTCTTTAGTAATTCTATGTTGATTATTTCATTTCACTGATACTCTTTAACTGCTCTGATACTCTTTGACCTTTGTTCATCCTTTTATCCCTTTTATCATGATATACTGTGGTAAATAGGCAAAAATTTATGTAAGGATAATTTTTTACAAAAGTTCCATCATTTCTTCCCACCATTGAACTTCTAGCACTTTGGTCCTTTGCAACTTTATTAGTGTTTCATCAGCCTCAGTATATCTGAAGAAATTAGGCTGATTTGGGAACGAATGATTTACTTCATGCTCAAGATAAAATAAATTCTCCAATCCGTCATGAAGGTTTTTCCCTGTAGGCAATGCTGCTGTTGATGAACTGGTTGAAGAACTAGCTTGATTATCAGCATATTTGTCCAATTTTTCAACATAACTATCAAGGTCCATTAGCTTATCTTCTACAACTATAGGATTGGGCAATCCTCTATTTAACAAAATATTCAATCTTTCTCTGAAGGCAATGATTTCTTCTTGCATATCTGAGCACCTTCGTTCTAAATTCTGTACCAGAGTTCTTTTAGTAAAAACTTTCTTTATTTCCAGAATTGTTCCGGTCCTGTCCTGAATACCAATTTCTGCAAGTTGATTCTTAGTCTAAGTATTCAAAAAATGTATAAGTCTATAGGCCTCTTCTGGCATATTTCCCAACTCTTGTCTTGATCTCTCAATCTCATCCAGAGCCAATTTAACTAAGTTATTCTGTTCATCCATTATCTGAATTGAGGACCAAACATCCTTTATTGATTGAATGATATTATCCCAAAAAATTTCATTTATTTCTTTTAAAGGTTTCTCCAATGTGAGATCCTTTTCCAATGCTTTGAATGTTTTTTCTAATTTGTTCACTTCTCTTGTTTTATCAGCAACACTCATTTTTGAAAGATCATATTTATGTTCTAGAGTGGCCAATTGTTCCTTTGTTTTGTGAAGCTCTATGGCCTGAATGTTCATATCTTCCATTGAATTTGTTAATTCATCAGTGTTCAAATTTGCAGTGTTGCTCTGTGACAATTCTGCTGGCTGACCTGTTGTTGCTGTACCTGTCACTACTCCTGCTGTAGATGCTAGAATATTTGCCTGCTTATCTTTTAATGCATTCCCAAGCTCTTTTTCAGTTGCAGTAAGTTGCTCATTCAATTTTAAGAGCAAATCCATTAGTTCTTCCTCAGAATTTTGTTTGATGATTTCTGCAGTCTGTGGATGTCTTGAGGCCGGTAAATTTAATTGTTTTCTCAGAGCTGTAATATCATCATCTTTTCTCTTGATCAAAGCTTCAATACCTTTCACATATTTAGGATTATGACCCAAACCAATGATTATTTCCTCTAAAGTTTTGATTCTATTATCCTTAGCCTGGGAGGAGGCTTTTTCAAGCCGCAACTGTGTATTAGTATTATCCAAAGAATCCTGCAACTTATGGGTCATCATTGATTTATCCGTCAGAGTAGAATAAATCATCTCACCTGTTTGCTTGTGTAGCTCAATTTGATCTAAAGGATGGATATCCTTTACTAAGACTTCAAAATTAGTCCTAATGTAATCTGCAGCTGTCTGAGGCTGCCGCACCTTGGGCTTCAAATGGCTCATTAACATCTTACCCTGTTGGATGTCATAAGCTGACATCAATCTTTCTTGATTTTTCTGAGCCATCTTCAAATATTGGTTGTACACTTGAAGTCTAAGTGGATCGTTCCTGGCCTTTATATTGGTGAATGTTCTTTTGATGTCCCAGGCAGTTTTTACTGGAGGTTTGAAAGAAGATATTTCTGCACTTTGTTGCCTCTGTATTCCTGTCCCACTACCTGTATCTGTTTGCTGACTGTCTTCTGTTCCCTGGCTGTCAGAGATTTCCTGAAATGATTCATCTTCTGGAAAGGGAGTTAATTTCTGCCTTTTAACATCTTGCTGTTCAGAAGAGCCACCAATAGGAGTAGTTGTTTCAACCTCTCTCTTTTTGCCCTTTTCTATATTCAGAGGAGTTTGTAAAATAGAAATTTCTGGCTCACTGATCTGAGCAGGAGGAATTTGTCCTTGACCTTGTTCTTTAGAAGTCTCTGGTTGCGCTGTCATTATGAATTTTTCAATTATTTGTATATCAGGCTCCTTTTATTTTCCTTTAGATTCTACTGCTACTGTACTAATCTCCTGCAAATTTTGTTGTAAAGTCCTGGCTGAAGAAGATCCCTGCACCTGTCTAAAATATTCTATGTCAAGTATCTTTTCAAGATCTTTCATTACATTTTCAACATTGACCTGCTCACTATCATTTTCAACCAATGTCCCTTCTGTCCATTCATCCATATTAGCATATTGTTCTATTTCTGGGATTCTTTGATGGATGTATGGTGATTGTTTATTTGTCATTCTTCTATCACAGATAAATTTGTTTGGATCATAAGGCACCCAGTAGAAACTCTTTTGTAGTCTGAGATAGTCTTCTAAAATCCTTTCGGCTTCCTTTCCAGCTTCCCTAGAGTTACAAATGAAGGGACCTAATTGGCTCTTGATCCCGAGTTGAGCCTTTTTCTTTGCATTGCAAAAATGAATTATATCTGAATTATTCATCTGCCTGAAATATTCTAATGCAAAGAGTCTCATTGGGACATACTTGGGCAGTTTGAATGGGCATAATTCACATCCATATATCCCGATCTCTGTGTAGTTTTTATATAGGTACCAGTCACCTATCTTGTAATGCTTTGAGAGCTGAAGGATTTTCTTGATTTCATTGTTAATTCTAGGAGGAGAGACTCCTGTCAACAAGGTAGTTGTAGGATGAACAAAAAGGTCGACAAAATCATTATAGGAATAAGGAGAATCAGAGGATTTGTGAGTAATGGCAGACCAAAAGATGACTGACCTAGGATTCCCTTTGGCATCAAGTTTCTTAACATAAAAAGGGAAATTTTCTGACTGAAAGTAAATCATGAGATGATATATAACAGAAGAATACTTAAATACTCTCTCATTCTCAAATCTCATGAACTGATCATGGATTTTGTCAGCAATATAAGATGCAAAATCGTACTTGACAGCAGGAGGCTGTCCAGGGGTAAAAATGGATAAAAATACTAGGGTTAAGTGATAAACATACTCACTAGTGTTGAAGCCCATTATGGAAGATATCATGTCTAAAATAACTCTACCCTCATCAGTAAAGAAAGTATAACCATAAGGGGGAGGGTTTTTAGGCTGATGCTCTGGTAACATGAAGGTTTGGCATAGGTGGTTTAACTCTTCATGGGATAACTTAGTAGATTTCTCAAGTAATTCAACCATGGACAGGGGAGTGAGAGCTTGACCATGTTGGAATTGTAGCATTTCATTTATGGACTGAGCAGTTATTGGGAAAAGGACATTTTGACTTGGGGATAAAACTGCTCGTTGGTTGGGATCATAATTTGCGTAGCAATAATGGATTAACTGAGGAAAAATATGGACTGAGGGGAGAAGGTACATAGGAATATTTGATTCCCAAAGTCCAAAGATGTCAGAACCATTCAAATAATTGTCTCTGCAGCGGCAAAATATTCGAAGAGGATTCTCACTGAGGCACAAGTCCTTAATTTGAAAATTCATATCGGCTAAAGGAAAATAATCCAAGTCCTTGTGAGGGGCATTGATGGGCACGACATTCAGAGCTACAGGAACTGCCATTTCTGGTTCTTGTGGATTCAGAAATGGAATTTCGGGGTTTTTTTGGAAAAGGGGCACAATTACCAGTTTTGGGAATATAATTGCAGTTCTGGGAACGAAAAAGACCAAACTGAACTTCTTTAAAGACCTTAGTGCAGAATTAAAACTAAAACCAGGATTTTTTATAGAGTTTAGCGGGGAATTGGAATAAATACCTGTTTACGGGAAATGAAACGTGTTTAAACAGGTGCTGGTTATGACAGAAGAACCCTGAAATACTCGGCTTCAATTCTCTTCAGCAAGGTAACGGTCAGCAAGCGTTAACAGTTGGTTTTTGAATTTTGTTGCATGGAAGACTGGCTAGCGCATGGAACAATGAAAATGACACAGACGCAATTTGTTTTATTTACAAAGTCAAGAGGGTGGCGGGGAACAATGAAAATGACCCGAAAAATATTAGGGAAAATTTGATAAGAAATTCGCGTCACAACTCTCCCTCCGTACGCCAGCCAACTTCGGACCCGAAAAATATTAGGGCGGAATTCATTTGGTTTTTGCGTCACAAAATTGGCCGACGTCAGCAGGCTATTTTGGAACGCGAATTTAGTTTGAATTATGGTTTATCGTTGTTTGAAGTCCGACGGGCTCGACTTAAGAGAATCGGGGTCGTGAACACTGTTCAAATACAAAAATCCTGCTTAATAAAGAGACAAGATTGTTGTGCTTTCGGAACCTGACCCGAGGATTGGACATGAGTTAACAAACAAAAGGATAGCGGAACCAGACTTGCACCTGTGGTCAAGCCCTGTACCAAAACCATGAGCGGAATCACAAAAGAGGGTTGCCCATATTGCACCGCTTTTGCGGAGTAGGCGGTATTTCCTATTCGCGAGCGATTCCATAGGGAAAGTGACACGTGGTGAAGTGACCCCCGGAAAACCACCGTTTAACCCGCGCCATCGCACGTTAAAGCCCGACGTTGGAAGCCGAGCGAAATTGCCAAGAGTCATTGATTTGGAGAAGGGCCATCGGATGGTGGTCGCACGTTGAACTTGCCCAGAGGTTAACTAAGGTGTGCGGAGGATAGCCAGGTACGATACGAGTGTTTGATTGGTTATTGATATATATAGGTGGGGCCGGAGTATAATGAAATTTTTTAATTAAACGATTGGTGGATAATTAGCATAAGTCTGGAGCGTGATTGTTGTAAGGTTGGGTGGTGAAATATAGAGCCGAAAGTTCATTACAAGTTATTTATTTAAAAAGAAACGTGGAGTATAAATACAAAGTGTTGAAAGTTAAACATTAGTTATAAGGCTTGGAGATAATATAAAGTCGGGAATATAAATTAAAGTCCAACCATTGTGGATGGTATTTATTTATCAAATTCTATGAATTTGATAAATAAACCCGAAGAAAGAAGAAGTCAATGAAGACCCAGGCTGGAGGAAAAGAACGGGGTAAACCAGGGGAAAATGCTGACAGAGCGATTGTAGACACACCAGCTCTCCTTAGGGGTCCAATTTCAGTTTTGTTGCGTCACACGATGATCTCTCTTCTTTGGCATTTACTTGTATTGAAGATCACTATTCTAGGAATAAGGAGTTATTTTCTCCAAAATAACCCTAGCCAAACATTGACAATGCATCAAGGATATCTTTCTATGCTTCATAAGTACATATGTTCTACTTCTAAATCATGTCTTGGAAGTGGTTGTTTTGCCGGAAATTATTCACCAGTTGGTTTCATACCAAAGTATTTTTCACATTTTCAGCATCCAATACATGAAAAAGATAATGGTTTAAAACAACATAAATATTTGAAATTTTGCAAGAATTGTCTGGCACACTTTGAATATGAATTTTGAAGTCAAGTGCATGATGCTGTATAGGATCAAGTGTCATTTGAATACCAAATGTTTCACAAGAAACTTCTCAACATGCTACCCTGCAGTAAGGATTAAATGACAATATTGCATCAACTATTTCCATAATAAAAGTGCACCTCGGCCATAAGACTAAACAACTACAAATGTTGTAGATCTGACAAGACCACACAATCAAATGTATTCCACAAGGCCAATACTGTATGAAAAATGAAAAGGAGTTTGCAACCAAAAATACCTTAGGCAACTAATTCAATTAGATACACCAAACCATCAACAAAAAGGAAAACCAGCCTACTTGGCCTCAATATTTTCAACTGGGTCCTCTAATTCAACCAATAAAAAGGCCAAAACCATAGCATTGAGATACATTTCATTACACTGTCAATAACAATAAAATTTGACTCATCCATAACCCTTTCCTTTTAGACCACTGGGTAACAAATATGTTTCCTTTCACCTTTGAGTTTTCAAATTATGCCTACCAAATCTAAGACATTTAAGAGGGGGAACTAATAAAACATTAAAAAGAAAACCATATCACACATCTAAAATAAAAACCCTCCATGAAAAATTAAAATAACACATTAAAATCGAATATAAGTGGACAAGGAAAGATCCACCGCAGTGAAGTTTCACGTGCAGGGGACCTTCCTTTAAACATAATTTTTTCTCTGACCTGCAATTTTTTTGTCACTGAGCCACCCTTGTTGAAGTACAACTCCTTTTACATAGCTCTTGTATTAACTACCTTCTCTCTGTCGTGTAATCTCAGAGTCCCTCTTCTACTTGAGCGATTAAAGGAAATGGGTGAAAAAACTAAAAGAGAAGACAATTGTCTGCCATAATTATCAAACATTGCACCCAACTTCTTCCCCTTTCCATTGTTACCCAATGAGGTAGATGTGGCAATTGTTGTCATATTTCCCAAAGCAGAGGCCATCTTCTCTTATGCTGAATATAGAATTACAAGATCTTCATATTAGTATGAACCTTAAAAAACATGACTCCCATTGCTAAAAACCACTTTTAAGTTGTAACAGGCAAACTAAACAACTATCGCAAATTTTGGCAACTTCTGGAGCATTAAGAGAGAAACAACCAAAATCCTCATTTTAATGAGACCGGACTATATATTTGCATTAAGATAATAGAAAGAAATCACGACTATATTAAGGCCACCACATCAATCTTTAACCAGTGTCTCTCGCAGCCTTCAGGTTGCCATGCTAGAGGTTGCATATTTTTAATTTAAATTCTAGACCTCTCGTGCCCATCTATGAATGCATCCAATGGGATATCTACATCAAATTCTCCTTTATATCCCCAAAAACAAATTCCCTACTACAAGAGCACCAGTATTGATGGATCACCCCACACCATCCCACCCACTAGAAACAGTGAAAAAGGAAACTCGAGAAAACTTCTGAAATATCTCAAGATGACTATATGGGTGGTTCTTATGAATCAAACAACCATTCAGAACATGCTCATCAATCCAAACCATGAGTATTATGTGACGATATTCAAGCAGGCACTGAATCGGATTTCTGAAGCTATGTTAGAGAAACCCTAAACTCTCACTGAAAATAGGTGAAATGTGGCACCACTCAGGGATTGACATGTGCCAATTAGTACAAGTGGTAGACAATTGGCATGCTCAAACAACAAGGTGATGCAGGAATGACACGAGGGAGAAAATATCAGAAAAGCCCCAAATCTGGAGAACTAAAGCTCATCACCAACCTGATATTGACAACTTTACATGATGTAACCTATGAAATCGTAAATGGAGAAATCATAGTAACAATAAAGTAACCTATGTAACAATAAAGTCGGATTCATCCCGGGAGTGGTAATGGGAGAAATCATAGTGAACAACAGGAAACATGCAGAGTTGCTTACAATCAAATAGATGAAAAAACACATACAAAAACCTAGATAATAATCATGAACAAGCTTAATATTGAATTATGAACTGTAAAGGAACTTACAAAATGTGACATTACGAACCTGGTCAAGCGCACAAGAAAAATATCCTGGACATGACCCTGGTTGACAAGTTGTATTGCTCATGATGCAAGAGGATTTGTACCTGCACTGCCAAGTCAATCAAAATCCATCATTATCTATACAATAAATACAAGTAATTGATGTAGTATTTTTACTCTAAGATGAATTCTTATGATAATGTTAGAACATATGTTGAAAATGTCAAAACATACCTGAATAAGCTCCTCTTCATTTCAAGAACAATTTATTGGAGTCGCATGAACTTGGAACAAGCCTCCACGATCTGAAAGAGTAGCAACTAAGTCAACAGTGACTTTTTTGTTGCTACACTGGATCGAGGGTGGTTTGCTCCAAGATTAAATCGCTCCAATAAATTATTCTCTACTAAACAGGGCCAACCACGTGAAGGTGGAAGCTCTTATGGCCGCTCCCCCCCCCCCTCACATCACTCTCAATTCCCCAATACCCAATCTATATTTCATTTTTTACTTTCATGAGCATAAAAAAATATTCAATAACTAATAAAAAAACAATTCAACAAAAAGTACGCAAGGAAACATTGAAATTAATGCTTGACATAAAAATAGTATGATAAATGAGTTTTTTATATAACGCAAAAAACGTTCCAAGTATGGTCATTGGTAACGTTTGTCTTATAATAATACAATATTTTACATTATCGAATTTTCTTTTTCTTCTTCCTATTTTTAAAGCTCCTAATTACATCGTCAATATCATCATGCTCTGCTCCTGTTTCGTGCCTTTCGACCCGCACTGCTGACCTAGTTGCGTAGTCACGATGTCTGGTCTCATCCAGTGACGGGGCATCGCCTAAAAAAACAGATAATATTAAATTTTAATTGTCAGTTTTTAAATATCATTGAACTATTTTGGTAATATTAATAAAAAAAAAATTGCAATGAGATTATTTACCTGGTGCACCAGTTGTCGCCACTGACCTAGTTGCGTAGTCACGATGTCTGGTCTCATCCAGTGACGGGGCATCGCCTACAAAAACAGATAATATTAAATTTTAATTGTCAGTTTTTAAATATCATTGAACTAGTTCAATAATATTAATAAAAAAAATTGCAATGAGATTATTTACCTGGTGCACCAGTTGTCGCCGCTGACCTAGTTGCGTTGTCACGATGTCTGGTCTCATCCAATGACGGGGCATCACCTACAAAAACAGATAATATTAAATTTTAATTGTCGGTTTTTAAATATCATTGAACTAGTTCGGTAATATTAATTAAAAAAATTGCAATGAGATTATTTACCTGGTGCACCAGTTGTCGCCGCTGACCTAGTTGCGTTGTCACGATGTCTGGTCTCATCCAGTGACGGGGCATCGCCTACAAAAACAGATAATATTAAATTTTAATTATCAGCTTTTAAATATCATTGAACTAGTTCGGTAATATTAATAAAAAAAATTGCAATGAGATTATTTACCTGGTGCACCAGTTGTCGCCGCTGACCTAGTTGCATTGTCACGATGTCTGGTCTCATCCAGTGACGGGGCATCGCCTCCAAAAACAGATAATATTAAATGTTAATTATCAGTTTTTAAATATCATTGAACTAGTTCGGTAATATTAATAAAAAAAATTGCAATGAGATTATTTACCTGGTGCACCAGTTGTCGCCGTTGGAACTGTTTCCCTGTCTTCCTCTCTGGTGGTAAGATCCTCAAGGGAAACATTCTCTGTCATTTAAACAAAAAACGTTATAAGGACAACCATCAAGGTATAATTAGAAAAAATTATAAGTAGAAATTAATTACCGTCACGGCCCTCACTGATAGTAGCATTGTCGGCCTGGTCCCTACTACAATGATCAGGTTGCACGTGAGGATCATCTACATTTGGCTCTAAAATTGGGTTATTTGCGTCATCGGTAGTGTTTCTCCCCTGATTTAAACAAAGTTGTTAGACATCAAATTTATGAATGAAAACAAACATATTGAAAGGTTAATGTTTTACCTTACTAGGCATTCTGGATCTTGGGACCTGCCCCAAGCTTATGCGACGTTCAACTACGGCTTGATAGCCGAAATGGAAAGCGATATTTTTATCTTCCTCTGTTGTTTCTGTTCCGAAGTCATCACCCTACATTACATATGTCTGTGTATTTTTAATCATATTTGATAGTATTACAAAAACGTTGGAAGGCGATACAATTAATTATAAGATGTTTAGCTACTTAATTACAATTCTTGCGGCCAATTTCAAGTAGCCACCCTGGCCTAGCTTGTGATGGCCCTTTTTTTCAATCCTAGCTTTGGTTGCCTTTGAGGTGTAAGGCAACCTAGCATCAAAAGATTAAAGTCAGATATGACGTAGCACACTTTTATTTTAGACATAGAGAAAATTAAAGCTATTGAATTAAAGTTGTAATTTACCTTGCGGGTCCAGTTGGTATTTTTCCTTCTTTCTTTTCCCTTTTCTCTTTTCCATCATGGATGAGTGCTCTCCACTCACTCTCTGGAACTGTGAGAGGATGCTCATATATAGGGTTAAATTGCAATTGCGTCCTATAGGTGTCCTTGGTATATTTCAAATATTTGCCGGCAACCCGAGCCACCACTGTTCTGTCAAATATGCCGACCCCAAAAAGGGTTTCTAGATAATCTAGAAGTTCTTTTTTCAGGTTGGAACTCTGGGAATTCCACCCTGTGCGTATGGTTGGGCCAAAAATTACCAACGCATGGCTCTCCAGATACCTGTAGAACTCATTTTTTCCTACACATAAAAAAAAAGAAAGATATTATCATTAATTTAAAAATAAAAATCGTGATAAATATGTTTTAGATAAAGTACATGAAATAGTTAAAATATTAAAATTTACCTGGGAGTTGTACATGATTTATAGGGACACCTTCATCGTTCACCAACAACGTGCCATTAATGGTCCTTGTGGAGCTGACACGTGTAGCTCCAGGAAATGCAATAATGTAGTTGGCCATCTCAGCCTCATCATTGTCAACACGTTCAGCGGTTGGCTAGGTGTCTGCTTGGGCAGGGTGTGTTTCTTGCCTGGCACCTAAAGGAGTAGAAGGTGTACAAGAGGGTTGTTGGGCAATCTCTTGCCCTTGTGTCCCACTACCACCAACACCGGATTCAACAAGTGCCAGAAAATGCTACATACAAAATAACTTTTTGTTAGTTTAGTCAATGTAAAAATTAAAAATCAAACTATCACAATTCATCTCATGCAGAACAAAAAAATATCCTTTTGACTTTTTACTATTACCTGATATCTTTCTAGCTGGCTCATAAGTTGTTTTATCTTCTCTTCTGTTTCAGGTGTTTGAGGCGCATCTATCAAAATATTAAATTCTGACCTTGCATTTCGTGCCTTTTTTCGCAACAAGAACACTGGAGATAGGGATGAAGAAAGCTCTTCCTCAAAGAGGGAATCATGAGGCGTACCATGGCTAGGTGTCTGCATATTTGAACAAAATTAATATTATTTCAATTATGTAAATAACTAAAATACCTGAAGATAGAGCAATGCTGGCACTTTACATGTTCTTCCGCTGGCCTCTTTCCGCGATCATCCCATCTCGGGGTTGTTCCTGCACTGCTCTGATCAGTCTGCCACATTGCAATAAAATTATAAATGTAAAAACTTGAAAACAATATCTAACTTGAAAACACAAAATGAAAACTGAAATAATTTCTAATAAGACACCGGACGACAAAGTTAGAGTTTCAAATATGCCTTGCATTGAATTTAGTCCTGGAAACATGTCATTGCACATTAAGGCACCCAAACAAGAGACGAGTTGACAATGAAGACCTTATTGAATATATTGTTGGAGCAACTTCTAGTAAACTTGTTGTGAAGACCTTGAGGACATTTTTGGAGCAACATTGTTGAAGCTGATGGTATAGAATTGTTGGAGACGATCTTGAAGGGCCTTGAAGTGAAGCTTTTGGAGCAACTATTGAAAAATCCTTAGAGAATTTAAGTAAGGCACTTTCTATCTTCCATCACCTTTTTCCTTTCAATATCCTTTAAACGATTTTGTTGATATTTAATGTTAAATCACGTTATAATTCCTTGATTATATGTGTTTGGGGACCAGAATAATTTCACATTAAACCATGCAAACTTAAAAGTAACTTAACAGAGCCATAAAGTAATAATAATCATAATTCCTAATTTCCTATTGTACGATATGATGCAGATTATTCAAACATGAAGCAATGAAGACATGCAATGTCTGAATATCAAGATTGATGAACCAATACAAGAAGTTAGAAACTACAACTTTGATTCAATACTCTGTGTCGAAACTCCAGGAAGGAATCTAGTTTGTAGTACAGAACATGCATCGTGTATTATCAATTCTTAATTGACAACAACTAAAGGTCATCTACATCATCAATTCCTTCCCATTTTGTGTTTTTATGTTATATTCCTTATAAAAGTGTCAAATTTCTCTCAAAGTAAGCAACCACTGAATAAAATAAAAATTAGTTGAGATATGATTGAGAAATGGTCATTTATTTCTTGAAAGGATCTTCACAATTTCTTTGGTTGTTTTTCATCTCAAGAACAAGAAATGACCTAAGAAACTATCGTGATGTAATATAAGAAACAACACGATGCAATGGCCATTTTCAAAGCCAAATGATGTCCATTGAGGACATGGCCTTTATTTGGTTCCTGTTTCATAGGAGTTTCGGGTAGAAATGGAACTTTGTTGTACCATTTCTAGTAGTAAAAAGGGAAAACCTTCTTTTTCCATGGGAAATAATTTACCTTTCCTTTTTCAAGATAATCTAAATCACAAAAAATATGAACTATACAACACACATTCTTGGATAATGTGAAAGTGGAAAAGGAATACCCTACACAAGTGATGCACACATGTACACTTGAACACTAATATATTTTTGTAGTTTAAATGCAATGCTTGTTTTCATTTAAATGTAGGGTTTTTAAAGTAGGGAGAAATAATGGTTGCCAATTTAATAAGCGTTTCTTTGGGAAAAATTTAAAGCTTGTATTGGGTGATGAAGATAATAGAGGGTATTGAATCTTGATTCTTGACATTGTGTTTAACTTGAATAACTCAAATGATTATAAATATCACTGGATGAGTTATTTTTTTCAAGTATGTCACTCAAAACTCTTATGTCAAAGCATTGTATGATGGCTAGCATTTTCTTGTTTCCCTTTCTTCAGTTCAATGTAAAAAGTATATTAATATATTGGAGCATGAATGATAACTACAATTGTTTGCTCTGCAGTATATCCAGCCCCAAGATTATGAAATTTTTTCTCAAGTGGAGCTATTTGGTTAGGCTGTAGGGTCAACCCTCTATAGGAGGAAGGGCCTGCAGTAAGAACTTACCATTTTGAAAGAGATGAGGGCCAATGCTGTTCTGCAAGAGCTGAGGGCGAATGCTGTTCTGCAAGAGTTGAGGGTGAATGCAAGGCAAATGCTGTTCTGCAAGAGCTCAGGGCGAATACTGAGGGCGAATGCTGTTCTGCAAGAGGTCAGGGTGAATGCTGAGGGTGAATGCTGAGGGAAAATGTTTTTCTGCAAGAGAGGAGGGCGAATGCGCGCGTGATATCAGACGTTAATGTAGCACACATGTACATTTGAACACTAATAGATTTTTGTAGTTGAAATGCAATGCTTGTTTTCATTTAAATGTAGGGTTTTTAAAGCAGTGAGAAATAATGGCTGCCAAATTAATAAGCGTTTCTTTGGGAAAAATTTAAATCTTGTATTGGGTGATGAAGATAATAGAGGGTATTGAATCTTGATTCTTGAAATCTAGAGAGAACCCTACAACCTAACACAATCCAATGGAATTGACCAAAAAAACCCAAATAGAGTCAACCCTACTATAGGAGGAAGGGCCTGCAGTAAGAACTTACCATTTTGCAAGAGCTGAGGGTGAATGCTGTTCTGCAAGAGCTAAGGGCGAATGCTGAGGGCGAATGCTGAGGGCAAATTCTGTTCTGCAAGAGCTGAGGGCGAATGATGTTCTGCAAGAGCGGAGGGCGGATGCGCCCGTGATATCAGACGTTAATATAGATATTGCGACGAATACGAAACAATAAAATCATTTTTATGTAGCGTGCATATAAGTTTCGTTTTTGTATTTAGCGCGCATATAAGTGTCATTATACCGACGGCAGAAAAGGCGTCGCTATTGCAACGAAGGCCTCCAAACGTCGCAATTACGACACTTAGACATTGTGTCGCACTTGTAGTCGTCGCAATAGCGACGCGTTGGGCCATAGTGTCGCCAGTGCGACGTCTTCCTCCAAACGTCGCAATGGTGACACTTTTCTAAGTGTCGGTATTGCGACACCTTTCTATAAACGTCGGTATAGCGACGGTTTCAGGCGGGATGGAAAAAAATTGGGGAAATTTCCGACATTTGGTCAAAAGCGTCGGAACCAAGTGTCGGAATTTCCGCCAAATGTAGTAGTGTCTTAAATGAGAAGAATTCCCCTGTCTATTTAGCCATGGTTAATTCTGGTGTTCTCTCTGCATGCATCCCCAAAACATATCTCTTTCCTGAATTTGTGTATTGGTTAGTGTCTGCACTATATCCCGTTAAATGTTTTGTGATGATTTTATTAGGGTAAAATGTTCTTCAGGTTTCAACCCAATTAATTCGTCAAGCCCTGCGTTATCCTGAGGCTGAGTCGTATGTCCAGTTCACTGATGAATCATTCGTAGCATTCTATGATAATATTTCAGGAGAGGAGTTTACCTAGGTCAACTACTTCTTGAATCCAGATACAAAGCGATTTTCAACAAATGATAAATAATTATCATTAGAAAATTTCGACGTAGAATTCAAGCCAGTGCTACAATCTCTGTAGAAGATACTTGGTAAAGAAGATACCGCTCAAATTGATAGGTTAGTGCTGGGATTGTTTGCCATGATGATGAAGTCAAAATTGGTGTTGGATATTCCCTCTTACTGGAAAGAGGCTATTAATATTCATCTCATGAGCTTGTCCCTCACTGGGTCCTTCAGGTTCCCCTCACTTATCACTTATCTATTTCTGTATCAAAATGTAGAAGAATTTTTGCATTTGGGATTGAACATAAGGGATGAAAATAAGAAAATATAGTCAATAGTTTTTTGGACTGATATAGTAAGAAATGAACCAAATGAGGGAGGGATGTTTGATTTTTATACTCATTTTATGCCATTTGCTTATAAGGATTTAAATGGGGTTCCTCCTCTATGCTTCCTACCTAAAGCTCAAGAGTATCTTCAGTTAAGTAATAGTTGTAAGTTTAGGGATTGGTTTGTATACGAAGATCATTCAGAGATTAGATTATATGGAGCTGGAATAGAACCTTATAGATTTCCAAATTTTGTCCCTATGAGGTTGTTTGCATTGGAATTTATTAGACAAATTTTGAACATAGATCAAGTTCATTTTATTCCAATGAAGAAGGGTCATTTTTTTAAGCTACCTATGTCTGTGGGTCCATTTGTAGTAAATATGAGGCAAGCATTTAATGAATCTAACAGGATGTTAGAAAGTATGCACTTGTTACTAGGTGAGAAATGGGCCTATGACCCTCACAAGGTGATTTATAGCAGAAGGGTTGAAAATGGATATTTTGCTTTCATTCATGACAGTAAGCCTAAACTTGAAAAGTTGGCTAATAAAATTTTTTCAGACTCTGTTAGTTCCAACAATCAGACTCCCATCATATCTGAGAAATTGGGCAAATGAAATAAAGAGACATTTGTTGATTCTGAAGATGAGGAACATAAAGCTGAGAAGAGGGGAAGACTAACTAAAGAAATACCAAGCACTCAACCCGATCTCCTCCTTCAATTAGGAGATGAAAAAAATGTAGTAGCTTCACCTACAAGACATGAAGATGTTCAAGATCATGTCCCCCTGATCAAGCAGGTTTTTGCTCAGATTGCAGAGAGGAATCAAAATATGAAAGCTAGTATGGAAGCACAAGCTAAATACCAAATTACTCCTGACCAAACTAGATTATTTACTGCCATGGACTTAGAAAAGGACCAGTTTAAAATTGATTTTTCTCACCCATCTGAAATGATAGTAGGGTCATCAAGTAATTTTAGAACTATTAATTTGACTGTTGATGTGAAGAAAATTCCTTTACCTGATAAAGTTAATTTACATATGCAGAAAGGGCAATTGATTGTTAATGATTTAACCAAGTCCAGTGCAGCTGCTCAAAAGGTAGAATAGATGCTAGGAAAAGTGATCAAGCAGTTGAAATTATAAAAAGCTAATTCCAGGGCTCTGTCAACTCAGAATGAAGAGTTGAAAAAGATAATTGTAAAGATTGGAGTGAATCCTAGTGACAAATCAGTTGTAGAAAAGTTGGTACAGAGAGTTGGGTTAGAGATAAATGTGCTGAAGAAGAAATTGAAGTTTCCTACTGGAGAACACTCAATGGAAATGGAAGTAGCCGAGGTTGAAAATGAGAAGGAAATTATTTTACAACAGTTGTTGTAGAAATAAGAGGAGATCTCTAAGTTAAAAGAGTCTGTCCTTAACTTGTAAACTAGAATTGATTCTCATTCTTGCACTATAATCATGCCATCTGGAACTGATGATCCAATAGCAAGATTATCCAAATTTAGTACAGAGTTGAAGATGGTAGAAAAATATCTCAAGAAGGCTCAGAGTGAATTGGAGAAAGAGACAAAGACAATGCAGGCCCAAGAAGGAGAAGTCAATAAGTACAAGTCAGATTTCTAGACAGCCAATAATGAAATAGAGAGTCTCAAGGAAAAATTGAAAGGAAATATAACTTTGATCCAAGCAAAAAACATTGTATGGAATGAAATCATTGAAGCTATGAAGATAGCTTGGGAGTCCCTGAAAATAGTGTCAAATGAAAAGAGCATTATTAGAAATTTAGAGGAAACGATTATGGCATATAAACATAAGACTCTTAACAGAGCCTTATGGGCAAATAAATTCATTAGTTTCATCAATTATAAGACATACCAGGAGTTGGAAGAAAATGAAATTAAAGAAATGACATTTTGTGTCCTAGAGATTAATAAGTTTATTGAAAAAATGCTTGCAAGAAGTCAACAAAAAAGAAGTTGGCAGAGATTAAACAAGTTGTAAATAGTTTGGATAACATATTCAACAAAAGGGCCAGAGCAGGATTGCCTTCGTGCTGGGATCTCAAAGGCAGTCTTTTATCACGAGATTCCTATGAGCCACTATTAGTGCTAGCAAAGAGTAAAATGGATAATACCCATGAGAAGACCGGGATCCTGAAAGGAGCTACAATTGTTAATTTCCTGCAGAGAAATTTTCAATTGCTTTGTATGGTAAAGAATTTGTTCACAGAATGACCTACTTTCAGCAGAATCACTACCTTCAAGCTAGAATATCATAAGTTGACCGATTCTCCCAATACTAACATTGAGATATGGAAGAAATGCAGAGCATGGATGACTGATTCACATGGGGACACCTCAGCATCACATAAGGACACCTTAGCAAACCTAGAGGATGTAGTGGTAGCCGATCAAATTCAAATTCAGTAAATAGATTAAGGCTTTAGTTTTAATTATTATCTTTTTGTTAAAATATCCATATTGTAATGAAGTTTTAATTATCACGTAATAGGTAGTTCATGCAGTTTTAGGTAGTTTGAGAAATTTCAAGTAGTTTCAGCAGTTATAATTGCTTTGTATTGTATTTAAAGAAATGAAAAATAAGGAAGAGGGTTTTGCGTTTTGGACCTCTGGATGACTGTAATTTTGTATTGAATTTTTTGAAAATTAATGAAAGAAGAACAAGTTTCTTGCATCTATTGATATTGATATGTTTTTCAAGTTTCATCATATGTTTATTCTTCTGTGAATGAAGTGAATTAATGTAGCTACGGGTCTCTTTTTACATTTGTAAGTAAGAGTTAAACGTCCTTAATGTGCACTCCTTCACTCCAACTATTTTGTCTATATAAAATTTCTTCTGAGATTTAAAGTGATAGATTCTGTTATTCAACATATCATTTTGAGTTTCCTTTCCAATTTATTCCTTTCATTTCAATTAACATCAACAGATAATGGCATTATGAAGAATTTCCTTATATCAGATCATTGAGGGTTATAAATAATTAATTTCCAAAGGTGTTAAATGAAGACCATTTGATATCATAAATTTGTGACATACATTGATAAATGTCTTGAGCACTGATTCCTTACGACATCCAAGGGATTGTTTCTTGAGATACACCAATAGCCACGTGGAGCATGTTATTGATCCACTAGATCAGAATCAATCACGAAAACAAGAACCCGACAACTACATAATCAATCAACTTTAGAGTATCTCATAAAGTGGAAGAACTTACTCGCCGAAGATTCCACATGGGAGGATATAATTTTATACAGAAGAATCCAAAACTACTCAAGTGTTGAGGACAACAATTTTTTGAAGGAGAGAGGCATTTTAGGTCCCTATGATACTAGTGTAGCCCCCTTATTGTTATTGTTACTATATCCCCCTTATTGTTATTTTTGTGCCCATGTAGCCCCCATATTGTTATTGTTATGCCCCATATAAGCCCACTATTTTTTATTGTTGTGCCCTTACATTATTATTGTTATGTAGGATTTGATTATATTGTGACCCATTAGACTTATATATATACAAAAGAGGTATTTTTATTTGTATCATCCAAGAGTTTTTCATTTATGTAATGTAAAGTAGGTTTCCCCCTCGAAGAGGATAATTTTTAAATCGTTGATCTATTTTTTCTTCTATTTTGTGAGTTGTTTGCATAAAATATTGACCCACATACAATGATAAATAAGACTTCACTATTATTTCTGCTGTTATGTGCTCAAATCACAAAATATATAGAATGGTGTTCAATAAATTGCTCAAATTTCAACTAACAACCTTTAGGACCCCTATCTTAATCGTCGCAGTAGATCAGACTTTGAATTGCAATAAATAAATGCATATGTATATAGCTCAATAGTTATATAAAAATAATGATCTACCTCATTCCTTAATTATTTGTATGGGATCATACTGTAGAGGAAGATGCACATCAACTTGCTGCCACTAATTACTATAGAAGACTTCTCCGTTAATCTTCCCTTCAAACTAGTGACCAAACCAAACCCTGTCCTTCCTTACACAAGCCATGACCTTTTCACTTCTACTTCAACGTTGTCTCAATATTTTCACCATTCAATCAACCCTTAAAAGAGTGTTAGTGTAAATATTTAGAGGAGATGTACCAAAAATGCTTCACTTAAGTCACTAGTGACAAGTGACCCTAACAACAATATCTGGTTGTTTATGCTTCATAACTGCAATAATAAAATGAGAAAACCCTATAGAAAAAAGATGGTATGCCATCTAAAATAGAAAAAAACAAGAAATATCTGATGTAATAAACTAATCGAGGAATAATTTTTATTCATAACACCTAGTGAAGGAGATATACAACAAGGGTCTACAAATCCCCCTCCATGGGATGGGTCCTTTAATATCTATGTGCTTCAACAATCGATTCTCTCTCTCAATGTGTGAAAAACTCAAATCAAAGATGGTAGAACTCAAATGGGAGCTCAAATGTAAAGTGACGATAATGGTGATGATGACAATGATCATGGTGAAAAATGAATGGAAAATCTTCTTATTTATAGCAAAGTATTGGGTTGATATCGAGAATGGAAAATAATAAAATAATATTGACCAAATCAAGATCTAATCATTATGAATACTTTATTATATTTTTTAGAGAAGGAAAATATATTCAAAATGGTCAAATATCTTTATTTAGAAATAATTAACAAATAAAATGATTTGTTAATTATTTGGCGAAGATTAACAAATGTGTGAAATTGAAAAAAATATTAAATAGTGATTTAAAAATTATTCCAAAAACATAATTAAGGAATAATAAATAAATAATGATTTATTAATTATTCCAAGGTGATTTAGTCAAAAGTGACAAGGAATCATTATCAAATAATGATTTAATAATTGTTCTTAGAGAAAATTAAAGAAATAATGACTTATTCAATTATTCTCATGGGTTTTTCTAATTTTAATGAGAAATGATTTAATAAAAGTAGTTTACTAAATCATTTTCTATAGTGAAAGTGATTTTACTATGGTAAAATTAATCCTGCATGGTGTATTTCGATCCACCTAGTTAGTAATGACTAGGTGATCATTTTTTAGGTGATAACATATTTCCCCCCACCATATGAGTGTTAGGAGAAAATCGTATGACCGAAATACATTGTAGGTTACACTTCCACAAAACAACAAAGGGGAGTCAGAGGGAGAGAGAGAGAGAGATAAAATTGAAGAAATGCAAGGAAGGATGGAGGAATGGAGGGGGAAAGACCTACTAATATGATATAAGTATCCCTTTTAGTTTGGTGTACATGATCTAAAAAGAGGCAGGGGATGCATACCCATACCCACCAAGATAATTGAGTAAAAATAATAATGGTGAGCCTTGCAATGTGGGACTGAGAAATCAAGTACATGATACATGATACATGATATGCTGGCATCAATGGGCTAGAATCTAATACAATGATACAATGAGTCCCATACATAACGTTCCTAGAAAAACATAGACTAGGAATAAATGAAATAACATATTAGTACATGAGATATAATTCCCCTTTAGTTGACATGGTGAGGGGGATTCACAAGTAGAGAAGTGATCCTAAATAAGAAAGGGCTCTAAATAGATGAATGGATCATCTGAAGGAGACATGCAGGCTGTGGGAGATGCAAGCGACTGAAATTGAACCCATCAAATCTACGAAATTACATCTAAGGATGGATCATGATCGGCTGAAATCTGGGCATGTGGGGGGACACCTGAAGGGCTACCCCCTCATGAGGTTAGGAATATATAACACACACCCTAGAAACACTGGTATAATATGTTGGATGACCAGACTATCAAGTGTATGATTCTCGAGCGTGCGATAATAAGTGGAGTCAAGAAAACGAGAAACAACTAAGTCAAAGGGAAATGATGATTCCCTTTGATTGATACGAGGCACCAAACAATTATGATAGCTGGAACCAAGGTACACCTCCCTCTAGACCACACTCCTGGAATAAATGTGCTGATGTCAACAAAAGGGGGCCCGCCAAAGGTGAGGTAATGAGGTGTCCTCATCAAATGCACGAGGGACATAGTAAATGTGACTAATGGATTAAAACTAGAGATCATGATGGAAGGATACAAGATGAGAGGAAGACTGGCGAATTCCCTTGTGAGAGCATGATATGCATGGTTGACCTGGAAATGACTGACTCGATTCTAGAGGGAATGGTAAATTACTCAGATGGAGGATTTTCAAAGACATAGTAGTATAGCTAGAGGAAAAATAAGAGAATAATGGGATGAATACGACATAAATATGGATGAAATACTATAAAAGGACTCACAGGGACTCCAAATAAATTCAATATATGCAAGGGTGACTCATCTTTGATGCTCTGAACAAGGGTGACTCGATGATGATGCCACATGGGCGAAGACCCAAAGGGGACCATAAAAACATGAGTAAAGATGGTTACTCATGATGAAAATAGACATGTGAGTTGACCAATGCAAACGTAAAGTGGAACCAGCGTATATGCGGCTCATATGAAGAAATTCGATTTTAAGATGCGGCAAAGTGATACTTCATGGAAAAAATGGCTTCTTGGTGAAGTGTCAAATTACCAAAAAAGTGAGAGACCCATTATAAAACTAGGTGATATATTTCCAATGGTATAGATGGTTTTTACATCAGAGCTACGGTTTGGTCACAATGGGCGACAAAAAAATTAGGGTTTTTCCTAAAAGGGCTTCTTGTCCCCAAATCCCATTCATTGGCGTAGTGAGCTATTGATGAATTTGGAGAGGAGGAGAAGGCCCATTAGGGGAATTTTGAGGTAGAATATGGTCCTCCTAAGGAAATTATAAAATAATAGTGTAAATAATAAAATAAGATTAGATTACATCATCAAATTTTAGAGGGAAAAAAGAAAAAAATATTTTTTCAACTTGTATTTTCAACTTATATCCCTATGGGTTTACTCAAATTTCGAGCGGAAAATCTTGTTAGATGCACAATTTGATTCATAATCCAAAGAATCCATATTTCATACTTTCGATGGACCTTGCTACACAAAAAATGAGAAATACCTGAAAAACGTGATTTCAATCACATTTTTTCATGTATTTCTCATTTTTTGTGTACGAGGGTCCATCAAAAGTATGAAACATGTGTAATCCTTGGATGAGGAATTACATTTTTCATCCAACGAGCACTCCTCGAAATTTGAGTAAAACCTGAAGGAGATAAGTTGAAAAAATGAGTTGAAAAAGTAGTTTTATTATTTTGTTATTTTTTAATATTTTTACTTTTTTACTACAAAATTGGTGAACCATCCCCCATGCTTGACATTATCATCTTGAATCCTATTTATTCTTATAAATTTTATTTTGTTGTACATTTTTCTTAGGAGGCCCATTTTAGACCTCAAAATTTCTATAATGAGCCCTAAATCTAAAGGATATCGTAGCAAACAAACCAACTGTCGGAATTCAGATTTTCAAATTTCAAGTAGGTAACCCTAATTGTCTAAAATATCCTTAATGCTTATTATATGAATGATTCCTGATGAATAATTAAGGTAATAAAAGAATACAAGAATGATCTACTAGGGTAGGTCTAGAGTCATCCCCACCACCAAGTCAAACATGGGTACTGAGTGGTAAGTGTGGCATCACATAGAGTAGAATTTTTTGAGATATGGTATCAAGCATTTATGATATGCGATGTTTATATGGCTCACCAGAGAGGCTGGTAGGACAAAATATCCAAGCAATGAGATGTTAATCAACCATACCAATATCATTGGGGTCTAGGTCGAGACTTATGTTAATTAAGTGAGAAGGTGGCCAGGGGTGCCATCATTCCCCCAACCATGGGATAATCCCCCCCATCATATAATTATGGAGGGTGTTAGAACTCCGGAAAATTCCCTAGGCTTAAGGGAGAAATTTTGGAGGTAAGCACAAAACCAATTTTAAGCTAGAATCTAGCCCTTCTAGCCTTGGAGAGGGTTGTCTCACTTAGGTTTCTCAACTAATATGATATTAGGATAGGTATAATGTTCAATAAGGTGTGATTTTCAAAGGTTTGGTGGTAAGAAAGGAGACAAATCCATTGAGCATGGAGTCATGTCAAATTGATTATTTTTCTAGTGATATGATGAAGAGAGAAAGGGTTTCTCCACAAGAGAAATGTAGGATGTCTTGGTGATGGAATTAATTTTTTGTAGGAGGTTGAGTGTGATAAAAAATGGAAACAACACAAAGAGAATAAAACTACAGATAAATTCTGAACGTTTCTTTAAGAGGAAAACATAGATCACTTGGAAAAAATAAATCATAGCATCTTTTGGATGAATTACGAATTAAACATATGGTTTTTCCAAGCATGAAGACATACATTCAAGAGATGTAGAAACATAATACACACTTATAATTAGAAGGAAGCACAAAACATCAATATCTGACACATGAATCCTTTCAAATCACCTTTTGTCTTTCATTCACTTGAAAAAATATTCAGAAATACAATGCACACAAAGTCTCTTTATCTCCATTATGATCAACCCTTTCTACATTCAGATTCATGAATTATATACAATATGCTATTCATAAGTCAAAGGGGGTTGAAATACACCTTTTAGCACATATAGAAGACATTACAATTCTTTAGGAATAAAATATTTGGAAAATATACTCATATCATACTAACTAGGGTTTGGTTTTTGACTAATCAAATATATGCTAATTAAAGATAAAATCATGGGATTTGGTAGAAAAATATTCAAAATTCATCATCCAAATCAGTTTTGAATCAATTATTCCAAGTTTTAGGTCCACCAAGTCGAATTTCAAAATATTCTAGAACTCTGTCAACAAATTTGGCTTGGCGAAATTGTGAATAATGGTTCTCAAAGTGACATCTATAATTACCCAAATGTAAAACTTGTGAAAAAAATGAAAAAGGTTTTTCTTATTTGGTCCATTATTTACAAAAACCTATTTTATGTTTCAAAAATTCATTGCCATCTATTATAAAAGTGCGCCAAAAAATAATGTCTGACATAGGAAGAAAAATAAAGAATTTTATTTTTTGAAAAATATGCCTCTAAGATAGTTTAGTATCTCCCAAACCATGATAATTGTGTAAAAAATGAGAGAGGTTTTTGTTATTTTTCCCATTATTGATAAAAAAAATATTTTGGATTTCCAAAATTCATCTCTAGTTGGTCATAAACGACTCTTGAAGTTGACTGTGTGAAAGCACAATGCCGACGCTGCACAACCTCCTAATTTAACAGAACAAAAAACACACAACGACTGTATTTTTTGAATATGTCCTAAATGGTAAATCATCATAACCCTTCTTCAAAAAATAATTGAGCAAAATAAGACTGATATATTTCAATAAAATCAGAAAATGGTTGTAGATGACGGTGGCCCATTTCTTGGAAACCATGAAGTGTTTTGACCTGAAATTAAGTGGGTTTATTCATCTTACCTCCATAAATTTCCTATAAAAATTGCATGGCAAATACCTACGGGGTTTAAGAGATATGGTGAAACTATGGTGACTGTGTGAAAGCATAGCGCTTCAAACTTATACTATCTCCGACCATCATCTGAGACACTTAGGGTACTGGGATGGCATGGAATGACCCATTAAATGTTTTAAACCTGTGAGAATGATAGACCAAATGAAAACCTTTAAACCCCAAACATTCTTCTTGGAACAAAAACACAAAGTAGTTGTGCATCACACCTCCATTTACATGACATGACCTAAAACTGAACTTCTTACTAAGAAAAATGACTTGGAGAGGATTCAAATATTCACATAAAGCCTCCTACATGTCTTAAATCAAGGATCGAATTCCAAAAACCATTATTTATTCATCAAAATGAGTTACCTTGGAAAAAGCGCAAAAATTTTCCTCTTAACCATTGTCTTGTATTATGATGTCATGACCATTCAAGATTTGACATGTAAACTAGCATAAGACACATACAAATCTCAAATTAATAGAAATACTGAAATGAAAAATATTCCTATAATATAGGACTCTAACATACGCTCCAATGGGGGTGAAATCCTCTGTGTGAGGTGCCAAGAACACCGTAGAATAATAGCCTTATCCATTGGGCTGTTCCTAATCTTGAAACTTGCAACTTGTTCTGAAACTTATACTTTCTCTTAAAACCAACTTATTCTACAAACTGAAAACAATGTTAAAAACCTCACTGCTGAAAACCAAAACCACACACTTCTGAAAATGATGCTCAAATTTGTGAGCTTATTTAAAAATAAACCATCCTACTCTAAGTTGTAGAAACCAACTGCTCAATCAAATAACACTGAAACGACAATATAACCAGTCAGGTAGTTTCTCAGCCGACAAGGCTACCTGACTCTACTTCAACAAGATCAAAATTGGAACATGTAACAACAAAGGCATATGATGATATCTTTGTTTTTCATAGTGAAAACATGACTGCGGATTTAAGTTGATAAATCCTTCCATATACTCAACTATAGGATCAAAGAAAACAAATTTCGTTTGCTGATCATGTGTTGTTTAAATCAAACCTTGGTTTCAACTGTATATTTTTAATTTCATGTTTAAAAACATAACATCCTTCAATCTTAGTAAAGACCGAGTTTGAACATTTAAGACTTGAATGTCCCTCTCAAGTTTGTCAACAAACTCCTCTAAAAAGTGAATTTTATCTTCATATATACATTTACATGCCTTTAAATAAATAGGTAATAAATTAGAGAAATATTCATCAATTATATCATCATCAAAATTATCTCAGTATTATTTGAAACCTTCAATATAAGTAGGGTCCACGAGATACCCTGCCATTTTGATAGATTAGGCAGTTCAATCTCTGAATTCTTTGAACAATGGAGTTGCCATGAATTCTTGAAAATGTAGTTTCCCAAAGAATAATACAAAGCCTTATTGTGTTTTACTGTTGTCCACCATCAGTAATATGATTAGAAGCTTTGATGATTTTCCTTGGGGAAGATGGAGACTTTCACTCCCCAACAACGTCGCTAGAATGTTAGCACTTCGTAAATTTCCCTAGGATGAAGAGATAAATTTCATAGGTAACCACAAAACCAATTTTATGCTATAATATAACCCTTATAGCCTTGAATATGGATCTTTCACTTGGGTTGATCAAATAATTTAATATTAGGCTAGGTATAGTGCTCAATAAGGTGTGATTTTCAATGGTTGTTGGTAAGAAATGAGATAGATCCATTGGGCATGGTGTCATCTCAAATTGATTATTTGTCTAGTGATATGATGAAGAGAGAAAGGGTTTATCCACAGGGGGAAGGTAGGCAGTATTGGTGATTGAATTAATTTGTTGTAGGAGGGTTAGTGTGAGAAAATATGGAAACAAAAAAAAGAGTATTAAACTGCAGATAAATTATGAATGTTGCTTTAAGAGGAAAACATAGATCACTTGGAAAAAATAAATCAGATCATCTTTTGGATGAATTTCGAGGCAAACATCTAGTTTTTACAAGAATTAAGACATACATTCAATAGATGTAAAAACATAAGATAAAATTACAACTAGAAGGAATCACAACACCATCAATATCTGACACATGAATCCCTGCAAATCACCTTTTGTCTTTCATTCACTGGAAAAAATATTCAGAAATACAATGCACACAAAGCCACTTTCTCTTCAATATGACCAACCATTTCTAGATTCATATTCATGAATTATATACAATATTATCTTCCTAAGTAAAATGGGGTCAAAATCCACCTTTTCCCAAAGATAGTAAGAGGTTACGATGCTTTAGAAATAAAATATTTGGAAAATTTGCTCATATCCTACTAACTAGGGTTTGGTTTTTGACTAACAAAAAATATGCCAAATTTAGAGAAAATCATGGGATTTGGTATACGAATCTTCAAAATTCATCATCCAAATAAGTTTGGAATCAATTATGCCAAGTTCTAGGTCCACCAAGTCGAATTTCAAAAAATTCTAGAACTCTGTCAACAAATCTGGCTGGGCGAAATTGTGAAAAATGTGTCTCAAAGTGAAACCTTTAATTCCAAAATGTAACACATGTGAAACAACTGAAAGATGGTTTTATATTTTTTCCATTATTGGAAAAAAACCTATTTTATTTTTTCAAAGATTCATTTCCATCTGTTATAAAGGTGTGGCAAAAAATAATGTCTGAAAGAGGAAGAAAAATACATAATTTTTTTTTTCAACAATAGGCCTCAAAGATAGTTTCATATATCCGAAAACATGATATTTGTGTAAAATCTGAGAGAATTTTTTTTTATGTGTCCCATGATTAATAAAAAACTCTTTTGGATTTCCAAAATTCATATCTAGTTGGTCAAAAACAACTCTTGAAGTTTACTGTGTGAAAGTGTAGCGTCGACACTGCGCAACCTCCTAATTCAACAAAACAAAAAACACATCGATTGTATTTTTTATATATATCCTAAATGGAAAGTCAAATTGAGATGGTTTTTTTAAAACAAGTTAATATAATTATAAACTTCTTCAAAAAAAAATTGAGCCAAATCCAACTCATGGATTTTTAGAAAATATGAAAATAGTTTTAGATAACAGTGGCTCGTTTCTCAGAAACAATGAAGCTTTTTGACCTGAAATAAAGTGGATTTATTAATATTACCTCCATACATTTCATGTAAAAATTTCATGGCAAATAGGTGCAAGGTTTAAGACATATGGTGAAACTACGACGATGGTGTGAAAGAACAACACTCCAAGCTTATACTATCTTCGACCATCATTGAAATGCTAAGAGGGTACTGGGATGGCATGGAATGACCCATTCAATGTTTTAAACTTGTGAGAATTATTCGAGGCCAAATGGAAGCCTTCAAACCCAAAACTTCTTCTTGGATAAAAGAACACAACGTAGTTGCGCAATGCACATCCATCCACATGACATGACCCAACACTAATATTCTGACTAAGAAAAATGACTTGGAGATGATTCAAATATTAAAAAAAAACCTCCTACATGTATTCATTCAAGGACCAAATTCCAAAAACCATGATTTATTCATCAAAATGAGTTACCTTGGAAAAAGCGCAATAATTGTCCTCTTGACTGTTGTCCTGTATTATGATGCCATGACCATAAATGATTTGACATTTAAAATGACTTAAGAAACCTTCAAATATCAAATTAATAGAAATTATGAAATGAAAAATATTCCTACAATATAGGACTCTAATAGAGGGGACTTATTAGGTATGCAAAGGTAGGAATGATGCCCCTAACTAGATGAGTTTGTGGAGCGGAATTGTGTTCCAAGTGCTCAAATAAGGGATTCGAGCATTTGGTCCTACTGGCACAAGATCCTATAGAGGATGATGAGGATATGTAGGGGCATGGGTGACCCCTAGTTTATATGCATGGTTATATTATGCTATGGGCATGCCAAAATATATAAGTACAATTGGAGAAAGGAAATGGTGGATTTTCAATCTCGTTTGGCACTATAAAAGGTGTTCACATACAGGTGTCACTATACCAAAGAGTGGCTTAAGATATAATGAATTGATGCTCATCTAGAAAACACTATGGTGATTGGACAAATTTTTTTTCTAAGGGACTGGGTTTTTGATGTAATATGGAGGAATGATTAAGTGGATCATCCCTAGAGTGATTTGAAGTTATATGAGACTCTAGAGGTTCTTCTAAATGGGGAAGAATAATGGTACTAGATTCGACATTACCAGATGCACTAAGAGGTTTGGGGAGAATTTATTCTCCTGGAATTTGAAAAGTGGATGCCCACTTACCTAAACATTGAGTGGAAATGTATTGGCGACAAGGTGGATGTGGTTCGAATTCTTGGGTTCAAAGTAAGGGGGAATGCAACCCATTGATCTCACTATGGATGAACTCTTTAGATTCCACAACATATTGGTCAAGGGTTTGTTGCGAAAGGAAGTACGCATGGTGGTGCATATAATCCCAAGGATAATCACAGGTGGTCATGGCTTCCATGATATATTCAGCAGAGTGAAAGAGGGACCATATGATGATGAGAAACTACCCGAGGCATATTCATGGGAGACAAGGTTCACATGTGCATCGTCAATATTGGGAGACAAATGAATAGTAGAGGTAACATCTACTGATGTGGAGACCAAAGTGTTCGTTGAAGAAGGTTTGACTAAATCACAATAGAAAAAATCAAGAGTCCCAATAGATCGATCCCATGGATGGCAACATGTAGAGAATAGGGGAGGTACTATCTTGTAATGCCTCTCACTTCAATTTTTTATTTATTTTGATACATTTCTCTTATGCTATTTTAAGCGTTGATCATAGCTCAAAGATAGTTTATCGCACTTCTTAATTATTAAATTTACAAGTTCTAATTGCACATAACTGACAACTGATTTTTTTTTCATAATTACCATAGTCTCTTATCAACCCAATCTTCCATGGCATATTATATGACTCCATCCTCAACCTAATCATAATTTTATTCTACTTACGATAAATTTAATATGTTACTCCACCCCATTAAGGGCATTGACCCTGATATGGCATACTTTATAGATTTCATTAAATTATAACCCAAATTGGACTCATATACTAAAGGAGCCTATATAGTATCAATCATTTTAATCACAGTACATATATCCTATATATGTATATAGTACTTCTTCAACCTCAATTTAATTTTTCTACACTTATTACGTTACGTTTAGTTTGGTCTCATCATTTCAAAATTGATCATTTTAGGGATTAGTTGAAATTACCCTAACTAATGAGTAGCTCATTAACGTTTTCGTTAAGTCAATGTTATCACCTATAAGCAATTAAACCATGTCTTATGGCTTTTCTATTTGTCTTATCAACATAATTGCACACCATTTAAATGTCATCGAGGTTTGAGATCTTCAATGCCGGTTTACCATCCAACGTTTACATTTTTTACTTCCCAGTGTACGAGGGTATTTCATGGCACCTTATCTGTAGTTGTTAAAGGCATGTACCATAGGAACCATTAAATTTTAGTGTGCACTCCATGTGATGTTGTACCACACTCTTTAATTTGTAGATTTGGATCTACCCATCGGGATTTTCTACATCTCATGACGTGAAATCCAACTCGATTTCTGAACTCCACATCATCGTTTCCAACGTTCCTCCTCCTATCTTATGACACGTGGATGGTGTGGATTCATTATGCACTTAGGGTAAATTCGTTGTGTATTTCATTTGACATTTCAGGTTTTAGGCGGAATTTTAACTTTCAGTTTTGATTTTCATTGGGGACTGCTTACCGCGTCTCCCTTCTTGCTCATATGGAGGAATGTCGAAAGGAATACCACACAGTCACACCTCACTCATGCCTTAGCATGTTTGCATTCTTCATGTAATTCATTCTTTACCTCTGTAGCAAATTTCGTTTCTGGAGACCCTTTGTTTTTCCATTTAATGATTTTTGTCACTCTCTATTATTTCTAAAATTTATGTGAATATATGCGTATTCTATGGCGTACTTAGGCTCTTTTACTCTTGTTTGATTTACTGTTGGAGTTTGCATATCTTCTCCTTTTCGATCATGGTAAATTTGAATGGAAACCTGGTTTATATTTTTTCTCTGTCCATGAGTACTGAAAAGGTGCCTACCTTGTGGAAGGGTGTGGCCTTTCTACATTCTTTTCAGACTTGCATGATGTTGTATTTTACCAAGTCGTGAATACGCTCTGTCTCTTCCTAAATTGAAATGATACGATTTCTCCAAATAGTAGTTATGGGAACAGAGTTGATTTTGGTCTCGGTGTTCGTTTGAATGCATTCTTTTTTTTTTCCATTTTGTATGGTTTAATTAACTCAGGAATTTCCACTGAGACTCTCACATGGTTTGTAAAACACATTTCTTTTCCTAATGGCTTTCTCAACGTTTAATCTTTGCCACATTTTTATTTTGTGAGGGATAAGTCAACATCTGTGGACCAGTTCATCCCTTAAAGTGCTCAAACATTTCTTTCGGGAACCTTAGGCTTCAAGAATGTCGTTACAACTTCTTGCTACTGGTTCAAGGGTTTCGGTTCACCCATTCGATTGCCACAAGTACACTATTGCATTAAATTTTTGTTTACAAGGGTTTCTTTCCACAATATATCCATACATTTTATTTCTCCCTAACATGAATATGCACTCTCATCTCTACCTTGTTTGATGTGATTACAGGCATGGTTGCCGTGAAGACAAAACCTTTCTGAGGTAAGTCGTTTTACCTTGTGTGGTTCAAATCCATATTAATATCATTAGATTCAAGTTATCAGTTTATTTCCATGTTGACGTTTCTAATTGATTTATTTGTTTTATGCAGGTACGTCCATCTACCATTTCCTCCTCTTACTATTGACGAAATTATTTCCTTTTTGATAGTGAACCCTTGCTTGAACAGGTTGGTATCGTTATTTTTTAGTGTCTCTTCTGAACCGGTCATCACTCCATATTTTTCGATGGTGTATACTATTGTTCTACAGTGACCATAGAATCTGCTATGTCACTGTACTTAGGTTTATATATTACTGTAATATATACTTAAAAATTTCTGGGTTTATAACCCCAGACTGGACCATGTTAAACTTTTATATAAATTTTCTTTATTTAGTTTTATTTTGAATGTCTTCTGTCATTATTGATTTGCATCCACACGTATAGTTTAAGGAATGAGCATTCTGGTGTAATTACATACAATATATATATCTTTAGTTCATATATATCTTTCATATTAGTGAAATAGATGCTACATTTATGCTTCCTCTACTGTTTTCAACATAATCATTTTGTTCTGGTTTGTAAGTAGTTATGATAACTGAATATTGTTTAATTTTTTGCAATAATTATCTTGGTTATGATATCACCCTTTCATGTATTTCAAAGATCATAATATTTACATCTATTATCATTAACTTTCTATAGCACAGAACGTAGTGATGTTTTTCTATTTCCACATATATATATCTTATATTCTCAAATTTATCCATAGTTAATTTAGTATGCTGTCGCAATAAGCATATTGTGTTTTCATATAAAGAGTGCAGATTTCTGATGTATTACTTTAGAACAATCTTAGAACATATGTCCATTTCTCTTATATTCAATTCTGAATAAATTTAAGCTGCATAGGACAGAAATATATAACAGTAAAGTAGACCAGAATCATACTGTAAGGAATTTATTTATTTCCTATCATCACTTAAAGTTTACTTGCAGCACTTTAATTGTTATACATGTATATATGTATTTTTCTCTGTTTTGTGTGTTATTCCTTTGTTCAAAATAGGATGATTTAAAAGTACATCATAGTATAGGTTTAATGATACATCAAATATTTGTTTCCAAATTTAATTTTTATTTTCTATTTCATAATGTCCTTCCAGATGCACTAAAACTATTTTTAAGACAATATACTAAATCAACTAACATAATGCAATATCAACTATCTGTGAGGTACCTAACCTCAGATTTAAACCCACTCTTGGGTTTAGACATTCTGAGAGTTGGTCCTCCACAGAAATTCGTCTATACAACAAGACATATTTCACTATTCTTACTATGGTAATCTCTGTTAAATGTATAGACCAGCAACTGCAACATGTAACTATTAATTCAACCAACCTCCAACACAACTCTAAATTTAAAATTTTCATATTTCCTAGTTACAACAGCTAATTAAAATTCAATATCAGTTAAATCAACATGTGCATACCAGTTAACTCTGACTAGTTGCCACCCAAACATATAGTTCTCTCTCTATAACTCAGCCCCGAGCAGATATCCTTAGCTCTAGTGATAGAAAACCCTTTGTCTATCCTAGAACAACTTATTTAAGCTTTTCTTTCCCTAGCCTATTTCCATTTAATGCGTCCAGTAAATTCAAGATGCCTTATTCCTTCTTTGCCTAGGCTTTCCCTCTGTTTCTTCCACAAAGGTACTTTTAAAGTTGTCTTTTCCGCTTTTCCAGCTTTATTCCACCTCTTCCCAATACTTTCCTCTTTATTGGGAAAATTAGATATTTATCTCCAAATCTAATTTTTAGTAACTTTCTTTATCCCTTCCAAGGATTTCTGGAAGTGGTGGGAAATACTTATCACCTTATCCATCCTCATGGATTTGGTTTTTAGATCTCAATTCTCAATCTAGTCATTGTTCACATAATTTTCCTTTTTATTTTATTAATCTAGAAATAAAATAAATCCACATAATAGTTCTCCATTGGGGTCCACTTTCCCCTTTGGATTGGTTCAATTGTCAATTTAAAAGCATAGAAACTTGGGGTATTACATATTCCCCCTCTAAAAAAAACACCATCCTCGATGTTGACAAAATAAATAAATAATCACTGTGCAAACAATGATGGATATTTTTCCATCATTTCAGTCTCTTGCTCTCCAGTAGCCTCTTCGGATGTAAAATATCTCCACTACACTTTCACCCTGGCCACTATCTGGTTTCGGAGTTCAATTTTTTCCCGCTCCAAGATTTGAAGCGGCTCTGGAAGGAATTCCCCTTCTAGTTCCACCTGAATCACATTCCAATCAATAACGTGAGTAGAATCATGTACATATTTTTTTAATAATGAAGCATGAAATACATCATGAACCTTAATGTGAATGGGTAAATCCAACTTATAGGCAACTGGCCCAACTCTTTCCAGCACTTCAAAAGGTCCATAGTATCGTAAAGCTAGTTTTTCACAACTCCCGGTATGCAAAGTACTCTTATTAGGCTTAATCCTCAGATACACATGATCACCCACACTGAATTCTCTATGAATTCTCTTTTTGTCTGCATAAATTTTCTGCCTGTCTTGTGCGGTTTTGATATTTCACTAAATCTGTTTCACAACTTTTTCCATTTCTTGTAAAGCTTCTGGTCCAAGTATTGGTTTATCTTCAGGTTGACTCCAACTTAGGGGGGTATGGCACTTTCTGCCATAAAGTGCTTCAAAAGGGCTCATCTTTATGGAATCTTGGTAGCTATTGTTGTAGGCGAATTCTGCTAAGTGTAAATAGTCTTCCCACTTGGTTGGCCTATCCATAACATACATCCTTAATATATCCTCTAGAATCTGGTTTGTTCTTTCAATTTGACCATCAGTTTGTGGATGGTAGGTAGTAATAAAATTTAATTTGGTACCCATGCCTCCAAACAAACTCCTCCAGAAAGCTGCAGTAAATTTTGCATCTCTATCCAAGATGATCATTTTAGGAACACCATGTAGCTTTACAATATCTTTCATAAATACATTTGCTACTCGGGCTGTACCAAAGGTAGAATGTACATGTATAAAACGAGCATCTTTAGTCAAAGTATCCACTACAACCATAATAGAGTCATGTCGATATTTGATTCTTGGTAAACCAGTAATAAAATCCATGGAAATAGTTTCCCATTTTCATTTGGGAATGGGTAAAGGATTCAGCAACCCAGCTAGATGTTGATGTTCAACCTTTACTTGTTGACATTCAATACATCTAGACAAGTAATTTTCCACATCCTTTTTCATACCCAGCCAAACCAAGTTCTTTCTTAAGGCTGAGAGCAATTTATGGTATCCAGGATGTCCAACATAGGGTCTTTTATGATACTCATCCAAAATTTCTTTCTTGAGGGAGTCTATATCAGGAATGTATAATCTATCTCTATAAAAAATTAGCCCTTTTTGATCCTGTGTATACCTTTTCATTTCTTTTTTCATCATTTGTGCCTGAAGTTTTTCATAGTTTTGGTCTCGGTTCACCACCTCTGGTATTTGTCTCTCTAAGTCAAAATTGGCACTACTTCCAATATTACTCACACTTTATCAAGCATTTCTGCTTAATGCATCTGCAATCTTGTTTTCCTTACCTTTAATATGTTTGATTTCCATGTCAAACTCAGTAAGGAAAGACAACCACCTAGCTTGCCTAGCATTCAAATCTGTTTGAGTGAAGAAATACTTTAGGCTGAATGTGATCTGTCATCAACATAAAATTTTCCCTAAAAGGTAATGTCTCCATATCTTGAGGGCGTGTATTACAACAACTAATTTAATATCATAAACACTAGAATTCTATTCATGTTTCTTAAGTTTTATGGATACATAGGCTATAACAGAATTTTCTTGTAGTAGTACTCCCCCTAATCCTTCTCCACAAGCATCTGTGCACACTACAAATTCCTGATCTGGGTCAGCAATCTTTAAAATAGGTGTTGTAGTAACTTTCAATTTTAGCTGCTCAAAGCTATTTTGACATTTTTCAGTCCATTCAAACTTAGCTCCTTTCCTTTGTAAGGATGTAATAGGGTAGGTTAAGGCTGAAAATATCTCTACAAACCTCTGATAGTATCCTGAAATTCCCATAAAGGATCTTACAATAGACACATCAGTAGGTACATGCCACTCTCTTATTGCTTTTATATTTTCTCGATCCACTGCCAACCCTTGTTCTGAAATTATATGCCCTAAGTATTGAATTTTATCCTTGAAAAATTCATATTTGCTAAACTTAGCATACAATTTTTTTCCCTAAGAGTTTGCAACACAGTTCTAAGATGTTATTTATGCTCAACCTCATTCTTAGAATAAATCAGTATGCCATCAATGAATACTAATACAAATTTGTCCAAGTATTTATTTAAGACACTATTCATTAAGCACATAAAAGTAGCAGGTGCATTGGTGAACCCAAATGGTAGGACCACGAACTCATAGTGTCCATACCTGGTTCTATATGTTTTTTTTCTTATATCTTCATCCTTAATCCTTAATTGATGGTAACCTATCCTTAAATCAAATTTTGAAAAAAATTGTTTCCCCTCTAACTTGGTCAAAGAGGTCATCTATCCTAGGTAAAGGATATTTGTTTTTGATTGTTAGCTTGTTTAATTGACGGTAATAAATACACATTCTAAATGTGTTGTCTTTCTTTTTCACAAACAACACTGGTGCTCCATATGGGGATACACTCGTTCTAATATAAACTTTTTCCAAAAACTCTTGTAGTTTCATTTTCAACTTCATTAATTCTGGAGTACTCATTCTGTATGGGGCTCTAGAAACTGGAGTTGCTCCTGGCAATAAGTCAATTGAGAAATCAATCTCTGTCCTAGGGGGTAGACGAGGAATTTAATTCTGGAAAACATCTTTGAATTCTCTTATTACAGGTAATGTTTCCAAAATATTTTCCTTTGCCTGCTATCCCAATTCCTCTACATGAACATAATTCACTTGATAACATTTTCTAGCAATTCTCTTCAACTGAAGTGCTAAAATTTGTCTCACAGATATGGGCTTAGGCTTTCCTTTGAATATAACAAGTTTTCCCTCCTTGTCAATGCAATGTAAGGTTTTTCCTAAACAATTCAACATGGCCTTCTGTTTTTCTAACCAGTCCATCCCTACTAGTACATCATAAGACCCTAAAGGTAGGATATTTATATTTAATTCTATTTGGTATCCATTCATATTTATGGCTATCTGGGGTAAATTATGAGTTACTTTTTCTTTTGTACAAGTGGCTAACTGAACTAACCAAGACTGCTGAAACTTTTCTAACTTTAAGTTACATTTTTCTACCATTTGAGGACTGATACAACTTAAAGATGCACTTGGCTCTATTAAAACTGTAATAGATTGGTCAACAATCATACCTTCTACTTCGACCATAGTGGACTAGTGTTCTGCTTGACGATCTTATAGAGCAGCACTGATTTTGGGGATATTCCTTGCCATATCATTAACAATCGTTGCCTCTCTCAGTGCTTGTACAGTCTAGATATTCATGTGTGGACAATCCCTCAATAAATGAGGTTCTCCACAACCCCAACACTTCAAAGGTTTTCTCATTTTAACAGTCCCCTCTCTTTTATTATTTTCATTCATTTGTTTGGACCCAGTTTGTGATTGAGTAGTTTGATTTTCACCCATTTTGCTGAACTTATTTCTTTGGTGGTTTCTCCCAAAGTTCTTCAGATATGCTGGTTTTGTTTTATTTCCACTGGAGTCAACTTTGTTTGTCAAATTCTTTACTTGTTCACTCTTACCCTTGAATTTCTGGTAACACAATCTTGCCTTGCACGCCACCTCATCCATAGTTGTAGGGTTATCATACTCTATCTTTTCCTTGTAAATAATGGGCAGACAGTTCAAGAACCGCTGTACCTTTGCCTTCTCCTCTCTTATATAGGGTACGTATCGTAATAAATTTTTGAATTTGGTTACAAACTCATCAATTGTGAGCTGACCCAACCTGAGTTCATGAAACTCTTTGGGCTTATCATCATAATAGCATTCATTCAGGTATCGATTTTTGAACTTAACTTGAAAATCCTCCCAAGTAACAATTTTCTCATCAATGGCATGAACCATTTTTATTTCTTCCCACCACAAGGTAGCCTTACCTTGCAACTGATAAATAGCCAGCCTGGCTCTTAAGTTACTTTCATATTCGTAAACTTGAAAGTACTTTATCATATTCAGAAGCCACGCTTCAGCATCTTCCTCCTTCTCTCCATCATAGGAGGGAGGTTTGATTTTACGGAATTCACCCTGCAATTCCTTGTTCCGTTTAGACTTCTATCTAGAGGTATCATCTTGCTCAGAATCTTTTAAGAAATTGACTCTTCCCTTTCTCTTCCTTCCAGAATCTTCACCTTCTTGACTATTCCAGGAAGTCTATTATCTTATCAGTCTGTCTTGCTCCTCACTGGCTAAAGATAACCTTTCATTGTGGCTTTTGAGCTGCGCCATTTCTCTTTGCATTCTATGCAACATAGCCATTAATGGAGCATTTGGATCTAGCATGTTTTCTCCACCACCTAAATCCACATACAGCTCATCCCCTTCAGTCATGGTTCGCAGCTGTATACCTCAACACTGTTCACTGTACATGAAATTAAACATTAGAAAAATTTAAATTCCATAAAATTTTTACAGTAGCATACAATTTCTGTGTGAGCACATAATTCGCCCAGTGTTTTAACTAAGGCTCTGATACCATCTGTAATGCCTCTCACTTCAATTATTTTTTTTTTTTTTTTTAATACAGTGCTCTTATGCTATTTTAAGCATTGATCATAGCTCGAAGGTAATTTATAGCCCTTCTTAATCATTAAATTTACAAGTTCTAATTGCACATAATCGACAACTGAAATTTTTTTCATAATTACCATAGTCTCTTATCAACCCAATCTTCCATGGCATATTATATGACTTCATCCTCAACCTACTCATAATTTTATTATACTTAGGATAAATTTAATATGCTACTCCACCCCCCTAAGGGCATTGACCCTGATATCCATTCTTTATAGACTTCATTAACTTATAACTCAAATTGGACTCATATACTAAAGGAGCCTATATAGTATCAATCATTTTAATCATTGTACATATATCCTACATATGTATATAGTAATTCCTCAACCTCAATTTAATTTTTCTACACTTATTACGTTACGTTTGGTTTGGTCTCATCATTTCGAAATTGATCATCTTAGGGGTTAGTTGAAATTACCCTAACTAATGAGTAGCTCATTAACATATTCATTAAGTCAATGTTATCACCTTTGAGCAATTATACCACGTCTTATGGCTTTGCTATTTGTCTTATCAACATAATTGCACACCATTTAAATGTCATCGGGGTTTGAGATCTTCAATGCCGGTTTACCAGCCAACGTTTACATTCTTTACTTCCCAGTGTATGAGGGTATTTCGTGGCACCTTCACGGTAGTTGTTAAAGGCATGTACCACAAGACCCATTAAATTTTAGTGTGCACTCCATGTGATGTTGTACCACACTATTTAATTCGTAGATTTGGATCTACCCATTGGGATTTTCTACAGCTCATGATGTGAAATCCAACTTGATTTCTGAACTCCACATCATTGATTCCAGTGTTCCTTCTCCTATCTTATGACACGTGGATGGTGTGGATTTATTTTGCACTTAGGGTTTATTCGTTGTGTATTTCATTTGACATTTCAGGTTTTAAGCGACATTTTAACTTTTAGTTTTGATTTTCGTTGGGGACTGCTTACTGCGTCTCCCTTCTTGCTCATCTGAAGGAAAGATGAAAGGAATACCGCACAGTCACATCTCAGTCATGCATTAGCACGTTTGGATTCTTCAGGTAATTTGTTCTTTACCTCTGTAGCAAATTTCGTTTTTGGAGACCCTTTATTTTTCTGTTTAATGGTTTTTGTCACTCTTTGTTATTTCTAAAATTGACGTGAATTATTATGGATGTGAATATATGCGTTTTCTATGGGGTACTTAGGTTCTTTTACTCTTGTTTGATTTATTGATGGAGTTTGCATATATTCTCATTTTCGATCATGGTAACTTTGACTGGAAACCTGGTTTATATTTTTGCTCTGTCCATGAGTATTGAAAAGGTGCCTCCCTTGTGGAAGGGTGTGACCTTTCTGTGTTCTTTTCAGACTTACATGACGTTGTGTTTTACCAAGTCGCGAATATGCTCTATCTCTTCCTAAATTGAAACGATACGATTTCTCCAAAAAATAGTTATGGGAATAGAATTGATTTTGGTCTCGGTGTCCATTTGAATGCATTTTTTTTTTTAAATTTTGTATGGTTTAATTGACTCAGGAATTTCCACTGAGACTCTCACATGGTTTGTAAAACACATTTCTTTGCCTCATGGATTTCTTATCGTTTAAGCTTTGCCACATTTTTATTTTGTGAGGGATAAGTCAACATCTATGGACCAGTTCATCCCTTAAAGTGCTCAAACATTTCTTTCAGGAACCTCAGGCTTCAAGAATGTCGTTACAGCTTCTTGCTACTGGTTCAAGGGTTTCGTTTCACCCATTCGATTGCCACAGATACACTGTTGCATTAAATTTTCGTTTACAAGGGTTTCTTTACACAATATATCCCTACGTTTTATTTCTCCCTAACATCAATACACACTCTCATATCTTCCTTGTTTGATGTGATTACAGGCATGGTTTCCATGAAGGCAAAACCTTTTTGAGGTAAGTCATTTTACCTTGTGTGGTTCAAATCCATATTAATATCCTTAGATTCAATTTATCAGTTTATTTCCATGTTAACATTTCTAATTGATTTATTTGTTTTATGCAGGTATATCCATCTACCATTTCATCCTCTTACTGTTGACAAACTTATTTTCTTTTTGAAAGTGAAACCTTGCTTGAACAGGTTGGTATCATTATTTTTGATTGTCTGTTCTGCACTGATCATCACTCCAGATTTGCCGATGATGTATAATATTGTTCTATAGTGACCATAGAATCTTCTATGCCACTGTACTTAGATTTATATCTTACTATAATATATACATAAACATTTCTGGGTTTATAACCCCAGACTGGACTGTGTTAAACTTTTATAGAAATTTTATTTATTCAATTTTATTTTGAATGTCTTCTGTCATTATTTATTTGCATCCACACTTACAGTTTAAGGAATGAGAATTCTTGTGTAATTACATACAATATATATATCTTCAGTACATATATATCTTTCATATTAGTGAAATAGATGCTAAATTTATGCTTCCTCTATTATTTTCAACATAATCGTTTTGTTCTGGTTTGTAAGTAGTTATGATAATTGAATTTCGTTTAATTTCTTGCAATAATTATCTTGGTTATGATATCACCTTTTCATGTATTTCTAAGATCATAGTATTTACATCTATTATCATTAACTTTCTATAGCACAGAACGTAGTAATGTTTTTCTATTTCCACATATATATCTTATATTCTCAAATTTACCCATAGTTAATTTAGTATGCTGTCGCAATAAGCATATTGTGTTTTCATATAAAGAGTTCAAATTTCTGATGTATTACTTTAGACCAATCTTCAAACATATGTCCATTTCTCTTATATTCAATTCTGAATAAATTTAAGCTGCTTAGGACATAAATACATAGCAGTAAAGTACACCAGAATCATACTGTAAGGAATTTATTTATTTCCTATCAGCACTTAAAGTTTACTTGCAACACTTTAATTTTTATACCTGTATATATGTATTTTTCTCTGTTTTGTGTGTTATTCCTCTGTTCAAAACATGATGATTTAAAAGTACAACATAGTATAAGTTTAATGATACATCAGATATTTGTTTCCAAATTTAATTGTTATTTTCTGTTCCACAATGTCCTTCCAGATGCACTAAAACTATTTTTAAGACAATATACTAAATCAACTAACGTAATGCAATATCAGCTATCTGTGAGGTACCTAACCTCAAATCTAAACCTAGTCTTGGGTTTAGACATTCTGGGAGTTGGTCCTTTGTAGAAATTCGTCTATACAACAAGACATATTTTACTATTCCTACTATGGTAATCTCTGTTAAATGTATAGAAGAACAACTGCAACATGTAACTATTAATTCAACCAACCTCCAACACAACTCTAAATGTAGACTTTTCATATTTCTTGGTTACAAAAACTAATTAAAATTCAATATCAGTTAAATCAAAATGTGCATACCAATTAGCTCTGACTAGTTGCCACCCACCCATAGAGTTCTCTCTCTGTAACTCACCCCAAAGCAGATATCCTTAGCTCCAGCGATAGACAACCCTTTGTCTATCTTGGAATAGCTTATTTAAGCTTTTCTTTCCTATTCCATTTCAATTTACTTCGTCCAGTAAATTTAGGATGCCTTACTCCTGCTTTGCTTGGGGTTTCCCTCTATTTCTTCCACAAAGGTACTTTTAAAGCTGTCTTTTCCGCTTTTCCAGCTTTATTCCACCTCTTCCCAATACTTTCCTCTTTATTGGGGAAATTATATATTTATCTCCAAATCTAATTTTTAGTAACTTGCTTTATTCCTTCCAAGGATTTCTGGAAGTGGTGGGAAATAATTATCACCTTATCCATCCTCATGGATTTGGTTTTTAGATCTCAATTCTCAATCTAGTCATTGCACACATAATTTTCCATTTTATTTTATTAATTTATAAATAAAATAAATCCACATAACAGTTCTCCATTGGGGTCCACTTTCCCCTTTGGACTGGTTCAATTGTCAATTTAAAAGCATAGAAACTTGGGGTATTACATATCTATCATCTCGACATTAGGAGGAGGGATCACGATGGGTGGTTGAGAGGCCTATTGTTTTGGAATAATGGTGGCACCAAAATCCACAGGTAGAGGAGAGGTGGAATCACTACGAGTGACATATAACTCACGAAGCACTTGAAATATATTATTAAATTCGTCGAGATGGGGAAAATGATGAGAATAATGGCCATAATTATCACATAAAGCACAAGGGTGATTCATGCGTAAGGATTTTTTCTTCTTGGTTGAATTAGGTAAGGTGACATGGATATCAGGAATGTTGGAGTCAGGAAGGTATCAGAGACCATATTCTTGATACGAGGGAGCTCAAGACAATTATTGGTGGAATTTCCAATAACATCACACAAAGTGTATGGAAGATTAAGATTTGGCAGCTTAGGAGGAGTTGGAGTTGGTCAGGGTGCCTTGTCTTTGGTTCTATTTTTCATAGATTCCCCCCCCTCACTAGATGCTTTCGCAAAAGAAGCATGTTCCTATTAAGGTTGATATGGAACTGAAGCAACAGAAGGGGTAGAAACAACATGTTGAATTGGGGTGAAAGTAGTGTGAGGTTTGAGTTGATCAGGAGTAGTGCTTGTAGGAGGATCGATGTACTAGATTGGGATCCCCATGGTAATGTTAGGTAAAATCAACGTATCCATAACAAGAGTAGAAAATATTCCTGGGGAGGGATTAAGAAAGGTATCTGATCTGAGGGGTAATGACTTGGGGGAACTAATCATGGATGGTTAAGACCTGGGGGAATGGTTTCGGGAAGAAAAGGACTAGTAGGGATACCAGCAGAAGGTAATTGACATTGAGGAATTATATTTGAAGGCTGAGTTGAGTTGGGAACAATAGGTTGCAGAGGTGCTGGATGCTGTGAAGGCACGCCATACCACTTATGGGTAGCCTGGGACTTTTGGAGCATGCAAAAACTGGATGAGATAGGCTCAGAAGGGCTAGGTAGTGGGCCATAATAAGCACCAAGAATCGTGGAATATTTATATATTCTAGGTGAAACATTGGTGACATATGAGATTGTATTATTGTTATTCATTGATGAGATGGTGGTATGAGGAGATTTTTTATACTTAGGATCATATGAAGAAAAATGATCGATAGTGACGATATTTCCATTGAAAGTGTTGGAAATATGATGCAATGTGTTTTCCTTGATGGCAACCTACTTGATGAAGTTGTCCTTGATGGAAACCTACTTGATGAGTTGCCTATGAAAAGCAACCTATGTGTTAAATATGTAAGGATGATGGAAATACAGATTATTTCATATGTGACAGAGAAAATAATTCCAGTAAGTGCCAAAGTAATGATGAACAAGATATGTCACAAAGCATACACGGGTTTGTAAAGGCAAAGTAGTGTATGTACGTGGAAAAGTACGTACCAAGTAGCGTATGCCTATTTGCGCTCTAAATTTATAAAACCAGGGGACATTACCATGGTATTGGCCCACTGTATTGAGCGCTAGATTATCTATTTGATCCCGTCCAGGAATACCATCAGAAGTTGAGTGGTTTTGACTCATGGTATTGAAAAAGGCTAAATCTATATAAGGAGAAGAAGATCATAGTGCAATAGTGTGCATGTGTAAGGGTTGTTAATAAATAAATCTCTTTAAGAGATATCTGCATGGTTGAAATTTGATAGATCTGAATCTATAATGCACCTATGGATATGATGAAGGTTCAAGATCTCTAGATCTAGAAATGATGAATCTCTAGGATGATCTGGAAAAGAAATGATGAAGGCCTGGCGCAAGTCTGATGAAGAAATTGAAGAAATCTGGGTAAGTTTATAGATCTGGTATGTTCTGCAAATTTTATCTTTTTTAGATCTATATGCTAGTTGGTTTCAACAAAAGCGCGTATATACGCGGGTTCACTTCATGAAAAGAGCGTATGGCAGTTAGGGTTTTTGAAGAATAAAATACACAGAAGTATACGCGGGTTGATGTGCAGGAAAGCGCGTATGTATGCGGATTCAGTAAAGTAAAGTAGCGTATTCTATTTGAATCAATGTCTGTTCAGGGTTGAGTTTGTATTTGCATATCTATTATGAAGTCTGGGTTTTAATGAATACTTCACTCTGAAGTATTTTTGCATAGAATGGGTAACAATTTATTGATTGATCTGAATTAACAATGTACCTATGAAGAAAATGATGAAGAGGGATCACTAGATCTGAAATGACTATGTATTTTCTAGATCTGTTTATGGAATGTTTAGATCTGTGATATGACGAATCTTTGCTGAAGTAAAGGGTGAAATCTGAGTTATCTGTTATGAAGAGCTGCATAGTTCTAAAAAGTTACAGATCTATACGCATGTTCATCTCAGCAAAAGCGCGTATATACGCAGGTTAGTTTCAGCAAAAGCGCGTATACACATGTTTGTCTCTGTGAAAGCACGTATATACGCAGGTTCAGTGAAGTAAAAGCGCATATGGAATCTAGGGTTTTGCTGAAATGTGTGGAATGAAATGTCTGATCTATTTTGTTGTTTTACTGCTATCTGTCAATGGTGTATTCATACAGTTCTGGGTTGTTTGAATGTTGAATATGCTGCTGATTATGTTGATTGAAGATCAAGTTGTTGGTTGATTGGTTGATGGAGTTATAAGTTTCAGTTTGATGTATGGAGTGGGTCCAGTCTGAAAAATTGATGAAAAGTGGCCTACAAGGAATTTTGTGTGGAAGCTGTTGGATCCAGTATGAAAATTGATGAAACATGGTCCATGGTGGTGCTAAGGGTCGAAGCCTTTAGTGAGGGGGTTGGAGCTCCCTTCTAGTAGTGGCTGGAGAATGAGAGAAGGTTGCAGCCTTCTGCAGGTGGGTGCCTGCGTGCTGGTATGAGTCTGCACCAGTACAAAATTGTAAGAAGTTTTCTTTATAATAAATATTGAAGACAGAGACGATAGAAGCGGTGATTTTCTCCCGAATTGGGTTTCCACCTTAAATACTGGTGTTCATGTGTGTTGCTTATGTGTGATGGTTTATTCTGTTATTACTGCACATGTTTACTGCTTACTAAACATCTGATGAATGAATGATGCAATGATCTAAGTTAAGAATTAAATGCATAATAAGATCTCTAGAAATACACAAGTTTTCTTAAGGATATCCACGTGTATACACGAGTTGGGTTCAGTAAAGTAGCATATGGTCTTAAGAGAAAGAAAAAGTAAAAAGTTTTGTTCGATAAATCTTTGATTCACCCCCCCCCCCCCCTCTCAGTATTTTTCCCAACAGAAAGGAAAGCACATCTTGCAGAAAACAATAGATGTCACAACAGACATGGCATAGGTGTAACTACAACCCAACAGGATGTTATAATTCAAGGGGGCATCAATGAATTTAATGTCAATGGAGACTATATTTTAGACAAAAATAATTGGACAATTGTGATATAGGCCAAGGGGTTACAAGGGATGATCATCCCAAGCACGAAGAGTGATGGTGGGTGGGGACAGGTGAGGGGAACCAAGTCACTTCCAAACACTGGATGCCATCAGACAGGTGGAGGCACTTTCGTCTATGATGCACCACTAAACATTGGTGTTATTTATGGCAACTTGGTATTTGAAAGGAAATTGATGAAGGAAGGGGAGGATGTTTCGCATTGTCATTGTTAAAGACAATCAGGGGATCATTTGAAAGATCCACAATGCCTAATGAAAATAGTAGAGATTTCCTTTGGGATGGGTACATCTAGAGGGATTTCAACATTGTCATGGCATCAGGATATTTTACCAAGTCAATATTATTCTATAGGTATGAACAACTTTAGAAGAAGCAACATTTCAATGTAATGGACATTTGGGGATCTTGGGGACAACCTCTACCTTAGGTGGAGGGATCTATAAGTTACCATTTTATGAGGAAATATGCTTAGCGTAAACTTGGGGCTGAGAATGAGTTGTTGACTTGGAAGAGGGCTTATCATATTGGCATGATCGAGCCCGAAGGTTGAATTTTTTAGTATTGACTTGGTCAGAATTCATCATCAGGATCTTGTAATCATTGGGGTTAGATTATGAAGGTGGAGGAGCTAAATTAACCTATGTGAGTTGGGAAGCTACATATCCCTGATGGGGAAAAGGATTTGTAAGAAAAATTGGTTGTGTTGAAGCAAGAGGGGGAGGAGGTGGAGCAATGTGTATAGGTCCTTTAGAAGTAACTAATTGAGATTCCCATGCGTGTCACATCTAAGGTAAAAGGGGACACTCGTTAATACAATGTCCAAATACACCACAATAGGCACAAGGGTTATTCATATGAAGAGCCTTGTTTTTCTTGGGTTGTTTGCCCCGTTTCTTCATTGCAGTATTAGGATGGTTACTTGGAGGGGAATTAGGTGGTTGACCTTGTGTTCCTTTGTTACCTTGAGATGGTTGGTTTCGGTTACCTTTCCCCTTGTTATTTCACTTGGGGTTGGGGGAATTGGTTGCGGTCTCTTGAGCATACACTTGACCTTGATGAGGTGGTTTCTATTGTGGCAGAGGCGAAGGAGACATGGGTTGCTAAGGCGCTGGTGCATGTGGAGATGGAGTGCTAGGCGATGAACATAGATAGAAAGAATTGGGGGAAACATTATGATAAACAAGTGAAACAACTATTGGACCTAGAATCTACTAATGTGTATGGGAATATTCATATGACGTGTTAGAAGTTGGATATGTGTTTCCATGGGAAGGACTGGTAGGAGGATAAGTGTAAGAGGAACTAGTCCCCCCTAGGGTTGAACATAAATCATTATAGGTGGAGCATATGGTGAAGGTGGAGAGTGTGAGATAGGTCCAATGATACCATACGCGACATGAGATGCCCCCGGTGCATTAACATCACTAGGTTGAGGTAGATTGGGAAGGACAATATAAACATATCCTGATTGTGCATAGATCATGTCATATTTCAAAGCTACTTGGAGTGATTCTTCCTTAGATTGGGGGAAGTGGGATGTGAAATATTTTACTAATGGGGGCCAAAAGCAACCTAAGAAACCAATCCATATAGACAAAAACCTCAAACTCAGGGGCTATACACATGCTCCTCCTTCTGTGCCATTCTTGAACGGTCAGATAAGCATGTGGAAATTTTTTGACAAAAATAGGTCAACATTTTGGTACCAGTGTTATATTGGAGATGTAAATGGGAGTGTGATAGAAAAGCTTTGGTGAGAGTTGTAAAGATGGAATGGGGGTCATGCAGTTGATCCACACACCACTTGGCATCAGATCCAGTAAGAGAGCACTAGAAAATAAAAGATGAATGGAGTCTTCAATGATGGAATTGGATGAACATCACATATGAAATGACTGACCATGACTTATGGGATCTTCTCCAAGATTACCTTCAAATTTAGGAATGTGTGAAGGAAGTTTGGTGGGAATAAAAGACCAATTGGGGTCATGGAGAAGAGGGTTGTTGATGAGATGGTTGAAACCAGGGAGTCTCAAACCAACCATATAGGGGATAAATAGAGGAGGTGTGACCATACCGGTATAAGTGTTTCTTATGGGGTTACCTCGATTAGAACCTAGGTTTCCCACATCTATGTTGGTGTCTAACATGGTGATGGTATGGGGTTGGGAGGATTAAAAATCAAAGGAAGAATTATATGAATCAAAAGAATTAGATTCAGTATGGGGAATCGATGGAGGACTAGGATGATGAAATTGATGGGGAGGAGTAATATGTTCTAAAGGAAACTGGGGACGAATGCCATGAAGAATCCACGACAAACTCCTAGCCTACAATGATGTCAAGAAAAATATCACTCAATAAACTAAAGGGAAATGATAGGAGAAAAAGAGTAACAAGCATCAAGAAAACACTAAGTGCAGTGGTGAAAAAGTGTAAAATAACTATATTAAGATGCTACTCTAATTCAGAAAAACACGTCCTATAAAAAAAAATGGCCTCTATCCTATAGGTGATCTAAATCCTCAAGAAATTCCTATATCTACTATTTTAGATGGCCTTCCAAAATACTTCTTACTTGACGAAATTTCATCCCACAAGCAGGGTCGTCCAAAGATAGGTGGGATAGAGAACATATTGCTTCCCACAGCTAGTCATATAAGGTGTTTTCCTATGATTGGTCACTATAGTTACCTTTTTCCCACAGGGGTTTTCTAGTCCTGAGCTTCTTGGTGATCAAGCACCGCATGGAATTCCCTTCCACGGGTTGGGTAGTCATGAGGAGGCTCGCATGATGACCTAGCCTAAACTCCTCTAAATTAGGTTTCTGACACACTTTGGCCTTGGACCGTGGAATTTTTAATGATTTTAAGCTCCTTAACATGTCAAATTATATTTATCAATGCAAATGATTGATGGGTTTTTGGAAGTCTATCCCACTGATCCTACACCTAAACTACACATATTATTTGGCCCTGGTGCCCAAGTAGGCTTAATCTATGTGTGTTGATTAATTAGGGTGCAACGTTTCAAGTATTGGATTAACGGTGTTAACCAAGATCATGTTCGATTAGGGTGTGAGTGTGTGAAAATTATGTGTCGAGTGGATGAGTTAATTGAGCATGTTTTATGATGCCATGTGTTGTTGAAAATAAAGTTCCAACAACTATAAATAATGTTGAAAATGTACAATAAAATAAACAAAAAATCAATCACACAAAACCCCACCCAAGAAGGCTATCAGGAAATGAAGAAAGAATAGGAAAACAAACAACTCAAGGACACATGAAGGGCCAAAGGAAGTAATTTCTAAGGGAATAAGATCTAGAGGTACTAATCTGCTGTACTATGATGCAAACAAAAAACAAAAATCAGAGGTAAAATATGCTGCAAAGGGTAGGAAAGAAGTTCCAAAACCTAGCATACTCAAGGGGATCCTAAGGGGGAAAGGAGAAAAACAAACTCTAAAGGGAGTAAAAGGGTGAATAAACTTATCCAAAAGGTCTATATAAAAGTGGATCAAACTTTGAAAATTAGTGGCTGAAAATGTTGTACCCTAGAATCTTCAACCCAACGTGAAAATGTGAAGCTGGGTTACACTTTTTGCCCTTTTTTGAGAAAAAAATTTCATTTTTTTCGGTTCTTCAACTTTCTGAAAACTATAACAATTTTTCTGTGTAGAATTTCATTTTGCGATAAAAATAAAAGTTGTGAGAAATTTGGTTAGCTTTCTATTACTTCTTTTTTGAAATTTTTTTATGCAGATTTGATATGTCAACTTAACGTTTTTTTGAGTGTGTGTTTATTAACAATCAAAGTATTCATAAGAAGTCATGTTATGACGCAATGTTGTATTCATTGAAAATTTGTGTTTTTGAAAAAAAAAATGTGTTACAACAATATAGACAGAGTCTACTTTTTTGTCGTCATATTTACAAAGCCAATGGATGCATATAATAATTACTAGAATTTTTTAAACTGGTCCAATACGAAAAACTGTGTATTTTGGATATGCTTCGCGTCGCAAGAAATTTCTTAACATATAAGTTATAAACTAAAAATATAAAAGCTACCCATTAGAGACGACGGACCAATGTAATGGCCCATAATTTTTTCAATTTTTTTTACAATGTATTTTGGGAGATACAAAATTTTGATTTCACTGAATCACAATGACCCTCAGAAATTGTTTGCACCCATTTTATTAGAAAAATAATTGAAATTATTAAACGTTTATGAAATTCCATAAAAGTTGTATTTCCTCAAAGTAGATTCAATTCTGAAAATGCTTGTCTTGGTTCCGAAAGTTAATTAACAACCTTTCATGGAGTTTAATCAGTCCAAAGTTGCAGAACCGTATTCAGAGCCTGGTTTTTGCGTAATTGATGACGCGTTAGTTTGGCTGAACTTTTAGTAAAGTTCGGCCGAACTATGTTTTCTGCTTAAGACCCGTTAAATCTAATGTCTTAATAGTTCGGCCGAACTTTTGATCAAAAGTTCGGCCGAACTATTGGATAACTCTCTGTCGGCCGGAGAGTTTTGCGGAGTCCCCTACTAAAACACATTTCGCGTCAATATAAATTGGTGCGAAATGATTCACAATTTTCACACATTTCGTACACTTCTTCTCATTTTACTAAGATCTTGTTTTGGGTTCAAAAAATTTTCTTCAAAGTTTGGATTTAAGAGCATTTTTTGGTTGATTTTACAGTTTTGGGTTTAAAGATTTTTTTTGGAGGACATTTCTTAGAGGCAGCGTGATTTTGGCGAAAATTGTAAAAAATTTCTTGGACGTACATTCAAAAGACATTTCTTGGAGGTATGTACGTGTTTTGAGTTGAAGTAAATCTTTTGAGCTTCGTTTCATTTTTATAAGACATTTTTCTCTCGAATTTTTTAAGGTAAGTGTTTTGCATTGGAATATGTATTTTTTGTAAAAAATTTACACTGAATTTTTTAAAATTAAATCTTTTGTGATATTTTTTGTAATTGAGTTATTGTCCAATTTTTTGAAGGAAATTTTTTGAGCTTCATACTCTATTATCATGGGAAATCGAAGAACTTGTGCAAGAAAATATGATCGAAAAAGAGACCCTGAGATACGTAGAGAAGAGACTAGACAATCTCGCAAAAGAAAGTTAGAAGCTCTCTTAAATATTGAAGAGGAAAATCAACCTCAAGCAGAAATTGAAGCAGGTATGTAAATGTAAATATTATGATCTATTGATATATATTTAAAATTTTCCTAATGTAAAATGTGAAGCTTAATTTTTATTTGATGAACTAGTTTGAAAAATATTTTGTTTAATGTAAACAGATAGAGATATTCCTCAAAATATGGAAGAATAAAATCAACCTCAAGTAGAAATTGAAGTAGGTATGTAAATGTAAATATTATGATCTATTGATATATTTTTAAAATTTTCCCAATGTAAAATGTGAAGCTTAATTTTTATTTGATGAACTAGTTTGAAAAATATTTTGTTTAATGTAAACAGACAAAGATATTCCTCAAAATATTGAAGAAGAAAATCAACCTCAAGCAGAAATTGAAGAAGCTAGTATGTAAATATTATGATCTATTGATATATTTAAAATTTTCCTAATGTAAAATGTAAAGCTTAATTTTTATTTGATGAACTAGTTTGAAAAATATTTTGTTTAATGTAAACAGACAGAGATACTCCTCAAAATATTGAAGAAGAAAATCAACCTCAAGCAGAAATTGAAGCGGGTATGTAAATGTATATATTATGATCTATTGATATATTTAAAATTTTTCTAATATTTATTGACATATTTATTAATTTAGTGATTTATTAAATATGTACTATTTTTTCGAATATGTACAGATGAAATCACTATCGATAATGAGATGTTAGAAAATGTTGACACTCACACATATGGAGATAAAAAACCTGACCATGTTATACGATATCGTGTCGACCGCATTTTTGAAAAGTATTTCTTAAATGAGCGAGTGACAGTTCAGGCTCAAATGTTGAAAGGTCTCCTATCATCAAGGAAATTAAAAGAAGCGACGACACTATTGGGTATTCGAAAATAAACCAAAGATAAAAAATGAAGGAAGAGGTGATAAAAAATATGAGTAGTGCTATAAAGTCAATTAAGAGATCTAGAGATAAATATGTCTCAAATGTACGTAGAGGAATACAGATGGCAATGGTTTCACCAAGTACTCAAGAGAATCATTTGATAACATCTATGGCACGAGCACTGGGAACCTCGCGAAAAAATCTGCACAAATATCGAAAATTTCGACTGCAAATAGATGTAAATGATGAACTCGCTTGTTGGAGAGCTATTTGTAGGAAACCATACAAATATAGACTTGGAGAAAATGTTAAAAAAATAATATATGAATATTGGAAGAACAATTCGCGTGTTTCACCAACTGCAAGACATGTGATGCGAAGAATAATAACACGAAATCAGTACGAAGAACATAAAAAAATATCTTGGAAACCACTCAGATAGAGTTATTCAACAAGTTCAAAGAAGAGAATCGTCAAATTCATGTTTCACTCAGTGCTTTTGTTCAACAAAAACCATGGTATGTAAAACCTATCACTGTACGTGACACTTGTTGTTGCCGTTATCATGTGGAATTTGAGTTATATTATGACACATTCCTTGATATCGGTAGAACATTATGGAAGGATTCACCTCCTCCTTCCACTATCCGTGAATTCATATCTCAAATTCTATGTGAAAGAGAAAGCGATGAACTATTTTACAAAAAGAAATGTGTTGGTGGTAAAAAATGCGATGATTGTGGAAATTTGACTAAATTTCAAAACAAATATCATATTGATATAAATGATCAATCATTGTCCAACATGAAAGTGAAATGGAAGAGATATGAATATATCGGTACATCGATTCAAGGTGAAAATAGTGTTAATAGAATCGAATTACGAGAAGACGAAATTTTTCTGATAGAATTTTTGAGAAAGTTTGAGGTAGAAATTTACAAATACACCAAGCATTCCCATAGAGCTCGATGGCAAGACTTGCAATTCAAAAAATCTCATGAATTTTTTCCACGAGGGACCATTTTGTCAGTGATACAAAACTACACATTTGTTCCACAAAAAGAAATTCAGAGTGAATACTATAATTCTGACCAAGTCTCCATGCTCGTCCATATTCTATATAGACATGCTAAACAAAATGTCGATCATATAGAAAGCACGAGTGAAAATCGACATATCATTAAAGAATATCACTTTTATATCAGTGACGATCGTACACATGATACATGTTTTGTACAACATTGTTTTGGAAGAATTTATGATTCATTGAAAAATCGTGGAATAACATTCAATGAACATTGGATATGGTTTGACGGATGCGCAGGTCAATTCAAATCTGCACGATCATTCTTTTGGTTGTGTTGCCTTCATAAGAAAACATGCATTAAACATTGTTGGAATTTCTTCGAGACTGGCCATGGAAAAGGAGAACATGACGATGTAGGAGCATGCATAAAACGAGTACTTCGAAGATATCAGATGAACCACTCTGCACACCGACTTGTGAACGCTGAAGAAGTTGTTCAATGGTGCATCGCTGCTCTAAGCCATGAGAAAAACCCATCAAGAGAAGTGCGAAGGTACATTCAATTTAATTTATATTGGAAATCTAATTTTAAACATTCTACATTTATCATGCAATGATTATTTTTAATTGTATTTTGATATCATATTTACAAATTATTTTTCTAATTTTCCATATAAAGGTTTTTCTGGCATATTGGAATCAAAGACGTAGATAGATCAATTGGAAATGATGTTGAAACAATAAAAGGGACTCGAAAATTGCTTTCAATTCAAACAAAGTTGTCCACAAATGTGTTTGCATTGGATAAAAGAAAATATTCTTGTTTTTGTGATGTTTGCATAGACAACACAAAATCCAATGACGTTTGTGAAAACAAAATGTATGTGAACGATTGGAAACATATAGAGCTAAATACAAAGGGCAAAATGTCTGTTGCAATGTTTGAAGAAATGCAATAAGAGGAAACTACAATATCATCTGATGGTGATCGAGTTTCTGATCTTGTTAGAGAAGGTAACATTTGAATTACTTTCTAATGATTTAAAGATCTAGAAATAAATTTAAATATGCATAATTAAATTTTAATTTTTTATTTTATTGTGCAGGATATGTTTTTGCTGTAATTGCACCTATTGAAAACGATGAAAATGTGAAGTATTATTTGATGCGTTGCACTGAACGAAAAATGAAATTATTACAAGACTATAATGGTCATGGATTTCAGTATGAAAGAGGGTCTATTATACTGAAAGGTTATTTTTTCAGACAAACTCATCAAAGTGGAGACTTTGTTTACTTTGAAGACTATGAACTTGATTCCATAAGTTGTCAATATAGTCACTTGGTGTGTGCAACACGCATAAAGTTGATAGAAATTCAATCAAAGAAAAAATCGAAAATTAAGAAATGGAAAATGTCAAAATCCGATCATGAACCAATTATTGAAGATGGAATTCCATTAGATTTTTTTTGAGTGAAGTGTCCAACAATTTATTATATTTGGATTAAATATGTTTTAGAACTTCCAGTAGTCAACTAAAAATTGAGCTGCTTATGTTATTTGTGGTTTTCACATGTTACAAATTGTTTGGGTACAAGCACGTGCTCTAGTATCAACTGAAAGTAGTTTTTCTATACATGTGCATTGATGAAAAATGTTATATGTATTGGATATATATATTCTAGAATGAAATTAATTGTTCTTGTATATTAATTGTTCTTGTATATGTTTTCCGACCGTATGGTACAAATTATTTCACTTTATTTTGTAAGGTCGGATTCGGTCCCCATATGGCCTAGCCTCCAAGGGACGAGATAACAAGTGGTTGTCCCCACTTGCCCGAATCTCAGCTTTTAAGTACAATTTTACTGTTTATGGCAGGCATCTTACATGATGTCCTAGCCAAGGATAGATTCTCTTTGTTTCAAGTTTCCAGTAAAAGTTGTCACCGAATGACCTACTAGGATATTATAAATACTAGCTTTGTAAGATCATTTGGCATTCGGAAAAATTCTAAAGTCTTGGACTGTCAATCAATTTAAAGTATCATTCACCCTATGGAATGTAAAATATTCAATGTAGGTTGGTGACGATGCTCACTCCTAGCTTGAAGTAGCTCCACTGACCAATTCTTTAATGAATTCCAATGCACTAGACCAAAGTTGGTGACCCACTTGGTTTTTCACCCAAGAAATTCCAAGGTACTCTTCTTACCTTTGGCCCCCAAAGCTACAATGGAGTTATAGGAAGGTGAAGAAATTTTTTTTCACTAATAGGAATTTGGTCACATCCCTTATCTCCCCTTATCAAAAAGTTCCTATCTACTACATTATCCAGCATGTACTCAAGATCATTATTTTGTAATTAGAATATCACAATATCATAAGTTCTCACAAAAATACATGGAATGCCATTACGACACTCATCTAACAATGGGGAGCTCAAAACCTAGAAAGCGCCTCGTCCCCTTAATAATAATGTGTTTAATTTAGTCTTTTAGGTGAGGATTAGGTGTGAATATTGTTTTCACATACAAAAATAATTAATTGTTTAATTCCATAAATTTGATTATTCACCAAAATACATGTCATATCCACTATTTGTCTCTCCTTCCCTAAATCTACTCCTAATTTTTCCCTATGCTGCTTTTCCCTTACTTATTTTTAGAAAGTCATTTTCCTAGATCCATCATAACTATGGATCTATCAAGCGCCGAGAGGGATCAAATATCTAGAGGTGCAAACCTCTTTTTTGAGGGAAAAACTTGAGGAAAGGTTTGCACCTCGAGATATTTGATCCCTCTCGGCGCTTGATAGATCTGTTGTTAAGATGGATCTAAGTTGGTTTCAGTTGTGTGCAACCAAGGAAAAACTATCGATAATATGAGAAACATATGATTAATTTTATCAATAATATGTAAATACATCTAATATTAATATAACCATTTTAAATATGCTAAATATGTTTGAGATTTATCAAGTCTTTTTAATTTTAAATTTTCTTAGTTACCTCAATTTGTTGAGATGATAAATATTGTAGAATAACTTTAATAATGGAAAATGATCAAATAAAATTTTTGAATGCAAAGTGACAATGTAATAATATTGAATGATAGAATGTGAATAATTAGAATGTAATCAATTACAAATAGCATTTATTGTGATCAATCTTAAACTATTTTTTTCTTCTATTCTTATTGTCACCCTTATTAGTTTTGTCATCTTTCCCTATCGATTATATTAAAAAATAAAGTAAAAATCATAAACCATTTAAATATTTAGCTCGAACTCTTGTAGTAAACACCATACCTTGTCTCTCTCGCTCTCCAATATTATTAGGTTTAATTATTGTAACACAAAAATCATTCTACATTGTCAATATTTTTTTGCGCTTACACTGAAATCAATGAACATTATTAATCCAGTGACTTTACAAGTAATGTACCATCATACATGCAATTATATCAAATCAGAAATCAACATATACAATGAAATCAATGGGGATTGTCTTGTTACAAGTAACATTTCAATTTACCACATGTGCAAATGTAGGTTGAAACCATCCAAAACTTTAAGTTGTAGATTGAAACCATCCAAAACTTTAAGTTTTAAAACCCCTTTGATTATATATTGTGCAACATTAAAACATTAAACATTTAAAGTTCATTAAATATCACATGCAAAATGTAGATTGAAACCATCCAAAACTTGAGTTTTAAAAACTTCACATGCCATGCCAATTATAATTCAACTATCCAACAAAAAAATTTAACATTAAATATCACATGCCAAATGTAGTTTAGATGACAACATTACTTCACATTCACATGCCAAAAGTACTAAAACCATCCAAAAATTAAATAAAACAAATTATATAATAACAATGTAATAAAATATGTCCAAAAATTGTAAATCTCACTTGAGTATCAAACTATATCAAGTTTAACAAATTTTAAAACCATCTAAATTTTGAAATCAAATCTACTGTAAATCTTGTCCATCAAATGGAGGATCTAGCATCTAGGTCTCGGGTAGCGCCCTATCCTGTGAATAGGAAACCTACATACACAATGCACATGTACTTGAACATTAAAATTTGAAGTTTTAAAAATGAATGAGAATATATATATCTAGAACTTCATGTAAAAAACAAAATATAACAAAAAAATCATGCAATACCTCGTAAGGTTCTCTCTCCATTTGATGAACAGGTTCTTTCATAGAAACATCTGCAGTGGTAAACTGTACAATATACATGTACAGTTAAATGTAAATATATATATATATATAAGTAATTTATATAAATTAAAAACTTTCAAATGAAAATGCACGTGTACATATATAAACTTATTTTCAATAATATTTAAAAAAGGAACTAAAGACAACTTGTTCAAATGCTGCGAATGTTCCTATCTCCGTCACTAGAGTCCTCAGATTAAACAAATCTTCTATAGGAACCTAAATTCAAAAAACTTTAAATAACTCAAAATATAGATCTATATATATATATATCTCAATTTTTAATGGAACTTTTTGACGTAGAATATATATATATATATAACTTTTAAACATAAATTTTAAACTTGTGAAAAATTGTCCATACTCGTGGCTCATCTCCCAATGAAGTAGAAGGTATATCTCCTAAGGAAGAAGAAGGTACCGCCATCCCAAAAACATCAGACGGAATCGGTACCTGTTAAAACATTTTATCAAATTATATATATACATACATGTACATGTGTGGCAAAAATTATTTATTTTAGAGTCACTTAAAAAACACTAACATACATGTGCCAACATATCATGATGGTCAGACCCATCTGCATCGTTTGAACCGGAGGTCCCGAACGTAATATTAACATTTTCATCACACATCATGCCTGAGAACTACAAATGGTGTTTTAACATATAATCATACATTTTTGTTAGATTAATGTACACATAAAAATAAATGTATACATGTACATACACATGTATTTATTACAAATTGTACACATGTATATGTAAAAATAATTTCAAACCCTAAGGTCACTAACACATACCGTTCCGGTGCCCTCTTCCTCATGAAAAATTAGGTCTTGCAGACCATTGCGACAATTTATTGCATATGTTCGGAGATCTTCAACATTCATGTTGTAAATATCCTCATCTGTACGATAAACAAAATTGGCACGTGCATTTTCACGTGCTCTTTGTCGATTTAAACAAAGATCGCCTCCACTCAATCCGCTATGAACATTGTCGATCATAACATCTCTTTCTTCTCGACTTATTTGAGAAGTCACATCCATCTCTGATCACAGGTTTTCGACTCGAAACGGTCGACTCACCAATGGCGGCTCAGGACGAGGCAACTCCACATCTCGCTTAATGCCCTTACGTTGATATAATCGACCTCTCCCCGGGCCAAAAAATTCTGAAGGAAGGTCATTGTAGTCGGGTTTCATACCCAAATTTTTTTTTGCATAAAACATTTCTACAAAATAAACAGGAACCTCATCGTTCCATGGAAGCCTTCCAAAGGCCACAAGATTTCGATCATACAAATAACCAGCTTTGTCTGGGTGCTTGAAATACTGCACCTTCAACATTTTTCTTTTTGGCCCTTCCTTATAATAAACATTGACTTGGCATCTGCGCTTGTAACTTTTTGTTTTATGTCCTGCCATTTATCGGGACCTATCACTGTTTCTTTTCTCTTTCTCATCAGTTCTACAAACGAATCAGTTGTTGGCCCCAAATTTCTTTATACCTTTACCATTTCACCCAATGAATGTGTAACTATTTCAAGGCTTTGTCTACTCTCAGCAGGTAGAGACAAAGCCATGAGATCTCTTTGCAATTTTGCATGAAGGCTTTCACACCTTTGTAAGGTGCATTCCGCCATGTTGGTTTCCCATGGTATATCAGTAATCTCAGTCGGATAAGTTGTGCTGGGTTGACAACCTTCTTCTTGAATGTAGCGAGCTGCCCTGCGTCTATTTTGACCACTAGCTCGAACATTTTCGGCCTCTGCATCAATATATATAAAATTTCGTATATTAGAAAAAAACACGTGTAAAAAAAGTTGTACAAATTTAATGAAAAAATATTGAAATTGATGGCAACCTTGATGTTGTTGGTTAAAATCTTCTCCAACATGACCCTCCTGAGAACCAAACCCAGAATGACGCTGCTGAGAACCAGACCCACAGTGACCTTGTTGAGAACCAGCAGCCGTTGATTGGCCTTCGGGGGAATAAATATCACCCCCTTCCCACAACCTGCTACCACTCATACCTCAACTGGTTGAACCTTGGCCACACTCCATGGATGGAGTAGAAACCCTTCTCCTCTTGCCTCATAAAAATTAAAATATGAAACTTATTAACAACTAATTTCACTCACAAATTTAATAAAAAAATCAATTCCATATGTACACACATGTATGGAGATTTAAGATTATATTTAAATATCGTTAACATCCTCCCATCCCTGAACCTCCATATGGGATTCGGCTGATCTTCGTCTTTCATCCTCCATGATATATATCTATTGGTCGACATTTACACAAAATAGATTTCAAAAAATCAATTTTTAATTTAGTGTACACAAATTATGTAGAACACAACTTTCAAAGCAATAATTGATCATGTGTGAAACTAAATTTAATCGAAAAAGATATTATAAAAATGATAAGTTCACCAAATTGCACTTTACATGGTGGTTGCACACTTGGTATAAAATTTACTACTTATACACTTTAGTTTGTGGAAGAAATGACACATGTACATAGTTTACCTTAAAGTTGTTGTGTTTTACGGATATTAAAATGAATAAATTCTATTTAGATCCATTCCAGAGATTGACTCTAGGGGCATTTACTAGATATGTCACCTTTCATAAAAGATGAGATCCAGAGGCTACCTGGCCCTTTACAGACTCTGCCTATAGAACTTGTAGAAGTAAACACTAGAGGCATTAACAATATCAAAGAACGTTTTCATGCTTTGACATGGGAATGTGTCTCTTTCCCTACGCAAAAAAATAGTTCAAGGTAGTTAATCTTCATAGACATGTCATCAAGAAAGTCAATGTGATCATCCCCAACTTACTTTTTATGAAATTAGGCTTGGAATCCTCTACAACCTGGTGGATGGAGTTGAATGGGAACTAGGTTGAAAGGCCTTTACAAAATACATGCTAGTGAATAACACTTACTAGGTTATGCCAACAAATAAAGTGGGATAAATGTTTTCTCCTCGAGGTTGTCCAATTGGGTGTGTAATAACAACTTCACCCATTTCCTCACAGGTTTCTCTCTTAGGTTACAAATGTATTCCACCTTATTAGTTATATATTTTTCAATTTCTCAAGGATTCCTTGATTTTTTTCTCCTACCATCTCCCTCTCTCACTCCCCAAATTATTTCCATCAAACATGCCCCATTGAGGATCTAGAGCAATGTTTGCACCATACTTAGAACTGTCATTGCTGCTAATTGAAATTGGAGTCATGTATACTAGATTGCTTGCTTAAGTGGCTCTTACTTGGACAATATCCTGAGATGAGTTTGACATGATGGCCATATGAGGTTGGAAGCTACTTGGTGTAATTTTCATTAAATCTTCAAAAGAACAGAGCAAAAATGTCATTTTCGATAATTTTTTATTAGCTTCTGCATACAACAAATGTTATCACAATTGCAACACAATCATGTTCCATGAGCATGACTTATGAATGTCGCAAGCGAAATGGCAAGGAAATTTGCATTCATTTAGGCAAAAGAAGGCTATGACATTAAGGCCCATGCTAGAAAAAATTATGGAAATAAAGTTGCTAAGTCTTGATACTTACCATGTGTTTCAAAGCCATAACGAAGGTTGGCTTTGAGAGTGTCCTCTCAAAGCCCTATCTTGAGATGAAATTTAATTCAATGTCTCTTAGAGTTGCAAGGTGGAATTGATAGAACTATTTGATTTCTTTACCATAAATGGGAAGAAAAGACGTCACAAGATTTTGGGAAGGTCCACTCTTGAGCGAGAGCCTCATGATTACAACCTAATCATGAGAGTCAAATGGGAGTGCATCCTTATTTTGAAAACAAATAGGATTCTAAGCTACCTAGAGCATCATTACTTTTTAGGGTTGCTTGTCTCCCATAAGGATTCATAGGAAAATAATTGTGTTGATTGTCTAGAGATATATGTATGTGCGTGTTTCATTATGTTCTCTATTTCTTACGTTGTGTTTCATTATGTTTTATATTTCTTACATTTCTGCCCTCCTATTTTTCTTTCCACTCAAGGTTTATAAAATAACATGAGAAGTAACATGAGACTTGGAACAATCATTTTCATTATCTAAGAATGACTTAAAATGACCTTGTATGTCTTCTCATTTTAGAGCTCAAATTTTTAGGAAGGATTTAAGTATCCACCTTTCAAGAATCACTAGAGGAGGTTGATAAAGAATATAGGAAGACAAAAAACTAACTAGTGGTGTACTAAATGTATTTCTTGGGTGGTAGATTGGCATATGGAATTTTGGTAGCTAGAACTTTTCCAAATAAGTGAATGTATTTGAAAACCAAACCTCTAGTTTATTTTGGTTTAGACAAGGTCTAGAATTTGAAAAGTGAATTCCCTCTTTCTTCCTCTTACATGTCCAATGATCGGAATCTGGATTGAGGGAAAAAAATTTCCTAAATAAAAATTTTACATTTTATTTGTACACGAGTTTTTAAAAGCTAATTAACTCATAAATTTCTCACAAAATACACTTAAAGCTTGACACAAACCCCTTCCCAATTTGCTAAATTAAAACGATCCTAAACACATTTTTATTTAACTAATGAGGGAGATAGCACAATATTTAACTAGTTTTTCCATATTCAAATCAAGTTGGTATCAAAGTACAATTTAGCTCATTTTAGTCAAGGTTAGTTAGAAGAATTAGCTATTGGTTTCTGTCTTCAATTTCCTCTCAAAATGAATGTGTACGTGCTTTTGAGAGACACACTAGACCTGAATAAGGTCCAAATTTTTGATGAAAATGTGCTATGAAAGTAAAGGGTTAAAGGCAAACATGTACAAGGCATAGTTAATACAAGGAATAGTTGAGCCAAATGTTGTTGAGGAAGGGCGTAATTATTTGGGTCTTGGTTATGGAAAACATGGAGAATGCTCCAAAGCCAAGGAGGCACATGAAGCTGTTCCAACAAGGAATTTTATTTCATGTTCATTACCTCAAGCATGTGAAGTTTGTGTTCATGATGAATGGAAAAATTTGACACCCACTTTGCAAGAAGATGTTAATAAACATGCAGCTAATGAGAATGTAAAAGAAGAGGATGTTGAAAGATCTATCTAGTCATTGAATTCATTGCTAGTATTCAGAGGAGAGCCACTACCTCATCAAATTCACCTAGGACTCAATCCATTATTTTTAAATTTGAAATATCATGGTGTGTTGTTTCAATGCCTGAATCCACAACCCTAACATAAATTGTTTTATTCTTTTTTTGCAAGATTTAGTTGGTTATATTAAAATTCAGATGAATTTAAAATTCTTGGCTTAGTGGCATGAACCAAACATATTGTACATATTAAATGAGGAATTTCGCTCTCCCAATCATTTCTAAATCACCCATATCACAAAGAAAACATGTTTTAAAATAACATACTTTGGTATGGGAAAGACCTTAGGTTTCAAATATTATAATATGGTTTTTGATATGGTTGAGAGAATGTGGAAAATAGAATCCATAAACAAATTATTTTTCAAAACGTATTACTATCATGTTGACTAGGTCATGGTATGAGAGAATAACATTTTAGCCCCATTACTCATGCATGGAAAGCTAGCTACATGTGGAATTTTAACAAGACTCTAAAAGGTCTAAAATCACAAACCTCGTTAATGGTTGACAGAGTCGAATCTTACACCTAGTTGGCTATCACGCTATGTTAAATACTTGGCCACTAGGAGGAATACGAGTTCCATTTTGTGTTATTGTATTTTGTTCCATAGTTGAAAATACAACTAGGAGTGTGAAGTTAGAGAGAAAAATGTATGAAGTTAAGTTTTTATAGCAACCATACATGCTAAAAGTCTTAGCTAACTCTAGAGAGATTTTCATTATCTATATGGAAGGCAAGAAGGATTATAGATCCCCTTAAGCTTAAGCTTATGTAATTGTCAATTTTTATCATATATTTTTTGGTAAGGGTAAATGTTTTTTTATCTATAGTACAAGTCACGAGTTCCCCAATTTTACCTTATGTAAAGCATGATTCTAGGATTACTACAATTTGTACTTGGTTTTTTATTGTGATGATGCCCTGTCTCAATCACTTGGCCATCTCTTGATGGGTAGTTAAATCTTTATAACAATACTTAAGTAATATTTATCTAAATTTGTATTATGTGAAATTATGTAAAAAATGGTATACTATTTTTCATAAAATTGCCCGTTGAGTTTATCATATATTTCAATGAAAGTTGATTAAATATGTTTTCTTTAAAAGGATCTAACAATTTTGTTAAGGTATGAATTTGCAAATTTGTGTGGCTCTCTATCAACCTTCACTTCCTCATTTCTAGAAAAAATCTACTTGCTCATTCGTATACCCACTTTCTATTCAAATGCATGAGTTTTGAACTCTCGGTAACTATGTTTTTCCACACAGGAAAATTATATGTCAATATGTCATGCTTCTTTAATTTATCTTTTATAGATGACCGAAGCATCCATTTTTAATCTATCCCTTTTCACTTCGGATATGTGGGCAATACTCATCTGCATATTTTTCTATCATAAAGCAGTGAGTAAAATTGTATTCCATTTGTGTCAATGTTAAGGTTAAGAACATGGATTAAAGTTTTATATTTAAAATACATTGCCATGGTGTACATTTATATCTAAAGAGTCCAAAACCTCATTCAAGACCATATGTTTTTTTGATGTAGTTTGATTGGTTATATTGCATTGCTTTTGCGGTTGTTGCTATGGGCCTCACCATCTAGTGATTTTAGGTAAAAAATTATTTACATGGAATTTTGAAGTATCCTAGAATGTTTATTATTTATCACTAATAGCCTTGGTGATTTAGTTGTTTGTTTTGATGCTACTTGGTTACCCATATTTAATAGTTGTTCATGTTTAATTCATTGTTAAGGCTTTTTATTGGCCTATCAAGATGTATTTTTCTCAAATCCATAATGGCTAAAAGAATGAAATTTATCTATGAAAAAGAGAGGTCATATGGAAAACAAATTGTTTGCAAGTGTTATTTTGAACCCATAGAACTTGCAACCCCAATATGGATACAATACTAAGTAATACATAGCCTCCTCATCTAACTTAGCCAGGGATTTGCAATACTATATTTGAGTTGGCTAGCTCCATTTCAAGATATTATAATGTTAGATTGTTATTTCTATAGATTTTGATTATGGTAGTAAAATGTTACAAAAAACCGGAAACTACAAATAATATTATTCTAGATATATGTAAAAAGGACATGGTAGATAAAATCAAACAATATTAAACTTTTCATAAATAGTTTAGATATAAATACATTTTCTAATTTTGATTGTAAATTCCAAGGCTTAAAGCAATAATTTTTCTAATAATTTTTTTAATTAATAAATAAAAAAGAAGCATTTTCAATCAAAATCACATCCAACATATAATAAAAATAATAAAAACAATTTAAAACTTCATACACTATGACATTACTATGGCAAAGAGCATAAAAATATACTAGTAAAAAATCCTTTTCTATAATAATGGAGAGCTTCAAATATACAAGAAAAAAAAAATCTTTCAGCCTCCTTGTATCCCAAAGAAAGAGTTGCTCAAACAATCATATTTTGAACAATTAAAACTTGGAGAAAATCATCTGTTTTTGAATTTCAATTATATAAAAAATTAGTCAAATATAAGACAAGAGTTACTCATACTATAAAAGTCTAAATAATATTAACTTTAAAAAGAATATATTTGGGAATGAACCAAAAAAAATAAATTATAAATTTCATTTACAGTAACTTAAACCCATATTAACACCTCTTGATAAATCTGAAATCAAATTAAATCTATATTAATTAATTTAATAGTTTAAATTCCTATTTGTGGTGTGCCAAATAGAAATATTCAAAGCGAAAGTTACAACTTACAAATATTACTCAAATATATCACAAAAGGAAATAGAATAACAAACATAATGGACAATATGAACCAAAGTATTATACCTTTATTGATATGGATGGATTCTTAATTACAAACATTTGAGTAAAATATGATGAAGCTTTGGGGGAACTTTAATGAAACACTTTGTGGACAATATCAAAAGAGTTAAGAAAGTGGCTGCTAACTAGTCTAAAAAGAAGGCAACATAAGATAAAAAGGATCTTTTAGAAGTAGAAAAATTCATTTCTAGGCTTTTTGACAATAATGTAAATGCAATTTTTACTGAAAAAGACTTGCAGTCTTTGAAAATTTTGGAGGGGAGAAAGCAAGCACTATTAGAAAAGGAAATAGTTTAATGAAGACTTCAAATTAGAGCCATATAGTTCACTGAAGGTGATAACAACACTAATTTTTCCAGAAACATGTAAATCATAAAACCTGCAACTAAGCTGCAGATTTGGAAAAATATTACAACCATGAAACAAGACTTTTATAATTTGATTAAGGAGAGGCAGATGTCCAAGTTTTCATGGAGACAATTCAAATTTAAAATCCCTCCATGGTGTCAAGGAAATGGTAGAGAAGAGGGTAATGATCATGCTGAAGCTGAGAGTTATGTGGAGAAGCTAGAGGCAAGCATCATATAGATAGAAAAAAAAGAATAGAAAAGAAGATGATCCAATCCTGCAAAGTAGGCTACCTACTTGCACACTCTTTTTGCAATTTTTTCAAAAGAGTCGAATGGCTCAACAAGTGCTCCAAATAACATGGGAGAAGATGGGCTATCCACTATAAAAGTCTTTTCATTCATCAATGTGCAAAAGTGGAGCAACGATAAATGGCTAATATCAAAAATCTGTAAATAAGGGATGAATTGTACATTCAATCAATGTACATACAACATACAAAATTATAAATGTACATACAGAATGAGACACAAACTGTAAAATAGGAAGCACTGTAACGATGAGCATGAGACACAAACACCAAACTGAAACTTGCAAGAACTCTATATATAGATTCCCAGAATATATGAATTATAGACTCCCTGAATAAGTTTTGTTCGAGAAATTATGACAGCAAGTATGCTGAAGGCTATTACCAACAGGACATGGACATGTGTTATTGGGTACCATACTCTGGTAAGATAGATTTTTTTCAGTATGAAAAATACCCTGGTTTTCAAGTATAAGTTATGTTTAACAAATTGAAACTAAATAGTTAGTTTCCGAGAAAAAATGGAAGTCCTATTTGTATTAAGGTGACAATTGTATATAGAAAGTACTACTCATTTGAAAATTCTGTTAAAAATAAGCCATGAAAGTAAATATATCTTGCAATTACAGACATTCCATATACACCATTGATATTTTTAAATATAAAATTTCCATAACATTTTTTTTTCCATATTTTAAACTATTCTGAAACTGGTAAATGCTCTGGTGGAATAATATTTTTTAACAGTTTTTCCATATTTTAAGCTATTCTAAAATTGGCAAATGCTCTGGTGGAATGGATGTTTATATATATGAAACTGGTGAATGATTACATGGGATGGTTATTTGGATGCCTATATGTATATGTATTACGTTGGATTTAGGAAACTAATGAATGCTAAGTTGGCTGTTTTACGTTAAGTGCACGCTAAATTCAAACATTATTCCTGAGCGTTGGCTGCAAATATTTTTTTGCTGAGCCGTTCAAAATCACATACAACATTGAAGAAGTTAATTGATTTCATGAAGCATTCCGTACTGTATTGAAATTAACGAATTAAACGACGAACCGAATCGATTCAACGAGTTTCCGAACTTTTTCGACCAGTACAGCCAAACTTGGTAACTATGGTATTAAGGTGACAATTGTATATAGGAAGTACTACTCATTTGAAGATTCTATTAAAAATAAGCCATTACAGTAAATATATCTTGCAATTATAGACATTCCATATACACCAATTCATGTATTCTCTAAAATATACAAAGTTGACACCACATCAAAATTTCCTTCTCGTTTCTCACTGGATATAAGCATTCTACTCCATACATTCAAAATAATACAAATTATCCAATCCACTAGGCTCTGATAGCCTGTGATTAACCTATAGTGTATGAAAAAAACAAACACAAAGCTTCATTGGAGAAGCATAATAAGTTGCCTGAATTTCATATCTAGGAAGTGGTACTACAAATACATATACCGAATAATCTCCCAGTGGTTCTATTATTACATGTGTCGAACATATTATTACAGTGGACATACCCGGCGGAGTCGAAGAGCGCGGACGTGACAACAAACAACGCGGCCAGGAGGAACAGAGCACCAACGCGGCCAGGAGGAACAGAGCTCCAGCGACAGGGACAACAAAAATCGCGCGAACAATGAAAATGGTAAACGTACCAACTTAGCGGGCGATTTATTTATAGAAAATAGTTCGGCCGAACTATTTTAAAAGTAAAAGTTCGGCCGAACTTCTGTTGCCGGTTTTCCAATCTCTGGCAAAAATTCTGTTTGCCCGCGCCGTCACTGTGCCGTCAATGTAAACGGAATCACAAGTTCGGCCGAACTTTATGAAATGTTCGGCCGAACTATTGCCGAAAAAATTTTTCGTCCCCCGATTCTCACAAAAGTGTAACCCAGCTTCACGTTTCTGCCCCTTCCTAAAAAGGCATATTATAGAACTTTTTAGGTCTAAAATGGGCCTACTAAGAAAAATATACAACAAAAATAAACTTTATAGGAACTAATAGGATTCAAGATGATGATGTCAACCATGGGGGATGATTCACCATTTTTTAGGTAAAAAAGTAAAAAGATTAAAAAATAATCAAACTACTTTCTCAACTTATCTCCCTAAGCTTTTACTCAAATTTTGAGTGAGAGAATTCATTGGATGCAAAATTTAATTCCTCATCCAAGGAGTACCCATGTTGCATACTTACGATGGACCCTGCTACAAAAAAAATGAATACATGAAAAATATGATTGCAATCATGGTTTTCATGTATTTGTCATTTTTCATGTAGAAAGGTCCATCGAAAGTATGCAACATGGGTATTAATTGGATTATAAATCAAATTATGCATCCAACGAGTATTCCCGCTGAATATTTGAGTAAACCCATAGGGAGATAAGTTGAAAATACAACTTGAAAAAGTAGTTTTTTTCTTTCTTTCCCTCTAAAATTTGATGATGTAATGTAATCTTATTTTATTATTTCCACTATTATTTTATAATTTACTTAATAGCCCCATTTTATAACTAAAAAATACCCTAATGGAGGTGTTCTCTAAACCCTAGGGGGAATTGTTTTCCTCAAATAGAAAAAACTAGGAGAAGGCTCAACAGAGATAAGAAACCCTTCCCAATTCACAAAAATCATTCTCAGAATTAGTGGAACGTAGGTTCTAACTTGGAATTAGTGGAAAACATAATAAAGTGGCCAAAAAATGCATTCCAAAACTCAAATATGCTGCTGAAAATTGTGTTTTTTTCTCTCGGGACTCTCGGTTGACAGATCTCTCCTAGATTGTTCCATATCTTTCTCGGTTGGTATCTGTGACCTGTGGAAAGAACCAGAAAACCACCAGAATCCCAAAATTTTCCAAAAAAAGAAGAAGATATAAAAATATAAATTGAGAGACTAAAAATAACTAAAGAAAATACTAAAAAACATTGAAACGAAAGTCACCAGGGGTCTGAATTACTACATCAATGAAGTCTCCATTTGTTTGTGTAAATATTTTGGGAAGATATATAAAAACACTTCACTTAAGTCACTGGTGACAAGTGACCCTAAAAAAAATATGTGGTCATTTACGCTTCAGATATCCAATAATAGAACAAGAAAACCGTACCAAAAAAGGATTGTATGCGATCCAAAACATAAAACAACGAGAAATATCCGATGCAATATACCAATAGAGGAATATTTTTTAAATGAATAATATTTTATTGATAATACCTGGTGAAGGATATCTACAACAAGGGTCTGCAAACCCCCCTTCATGGGATGGTTTCTTTGATGTCCTCGTGCTTCAATGATCGATTATCTCTCTCACTATGTGAAAAATCTAAAAAAAAGATGGTAGAACTCAAATGGGTGCTCAATGTAAAGTGGCGATAGTGGTGAAAATGATAGTGATCACGGTGAAGAATGAATGGAAAACCTTCTTATTTATAACGAAGTATTGGGTTGATCTCGAAAATGGAAAATAATAAAATAATATTGAATAATCAAGATCTAATTGTTAGTAATACTTTATTATAGTTTTGGAGAAGGAAAATATATTCAAAATGGTCAAATAACTTTATTTAGAAATAATTAACAAATAAAATGATTTGTTAAATATTTCTCAAAGATTAAAAAATGCGTGAAATTGAAATAATTATTAAATAGTGATTTAACAATTGTTCCAAAAATAGAATTAAGGAATATTAAATAAATAGCGATTTATTTAATTATTCCAATGTGATTTAGTCAAAAGTGGCAAGGAATAATTATCAAATAGTGATTTAATAATTATTCATAGAGAAAATTAAATAAATAAAGATTTATTCAATTATTCTGATAAATAATTAAATAAAAGCGGTTTACTAAATAATTTCCTATAGTGAAGGTGATTTTACTATGGTAAAATTAATCCTACACGGTGTATTTCAATCCACCTAGTTTGTAATGGCTAGGTGATAATAGTTTAGGTGAAAAAAAAAGTTCCCTAAATCTACTTTTGACTTGCATGAAGCTCAAATTTATCCTACAACAATGCATCCAAGAGAGGCCTCCACTTGTGATCTAAATAAGATATATCTCAGCACATGGTCTCTACCCTTTACAAACCTATAATCGGCCTATAAATAGACCCAATATTCTTCCTTAATTAAGTCATAAATAGGCATTCAAAATCTGCTTCAAAATTGACATATTTAGTCCAGAAAATCGCTTGAGATTGAGTCGATATAGCCTTTGTGGTAGCCTTGAATATTTCCCTTGGAATATGCTGAAATTAACCCTTGAAATAAGCCTAAAATTAGTCCTTTAAGCCAACAAGTAAATTCCTCACACCTTGCCTTAGGTTTTCTTAGAAACCGCCCCAGAATGAACTTTTGTTCAAGCTGAAAAATTGCTTAAGTTTTCTTTATAAATAGGCCTCAAGAAATCGTTGTATTTTCCACTGAATGATATAAGAATAGGTCTAAAATGAACCTTAGGAAGGGCTGAGTTTGGCCTCATAGAAATACAAATTTGTGCCTCCAAAATAGACCTTAGGAAAGGTATTCAAGAGGTCAAAATACCTCAGATATTGGCCTCAAAATGGGGTCCAAAATTTGACCTCAGAAGTAGCTAAAATTAATCAAAGTAGGGTGTTAGAAAAAACCATTAAACTAGCCTTATATAGGAACAAATAAACTCAGAATGAAGGTCACTATCCAATGAAAAAATCCATAAAAATATATGTCATTAAATTATAGAACTGCTCAGAAAATTCAACCTCCTTTGGATAAGTGTGTTGCCCTGACCTCATTTAAATGTCAAAGTGAGAAACACAAGATAATGGAATTAATTGATAACATTTGGAGGTAAATTGAAGCCATAATATATAGTTGAAGGAAGGGGTGTATAAGTGGGGCTGGCCATCACTTAAACCCATGGAGCTAACCTTATTTCAAACTTGATAAATTCAATTTTTGTGGGCTAACTTGACCTTCAAGCAAAGATAAAATCAACCCTTAAAATAACCAACCTTAATTCTTCCTCTGTATCCAATTTAATAATTAATATCTTCAATTTTTAAGGCTTGACTTGGAAACCTCAAGACCCACATAAATTATGCAAGATTTTCTTAAGTATTAATTGCAAAATTTGACCAAGTATAAAGTTGATTTTTCTCATTCATTCTGGGCATTAGGACCATACGTTTGGGGAAATTTCTTTGAAAGATCCTATCTCCTCAACATGAGGAGTTACGAGGAATGCCACCTACCATTAGAAAGGACATGAAAAGTATTTTCATCATATGATGGTATTTCTTACAAATTAATTGATCTTCCAATTCAATTTCCTCATCAAATGTAGGGCATCAAGACCACACCACAGGGGCTTCTAAAATTTTGGGATTCCTTCTCTTCCTTCCAGGGCTTCTTTTCCATTTGAGCTTCCACTTGATGAAATCCACTGGATTAATTTAAGAGCATTCAAAGGGTGAAGTTGACACCAATGACAACAAAATTCAACAATTGACCCCCCTAAGCATACTCCTAAATATCTCCATGAACATCCTATTCATATTTTATGCAAATCCATTGTACTAGTCTAGTTTTCAAAGAAATATTTAAACTCCTAAATAAAATATAAATTGTATATTTTCTTCTCAGAAAATATATCCACGTCCTTCTAGAATAATAATTGATGAGTGTCATACAGTATAAATGCATAGAAATTGAAGTAACCTTAACATGAATAAGCACATCAAAATGAACTAAGTCTAACAACCTAGAAGATTTGTGAGAACTACAATAAAATTGAACATGGCTCAATTTTCCATATATGAAATGCTCACAAAAATAAAATACAAGAGCATAACCATTCCATCGATCAAAAAGGATTTTATTTTTCAAGGTTTGTATGCCCTTATCACCTAAATGGTCCAATATCTAGTGCCATAGCATTGTCTTTTGTTGGGTCTATATATTACTAGTGTAGTGGAAGCTAATATGGATGGCGTGGAAACTAAGATGGATGGCATGGAAGCTAATATCGATGGTATAGAAGGAAACATGGAATATTTGAAGAAAGACATGGAAGGTTTGAAGGAAGGTTTGGAAAAGTCAATCCAAGAAAATATTCCTAATGGAAAAAGGGTAGTAGAGAAAACTCATGATGAGAAAAAAATAAATTTTAATCATGACTTCATAGAATCTAATGTTGTATTTAAGACCCACCATATTCCAAAGATTGATCTGAGGAAGTTTGATGGCAAGGATCCAATAACATGGATACTATATATGGAGAAATATTTTGATCTCCATAATGTGAAAAACACACAAAAGGTACAGATTGCAACTTTATATTTAGAAAAAAATACATTTGTATGGTATCTATGGATTTTCTCTTGTAAAAAAATTGTCACTTGGTCAATTTTTATGGAGGAAATGATACCACATTATGAGGATACAAAGAGCAACACCTTATTTAGCCAATTGATAAATCTCAAACAAAAGGGTTCAATGGTGGAGCACATTTAGGACTTACAAAAATTTAATATAAGGGTAACTGATATTCCAGAGGAATGCAAGATTGATGTATTCAGATGGAATTTAAAGGATAACATCCAACATGAAGTTTTCCTTTAGGAACTTGATTCATTGGAGAAGGCATTCAAGTTGTCAAGAAAAAATTAAAGTAAAATTATGGTGACAAGGAAGCCTACTACTCACATCTATAAAGATGGAAGTGTTTCTACTCCTAGACTTCCACAACCTACAAGGGTGACACCACAACAATTGGAAGAAAAAAGAGAAAATGGGCTTTGCTATAGTTGTGATAGAAAATACACTAAAGGCCATAAGTGTGTTGAGAATAAATGATTTTACATAGATTGTGAAGAGGAGGAAGAAAATGAATAAGAAACTTCAAAGGAAGAGGATATACACCAGGAACCAACCCAAGAGAAAGAAGAAATGAGTCTGAACATATTGTTTAATGCATTGGAAGGAATTACCACTCCTCAAAATTTCAAGATAGAAGGACATATCAAGAATAAAAATGTAATAGTGTTGATTGATTCAGGTAGTACCCATAATTTTATTCATTGTAAGGTAGCCAAGGAATTGAATTCTTCCTATACCCAACACCAAAGTGTCAAGTGATATTTGAAAATGGAGGAAGTATAAATTTCTCTGGAAAGTACCATAATATCAATCTAACCATGGGGGAATATGTATTGAATAGTCCAATGCTTTCCATTCAAATGGGAGGTGTTGATGTTGTACTAGGAGTACAATGGTTACAATATTTGGGGAGGGTAGCTTTTAATTTTCGAGAAATTTTCTTTCAATTTTTTTTGGAATGAAAGGAATTTGAATTACGAGGTATCACAGGGAAGCCGAGAAAGATAATAAGCTCTAATGTCAAGACAAAGCTTCTGAAGAAAGAGAAACGACGTGTAATTGCACAATTATGCTCACTATAAGTTCCAACATAAAAATCATCTATTTCTCTAGATCTCCAAAAATTCTTGGATAATCATTCCAAGGTGTTTGAAACTCCCAAAGGACTCCCACCTATTCGTGATAATCATCATGTTATTCATTTTATTCCAGGAAGTGTTCCTCCAAACATGAGGCCTTACAAATATCCTTATGTCCAAAAGAGTGAAGTTAAACGTATGATTGCAGAAATGTTAGAGGTTGGTATAATCCAACCTAGTCAAAGTTATTTCTCTGATCTAGTGGTATTGGTTCACAAGAAGGATGGATCATGGTGCATGTGTCCAGATTATAGGGAGGTCAATAAGATCAATATTAAATATAAATTTACCATTCCTGTGATTGATGAATTATTGGATGAATTACATGGAGCAATTTATTTTACCAAGCTGGATCTCTATTCAGGATATGATCAAATTAGAATGAAGGCTGAAGATATTCCGAAAACAACAATTCGAGCTCATGATGGTCATTATGAATTTTTGGTCATGCCTTTTTGCCTTACCAATGCACCTTCTACATTTCAAGGGTTGATGAATTCCTTTTTCAAATACTTCCTTTGAAAATTTGTGTTAGTATTTTTTGATGATATACTAATCTACGGTAGGTCTTGGAAAGATCATGTTCAACATGTTGACATGGTGCTCAAATTATTGGAGGAGAAAGAATTATATGCAAAAACCTCCAAATATTTCTTTAGAGTACAAGAGGTAGAATGTCGGGTCATATTGTATCTCAAGAGGGTGTTAAGGTAGATCCTAACAAAATTAAATCCATTAAGGAATGGAAAGTCCCCACAACCATAAAGCAGTTGCAAGGATTTCTCGGGTTAACATGGTATTATCATAATTTTGTTAAGAATTGTGGGAGAATAGAAGCACCTTTAACAACATTATTAAAGAAATATGAATTTTCGTGGACTCCTAAAGCAACTAAGGCCTTTGAAAAACTTAAAGAGGTAATGTGCCAAAAACCTGTCTTAGCTATGCCAGACTTTACAAAAACCTTTATTTTGGAATGTGATGCCTCAAGAAATGGAATTGGTGTTGTTTTAATGCAAGAAGGAAGACCCACTATTTTTGAAATCCCTCCAATCAAAGGAAACTATTTACAAAAATCTATTTATGAGAAGGAAATTTTGGCAATACTACATGCACTAAAGAAATGGCGACCATACCTAATGGTAAGACACTTCAAGATAAAAAATGATCATGATAGTCTTAAATAATTTTTGGAACAAAGAATATCTTCAGAAGAGCAACAAAAATGGGTCACAAAGATGTTGGGTTATGAATTTGAAATCATCTACAAAAAAGGGAAGCTAAATGTTCTTGTAGATGCACTCTCAAGAAAAGATGAGGAGGTGGAAGCATTGCTTTGTGCCATTTTTATTATCCAACCAGATTGGATAACCGAAGCAAGGGAGGAATGGAAGAATGACGAAGAAGTGTAGACATTCATTCAAAAGTTGCAGCAATATGCCAGTATATCTGATACACTTAGTTGGAAAAATGATTCCTTATGGTACAAATATCACTTATATCTTTGTAAAAAGATGCAACTAAAACAAAATATTATTTTGGAATTGCACACCTCTCCCCTAGGAGGACACTCAGGATTTTTAAAAACTTACCACAGGGTGAAGAAATAAATTTTTTTGGATGGCATTAAATATGATATTAAAAATTTTGTGGCATAATGTTTGGTTTTCCAGAAAAATAAAGCTGAGGCAATCAAGACCCTGGGTCTGCTACAACCTTTATCCATTCCAAGTCAACGTTGGGAGGAGGTTTCAATGGATTTTATCATAGGTTTACCTAAGTCCAAATGAAAGAGTGTCATCATGGTGGTAATTGATATACTTACCAAGTATACACACTTTATTGCATTATCTCATCCATTTAAAGAAAGTACAATTGCTACTTCATTTATGGAAACAATTCAAAAGCTACATGGAAACCCAAAGATTATTGTAAGTGACAGAGATCCCATTTTCACTTGAAATTTTTGGACAAAATTATTTTCTTGTTTGGATACTCAAATAGCTCATAGCTCATCTTATCATCCTCAATCTGATGGGCAAACTGAGATAGTGAACAAATTTTTGGAATGATATCTTCGTTGTTTTGCATCTAATCAGAAAACATAATGGGTCAAGTGGTTACCTCTCACTGAATGGTGGTATAACACTTCCTTCCATACTGCAACAAAAATGACCCCATTTATGGCACTTTATGGATATCATCCACCATCCATCACATCATCTTTAAGACAAAATTATAAGGTTCAAGCAATGGAATATCACTTTGAGCATCAAAAACAAGTTCTCCAACTCTTAAAGGATAACCTAGATTTGGCACAAAATTGAATGAAACAACATGCATATCAACATTGCAACGAGGGAAGTTTTGACGTAGGAGACTGGGTATTTTTACGACTATAACCATACAAAAAAATTTCCCTCAAGCAAGCTAAGAAGGATAATAAAATATCGCCAAAGCACTATGGTCCTTACAAGGTGTTGCAAAAGATTGGTACTATGGCATACAAATTGGAGCTTCCTGCTTCTTCTTGAATGCACCCAATTTTCCATGTTTCATGCTTAAAGAAGGTTATATGGGACAAACTTCTAGTTCAAACAATATTTCCAGAACTTGATGGCAAAGGAAAAATCATATTGGAACCTAAAGCAGTCATGGAAAAAATAACTCGAGAGCTACAAAATCGATCAATTTCAGAGTACCTCATCATGTGGAAGAACTTACCCACTGAAGATTCCACATGGGAGGATGAGAATTTTATACAAAAGCATCCAAAACTACTCAAGCATTGAGGACAATTTCTTTTGAAGGAGAGGGGCATGTTAGGTCCCTATATTACTAGTGTAGTCCCTTATTGTTGTTAGTGTAGCCCCCTTATTGTTATTGTTATACCCCTGTAGTCCCCATATTGTTATTATTATGCCCCATAAAAGCCCACTATTGTTATTGGTGTGCCCTTACATTATTATTGTTAGGTCGGCTAGGATTATATTGTGACCCCATGGACTCCTATATATAGAAAGGAGGTTTTGTAATTTGTGTCATCCAAGAATTTTTCATTTATGTAATCTAAAGGAGTTTACCCCCTCTAAGTGGCTGATTTATAAGGTGTTGATCTCTATTTTCTTCTATTTTGGGAGCTAATTTCATAGCATATTTTCTGTATGTTTTTTTTTTTGAAGCAAGAGCTTGTTTAGGTACCCAAAAAGCACGAACATGAGGGGTAGATACACGTTATGATTGTAAAGGTGTAGATTCTATAAAATCTTCAAGACATGACTTGAAAAACAAATTACAGTAAATGGTACACATATAGAGATAAAATAAATTTCCCACATGAACACCCTTAGCAAGCACCATAACACCTTGGACCATGTTTCACCCTTTATTAGTGAAAATAATCTGTGCATCTACATCATTGATTTTTCTTGCTAATGGGAGGCTTTGTGTCAAAATTGGATTGTGAAAAACTATATTGATCCCCTTCACTTAGTCATTAGGGAATCTAATTAAGGCTTTACCATGAACAACTATTCTGAGAGGAAAGTAATAATCAAAGTACATTGTCCCACCATTATCTTGATTTATATTAAAAAATACTCCTAATGGAAAGTCACATGGAAGGAAACTCTGTAGTCCGTTAAAAATGCACTTTGAGTTTTATGGTTACCACAATCATAAAAAGGGAATCTCCACTAGCCTCCCGAGAAGATTCCTTAGACTCATGATTATAATCATTATATGCTTTCTCAGTGTTATATTTCTCTTCCTTTCAATCTATTCTAAAATGTGAAACCTTATCATAATTCCAAAATATTTCCTGGGAGTTTCTAGGAGACTTTGGACTCCCATTGCATTTGGATATACTATTTTCTCTCTTTTGTCCTAGGAGACTTAGGACACACGAGGTAAATTAGCCACTATTTCATATGAAGAGTTTACGCTTAATTTATTTGGAATGTAAGTACAAATTAGGGGTCAAATTAGATCATGAATCATGATGATTGGAAGTTATTCCATTTGGATTGTTTCACTTGGTTATCATCATATGTATTCTAGTTAAGTGTTTCCACTCTTTTGGAGAGTGGTACCATTTGGGGGACTTGATAACGGTAATGTTCTCATGTACTTTCCATAATTAACACACTATATTCCCCCCTCTATTGTATTTTTTTTGGGTTGGCTATTGTAAATACCCAAAAGAGGTTTGTACTTCATATTCCTATGAGAAGAAGACACTTGGATGTTTGAGGTTGATGCGGCTATATATAAAAAAAAAGAAATATCATGATACAAGTTTCAAAATGGAAAATAAAAATCAAAGGGATATTAATGATAATACAACATCCAGAGAAGCTTGAGCTCAACCCATTGCAATAGTGAGGCCATTGACCCAAGTCCTAATGCAATGAGATGTATAATTAAAAAAAGAACTCAATTTAATTATATCAACCTTTATACAATGGAATACATAAAAATAAAAATGGCTCTCCCTAAGTGAAACCATGGATATAAGAAAAAGGAAAAAAGGGGTGGAAATACATAGTGATAAGGAAAGGGTAATCTAATGCACAAAGAATTTCCTCTATAAAGGCACTCATGGGAATGAATATCACATATGATATTACATGTCAAATACACCATTCCCATGAAATAAAATCTATGTCATACCATTCTCATTCACGCTTACACCTTGATTGGTTTCTTCGTAAATACTCTAATTTTTGGGTACCCACACACTTAGTGGGGTTATATGATGGTCCTCCTTGTTGAAAATGTAGGAAGAAATTCCTAATTCAATTTATCCTTAATTAAATTAGGAGAAATTTGAATTCTAATTTCAGTAAAATACTTGGAGGAATTTAACTGAAGTGATATGGAATTTTTCATTGAGTTAAATCGTTTAGTTCAAGCAGGACACTTGAGTTATGTTTAGTTATGATTGATTTCTAATTTATGGCAATTTATTTTAGTTAATTTGAGTTACTGTGATTTTAACTAGTTTTAGTTGTTTGAGAACTAGTGGAGGATCCAAGAGTGGGGTGTTTTTACTAGTGATCAACTAGTTAACTCATAAATCAACCCAGAATAGTTGATGCATGAAGATAACTCAGGTTACCCAGTTGAGATTGGAGTTCAAGGTTAGTGTACTACCAGTTGTAGATAATTCCAAATTTTATAGGTGGTGTATGTAGTCAAAGAAAGGGCTACAGGGATTGCACAGTTATGGATGGGGAATTTCCATAAATAATATGGGCTAATTATTTGAGAAATAACACAAGGAAATAGGGACTTGGGCAAGATAAAATTTGGATAAGTATTAACTAGGCCTGACTTGTGAAGCAGTGAGATAGATTATACTAGTGTAAAGGTTTCTAAGGCTTGAGAAATAATTGAATTTCTTCTCTATTTTATGACTAATGCAATACATATAGGAATGGCTTTTTAGCAGTTTCTTTCCCCTAGATAAATCTCTAAGAATATGCGATTGAACCTTGCCTCATGTTTATGTTGTGATTTATCGATCGATTAAATTTCTTTCTATTGATGAATAGAGTAGATTCAAGTCTTTTGTTTTAGAAAATTACATTATTAGTTTTGAATCTACAAGGAATTTATACATTGTATCAGAGCATGAATCACAATAGGAGAGAATAATTTGAAGTTGTATTTGAATGCGAATCAAATTTTCAGGATCATTCTTTAGAGCTCGCAGGATGTCTTTATATTGTCTAAGAATCGAGTATGCTCTTGAGGGTAGCTCGAATAATATTACTTGGAAGGACAAGATGGAGGCAATGTTGGAAGATAATTAGCTGAAGGGATTCATAGACCATGATATCATGAAGCCTCCAACATCTGACGTTGAAGATATAGCAAAATGGAAGAAATGTGTAGAAAAGGCAAGGAGGATCATATTGGAGGGATTTCGAATCATATTTTCTCGGATATTCATTGGAAAGAAACTCCATATGCAATGTGGCAAGCCTTGATAGAATTGTTTCAAAACAACAATGACCACAGGAAGCTAACACTGAAAGACAAGTTTTGAAAGATCAAGATGGAAAAAGTTTGACACAATACCATAGTATGTGAGCAAGTTCACCCAATGTCGGGATGAACTTGGGAGTACTGGTATTATTGTTATAGAATATGACCTCATGAGCCTAGATCTTCTAAGCCTTCCCAAGAGTTGGCACAACTACTAGGATTCAGTAAATAGGAGGGAGAAACTACCAAATTGGGAGCGATTGTGGTTTGACTTGGTGCAAAATGAGATAAGGTGGAATATCAGAGATGGGCCCCATACAAAGAAGTGGAAGAGGAATTTTATTTAGTCAGAAAATGAAAGAATGCCCAGGGAAAGAAGTCCCGTGGTGAGGTTAATTCCAACCAAGAGGGAAAGAAGAAATAATTGTCCAGAATCAAGTGTTTCAACTGCCATGAATTCTAGCAATATGCTACGAAGTTTCCACACAAGAGGGAAAGCAATAAGGAGCCTTCAGTAGCTACAATAGGTGAATATTTGGATTCATAGGTCAAGCTTAATTTCACCCTTATCACATGAATGGTGAGCACATATATGGGGAGTGGGTGGTGCTTGGATAATGATGCCTCATTCCACATGACAGGGAATAGAGAAATTTTTAGTGACTTGGAGGAGAAATATCTCTAGAGTAACATTGGGTTTGGAGATGGAGGAAGGTACAATGCTACCAGGATTGGTACAATAACCTATTAGAGGGAGTCAATCTCCCCTCTTAGGTTCAAGGATTTGATGTTTGTTCCAAGTCTAAAGAAGAATCTAATATCTGTTGTAGTCTTGGAAGACTGTGGTTATGATGTGATCTTCAGAAAAGGGAAAGTATTCCCGAGACAGATAGCCACAAGATAGGTGAAGCATATTGGTATTTGAGTCAAGAACTTGTATGAAATTCAGGTAGCATATGCATGAAAATATTTGAGGAGAAAGGAAAGGGTTAGAGACTTGGTGGTTGAGAGAGAGAGAGAGAGAGCATAATTTACCTCTCAAAATGGAGCCTTAGAAGCAACCGCAGGAAGATGTGGAGCATCCACAAATGGAGAAGCAAAGAGCAAAAAAAGTGGAGAAATCCACTCAAGTAGAGACCTCGAGTAGGGGGAGATTTCAAGCCAAGTGGGCAGAGGGAGCACATGCATCCATACCTACAGATCTGAGGTGGGGCAATGTGAAGCCCTAGTTCCAAGAGTTGTAGAAATTTGGGCAAGGTCCATTCAGGTATTTTGGTCTCATGGATCATTACCCTTGCTACATGGGCCCACAATATTTAATATTAGGGGGATAAATTTCAGTCAGATACTGAGGAGTGTAGAGAAATGTTGAAAAAAGAGTAGGAGGCTCAGTATCAGAGTTAACAACATCACAATTTTCCAAGTAGATAGTTGCAGATTGATTCAATTTTATTTTTTATTTTATGTATGCTTCTTAGTTGCAGATGTTGCAATAACAACATCAGCCAAGAGAAGTGTTGCATTCAGTACATTCCAAAGGTGCTGGATTAGGGTAGATGTGAATCCCTTTCTTTCTAAGAGGGAGTGCTGAAAATGCAACAAGAAATTCCTAATTTAACATTTCTTTAATTAAATTAGGAGAAATTCTAATCCCAATTTCAGTAAAATACTTGGAGGAATTTAAATGAAGTGATATGGCACTTTTCATTCAGTTAAACCAGTTATTTCAAGTAGGATACACTTGATTTATTCTTAGTTATGATTGATTGCTAATTTCTAGCAATCTATTTCAGTTAATTTTAGTTATTGTGAGTTTAACTAATTCTAACTGTTTGAGAAGTAGTGGAGGATCCACAAGTGGGGTGTGTTCACTAGTGATTAACCAACTAACTGATAAATCAACCAAGAATAATTGATGCATTCAGATAACTCGAGTTACCCAGTTGATATTGGAGTTCAAGGGAAGTGTAATATAAATTGTAGACAATTCCATATTGTATTGGTGGTGCATGCAATCAGAGAAGAGCCTACATGGATTATGCAGTTTTGGATGGGGAATTTCCCTAAATAATATGAGATAATTCCTTGGGAAACAATGCAAGGAAATAGGAACTTGGTCAAGCTAAAATTTGGTTAAGTGTTGACCAGAGCTGACTTGTGAATTAGTGACATAGATTATACTAGTGGAGAGGTTGCTCAAGCTTAAGAAAGCATTGTATTTCTTATCTATTTTCTGAATAATGAAATACATATGGGAAGGGGTTTTCAACAGTTTTTTTCCCTTAGATAAATCTCTGACCATATGTTATTGAACCTTGTCTCATGTTTATGTTGTGATTTCTCAATTGATTAAATTTCTTTCCACTAATGAGTAGAGTAGATTCAATTCTTTTGTTTTAGTAAATTACATTAGCAATTTTTAATCTACAAGAAATTTTTACACTCCCATACCTAAAATTGGAAAATTGCATAAATTCATAAGTTAGTCCAAAGTTTGAAGAAGATTTCTAATGCAATATACTTAGTTGATTTTACATTAAATGTGACTAACTTTTTACGTTTTTTTTCCTACCATCGAAGAAAATTGAAATTTCATTGCAAATTAGAAAGGAAAAAAATTACATTTTGTAGATGCTAAAAGCATTAAGTATGAGAAATATTGTAGTATTTTGAGAGCACATTAATAACCTCTCAAATATAAAACAAAAAACAAAAATAAAAATGAAAGATAAATTAAATGTTATAATAGTCACTTAACTTGTATTTATTTAGTTTCTTTCTTTGGACCTTTTTCCATCCCCTTGAAGGTGTATCAATATGTAAAACTTACAACTCAATAAATCACACCCTAGGGGGTGTTATTTATCAGAATATGAACTTTCCAAAACATGGGCTCTCTTTGAACACACCAACCCATCCTCTTTATGTGCCACAACTCTAGGATGATCAAATTCAATGATCGTTTATGCTTCTATAACATTCTACATGGGTTGTGTATGTTCGTAAATATTATGAGTGCTCATTTTCTCATGTTTGGGAGGGTACTCCTTGATTTCCTCTTCTTCATCCTTGAAAAAATGGTATCAAAAGGCTGCTAGCCTTTTGTTTTATGGACTTGCCCCTTTTTATTTTTGGAGGGCTTTTTAGCTCGTGGAAAAGAAACTTGTGTCTTGTTTGGAAACATGAATTAGGAGAATTTTGAGGTCTAAAATGAGCCTCCTATGGAAATTATAAAATAGTAGTGGAAATAATAAAATAAGACTAGATTACATCATCAAATTTTAGAGGGAAGAGAGAAAAATCTACTTTTTCAACTCTTATTTTCAACTTATCTCCTTACGGGTTTACTCAAATTTAGAGTGGGAAACTTGTTGGATATAGAATTTGATTCGTAATCCAAGGAGTACCCATGTTTCATACTTTCAATGGACCCTTCTACACGAAAAAAGAGAAATACATGAAAAAAACGTGATTGCAATCACATTTTTTCATGTATTTCTCAATTTATTTGTAGCAGGGTCCATCGAAAGTATGCAACATGGGTACTCCTTGGATGATGAATTAAATTTTGCATCTAACGAGTACTCTCATTCGAAATTTGAGTAAAACCTTAGGGAGATAAGTTGAGTTTTATTATTTTATTATTTTTTAATCATTTTACTTTTTAAACCCAAAAATGGTGAATCACCCCTCATGGTTGACATAATCATCTTGAATAATATTGGTTTATATAAATTTTATTTTGGTTGTACATTTTTCTTAGAAAGCCCATTTTAGACCTCAAAAGTTCTCTAATGTATGTCATCTGAATGCCATGTCTTCATAATCCAAGGTTTGGATCCATTGATAGGATTTATGTTTCAACAACATATGGTTGTGTAGAGCTCTGTTTAGGTCTATTTCTAAACAAACATGAGAAAAATGTAAATAAGGCTTTCTCCATTCTTTCATCATCCATTTTATTGAAATTTCCCAAGGTATTGTTAATTTCCTCTAGTACAATGTGATGCCAAAAAAGAAGAGGAATATTCTGCAACCTTACCTAGATTGACATCCTTGTTAATACCATTGTTGAAAAATAAAACTCCTGAAACCAAGGAGTGATGAAGAGTCCCACTCTTCCCTTAAACCAAGGCCATTCATTCAAAATTTTCTCTAAATATTCTTGTGAGTCAAACTATATAATAAAAAATTCTTTTGAACAAAGATAAATGTCAAAATTTGTGGTCTAGGCTATAAAAGCCAACTGATGTAGTGCTTCTAATCTTGGCTTGAATCCATTAAATCTACAAATGAGAACCCTTGACTGGAGAACAAAGAAGAGTTGATTTACCTTTTTATTATTGACATCCAATGTTGGCATTTGATTCAATTTTTCAACAATATATGATCTTGAAAGAGATTAATAATGATTCATTGAAATGGGACCCTCACCCCATGCCACATCCTTTTACGAAGATGAAGAAGCTATATTTCTGAAACCCATTTCACACCCATACATCCTCAACAACATGAAAATGGTGGAGTTACTAGAGATAATATATTAATGAAAATGTAACCAATATTGTATCTATTTCCCTTCAAAAATTAGACGTTGCATGGCTATAGGAATCCCCAAGTGGTTCTCTAAGATATTCTTTAGGAACACCACTCTATCAAATGTAGTGATCCATATTTGGATCAAATTCCCTTTGGGTGTCTTAGAAAAATTCCTGAACCCTTCCATAAGTTTAGGTATTTTAAACTTCCCATCTACCCCAGTGGAGAAGAAAGAGGGGGGATTTCTTTCATATCTACTATGATATGGGGAGAACGATGCAAGTTGAGGAGGAAAATATCATGGGAGGAGGCTTAAACATGATAAAAAATAGAAAACTCCCCAGTATCATATGTCTCAAGCAATGCATCAAGTGATCCTTCACCCAACTCCATATTTTGGATTTTCTCTATAAGCTCAAGAGCAGGACATAGCCTTAAAATTTTCTTGCACCATGATACCAAAAGAATGAGTTTGCAGAGTTAATCCTTCATAAACTAAACCATAATACTAAAAGTAGTTACTAGTTGCAAGAATTCCTAGACCCCTAAGGGGTTGTTGACAATGGCGAGATCCACATCAACATCAATCTGTTAAGTCCCTATATTAATAGTGTAGCCCCCCTTATTGTTATTATTGTACCCTTGTAACCCCCATTTCGTTATTATTGTGCCCTTAAATTATTATTGTTAGGTCGGCTAGGATTACATTGTGGCCCACTAGGATTACATTATGGCCCCATGGACTCCTATATATAGAAAGGAGGTTTTGAAAATTGTATCATCCAAGAATTGTTCATTTATGTAATGTATTGGAGGTTGCCCCCTCGAAGTGGCTTATTTCTAAGGCGTTGATATCTCATTTCTTCTATTTTTGGAGCTGGTTACACAACATTTGGTATCAGAGCTTTGGATTCTAGGGTTTCGCTGCTCCAAACAGGTCATCGTGGAATGTTCGCTATAAATTTTTTTCTACGAAGTTTCAGAAGCTGAAATTTTTAGGGTGTGAAGCCAAAATCTTGAGGAAGTCTGTATAAAAATTTCAGAGTTTGGTTCGCAATAATTTCGGAGATATGATCTGTGGAACTCAGGTATTTTTTCAGGCTCCTAAACAGGTCATCGTGGAATTTTCGCTATAAATTTTTTTGTACGAAGGTTAAGAGTCTGAAATTCATATGGTGCGAAGCTGAAATCCTGAGGAAATTCGTCAAAAAATGTCAGAGCTTGGTTCACAATATTTTTGGAGATATGATCTGTGGAAGGTAGTGCTTTTTCAGGCTCCTGAATTTCATCTCAAAGAGGTGATCGTGGGAAAAGTTCAATAACTCTCTCTCTGGGCATCGGATTTGAGTGCCATAAAAAGCGGTTGCAAGTACACAGATTTTATTTTTTGGGATATCAATTTCAGAGACAAAGGAAGAAACAGTGACACGTGGCAATTCATACAAGTTCACTCTACTGAACCAGTCTAGAATTAGGTCATTGTGGGAGATTGGAAATAACTTTGTCTTGAAGAATCCAAATCAGATCATATCAGTGGCATTTGAAAGAAAGTTCAGAAGGTTACTACAGCAGTGAATTTCAGATATTGAATATTCTCAATTACAGATATAATTCAATTTCAATATCGAGCTCCTCAAAGCAAGTAAAAGGTGTGTATGGTTTTTGTATAAGTCTTGTTTGAAGAATCAGTTTGAAGTGATTCCACGGGCCTATAGAGCATATATTTCAGTATTGGGTTCTGAAATGCCTCCTAAAAAGAATTGAACACCCATTAAGCCCTCAGAAATCTATACTATGATGCATGAAGAGGAAGAAGTGCAGGATGAGATATCAAAATTACGGTACCAAGTGCAACAAATTTCGATCTTACGAAGAGCAATTGAAGATGAAATAGATGGTTTAAAAGCAGAAATGGAGGCTAAGTTGGATGGTTTGAAGGATCAAATAATAGCAAATATGGATGATAAATTAGTGGAAGATCACATCGAGCATCATCAACAAGTTCTCCAACTCTCAAAGGATAACCCAACTTTGGTGCAGAATCTAATGAAACAACAGGAAGATCAACATCACATCGAAAGAAGTTATGAAGCAGTCATAGAAACAAGAACTCGACAAGTACAATCAATTTCAGAGTATCTCAGCAAGTGGAAGAACTTTCCTGTAAAAGATTTCACATGGGAGGATGAGAATTTTATACAGAAGCATCAAGAAATAATCAAGCGTTGAGGACAACACTTGTTTGAAGGAGAGGGGCATGTTAAGTCCCTATATTAATAGTGTAGCCCCTTATTATGTTAGTGTAGCCCCCCTTATTGTTATTATTGTACCTCTGTAACCCCCATATTGTTATTATTGTGCCCTTAAATTATTATTGTTAGGTCGGCTAGGATTACATTGTGGCCCACTAGGATTACATTATGGCCCCATGGACTCCTATATATAGAAGGGAGGTTTTGTAAATTGTATCATCCAAGAATTGTTCATTTATGTAATGTATTGGAGGTTGCCCCCTCGAAGTGGCTCATTTCTAAGGCGTTTATATCTCTTTTCTTCTCTTTTTGGAGTTGGTTACACAACACAATCCTCATCTTCCACTCATTGGAAATAACCCTCACCCACTCCTTAGTACTTAGAGAACAAAAAATACACACTTCTCCCATTCTAAGGTCCTTCAAGAGGGGAAAAAATGATTCCAAAAACAAGGAACATGCCCTTCTCTGATCCAGGAGCCTTGTGTCAATATTCTTCATTTTCTTGGAACCTTTGTTATATAAATACTCAAGGGTTTGTAAAAAAAACTGGGCAGGACAAATGATGCTCTACAGTACTATTGACAACTTGGCTCTGAGCGTTGTAACATCTTTTTTGTGCTCCACGATGAGTTTCTTGAGATCATCTGTGTACATTTTCCCTAGATATTCTTTTTCTCCCTGATACATGTGTGTGTGTGTGTGTATTGAATCACTTTTTATGTTACATTGACCCTTTTACACATATCTATTGGTATCACTCAGTTATTGGAGCCCTTATTTGTTGATACTTGCATAGACATGGTCCTTTGGAGGACATTGTTGATGCTTCTTCCACACTTCATTAAGGATGTTACATGTCTTTTGGAGGGAATTTGACCTAGTAATGACATGATGAATTGATGATATTTCCTAGCCTTGGATGATGGATGTTGCACCATTGATGATAATAATTGGAACTATTAATAATTTGGTAACACTTAATGGTGGAATGTCTTAATTTGGAGTTTGGAGATGAGACATTGCAGCTACACCATGATGTGGGACTTGGATGGTCGACATGGTACCTTGCATTATCATGAGACACATGGATGATGATGGCACACCTTTTTCGGAATGATGTAAACTTTTATGATGAAACATTGTTACTTTTGTAGATAAAATTTCACTTTGGAGGCCTTAATTACCACTTGGACTGATCCATCTAACTCTTGGAGATAATTTATGCTATATGCGTGGCTTTGAAGCACATTTGTGTTGAAGGAAAATTATATTTTGATCATCTGATACCCATTTCATTACCCCAAATTTTATAATTTAAAATTAATAAAATATAATGTTGGGTTCCGACATTGATTGTATGATATCAAACTATATTATATGATGTAATGTTTATTTTATTAATAAAATATCCTAGAACTAAAGGAATGAGGGACAACTAATGGATTATGATGCATTGAGAGGAAAGGTTAAGGTGTGTTTATAAAAATGAAAGAGAAAATCCATTGGGGAGCTTTTTCCTTTTTCCTTTTTGTTCTGATCATTGCTCCTTTATTCCTCTCAAACACTCATTTTTCTCTCTCTCACTCAGAAATTCAAATTGGCATGAGAATTTTTGACAAACTTGTGTAATAGGAATTGAATGTGTTGTAGTGTTTTTTCCTTAGATTGGATGGCTCTAAGGAGTGGGAGTTTCCCTGTTTGTGAGGCATGAAGAAGGGATGGGTGAGGAGCTACAAAGACCAAATAATGACTCCATTGTGTTATGCAGACATGCATTGTCATTTGTGAATGTCTATGGGCCTCTTGAAGGAATGGGAAGGTTGAACACTTAGATTCTTTCTCGTTTTGGGAGGATAGTTTCCTTCACTTTTGTGTTAAATATGGTCTGAAAAATGTGTGCTAAATCCTAAAGTTTAGTTTTCCCCTCAAGGAATGAAGATATATTTCAAGGGTGGACATTTATAATAAAGATTGTAACATAGTTGAGCCTATGGTTTGGTGGAGAGTGGCTCACCATTATTCAGTTCCATATTGCAAAAAAATTGACTCAAGATAGTATCTCTTATGCATGATGATTTATTTACTATTTTCAAAAACTTTATATGTACATGCATTTACCATTCAACAAATTTATCATAGATGTAACTGTTATAATATTTGACTGTAACTTTTTATATGTCTTAAATTTTGTAACCACACTAGCTGAAAAAATATTAGATTCGTCGATTCTTCTTTAAAAAGGCCATGTTGGAATTTTTGCTATAAATTTTATTTTTGGAGGTTCCAAAAGTTGAAGCTTGGACTATAGTGAGGGATCATACTGATTCTCTAGTCCAATTGTCAAATCTTGGGTTGCAAAATTTTAGGAAATATGGTAAGAGGAATTTGGGCTTCCTAAATACATCCTTAAACAAGTCATGTTGGAATTTTTGCTAAGTCATATTTGGACCATAATGAGAGGAAACCCCAGAAATAATTTGTCCAACTTTCAAATATTAGTTTACAATATTTTATGAGATATAATCAAAATAAGTCGAGCTTCCTAGATTCTCCTAAAATCATGCATCAAACATGTCATGTTGAAATTTATGCTATATCTTTTCTTTTGGGAGGTTCCAGAAGTTGGAACTTGGACCACATTGAGGGTAAATCCCACTGAACACTTAGTTAATTTTTTAGAACTTGGATGCTATAATGTTGGAGATATTCCCTAAGGAAGTTACTATATAATTTTTCATGAAAAGTGTTTGAATAAATGCCTAGATGGCTTAGTTATTTATTGCATACAAATTGTTTGTTGAAATGGCCCAATGAAAATGCTATTTTGTGGATAGGTATAGTATTGCTGGATGTTAGCATTGTTATATGATAGTATTTTTGTAGTTGATATCTACCTATTTGGATGTAAAGCATTTGAAGAAATGTGTTAAAGGTGTTTTACTACAATTTGCATACAAACTATTTGATATAATACCTCAAAGACAAAAAAAAAAATGCATGATTAAATGATATATTTTATTTAGTATGTTACAAGTGGAACTGGAGAAATGTTTCTTATTTTATTTCTTACAAAATGTCTACAAGAAAAATATTACTTAATTGGTTGTATACAAAGTATTTGAATAAATTTTTACTTGTAAAATTTTTGAAAATATTTATGAGAGATGAAAATTAAGTTTTTGAAGGTGTGGTTAGGATAAATTCAGTAGGGGCATGTGAAAAAATGGTATCACAACTTATTGTTAAGCTAGTAAAAATAAAAATAATATTTTGGGTACCTTGTAACCTCTGTAAGCCATTGAGGGAACTGGGTATGTGACACAATGGTATCAGAGCATTATTCAACCCTGGACTTGGATGAGCTCAAGAACAGATGAAATGGGAGATTTGATACTATGTGACAAAGTGGTATTAGAGCTAAGGTTAAACACTAAACCTAGATGGGATCGAATATAGGAAATACTTTAGGTTGTAAATTAACATATATGCATGCATGCGTACTTATGTGAAATTATTTTGTTGTATATATGAATACGATGATGTTATTTGAAGAATGAATTTAGTTTGATGCAACAAGATAAACATGTAGGATATTAACTAGATTACCTAGATTAGTCCAACAAAATTGAAAAAGTTTATGGCCTTGTGGTGCAACCATAACTACGAGGGGGAATCTCTTAACTTATTTCTTACTAGTTTTTCTTTAATGTTTGAGAAGTTTTCATATGCTAATGAATAATGACATAGACATGATGAGATGAATTTCCATCGAATAGATATTATATAATGATATGCTAGGTGCATACAGTAATGGATGTGCATGCATAAAGACTCATGGTAATATTCTGTCACAACATGATTCAAATGACTAATAATGGCTAATGGTGAACATGTAACCAGGAACTTGATGAAAACATGTTTGAGAAGCCAATAAAGGTGCTACATGTAGTATTATGAAATCGAGGCTATGGAATATAATGTGTTTATGAGGGAATGATACAAGTGGAATCTATGCATGTTGTGATAATGTTTCCAGTGCGCTTCTCATTGGGTTGTCTTGTGGAAGGCTAGATCCATGGAGGGAGGATGGTAGGGAAAAGTGTTTCTGTGTGTGTTCTAGAGAGTAATTGGAGCCTAGAACATAGATGAAGCTTCTATTAGCCACAGAGTTCTGAGACAGCCTTGTCCAACCCAAGTTGGAGACCTTGGAAGGATAGTGGGATAGCCCGAGGGACTACTATGGTCATAAAAGGGAGATGCACTACCTTGGATCAAGTGGGATGATGGGGTATGTGATCCTATTAGTTGGAGGCTACTGATATTTGTACCTTGGCCATGTGAGGTCCTAGAGGGTACTTGGAGACCCATGAGGGCGACAAGAAATCCTAGAGGCATAAGACTTTGGACATCCATGGCTGAGCGAGATAGGGGATGATGGGGGATGTGACCCTGTTGGTTGAAGGATGATAGAAGTTGGTACCTTCACCTTATTTGTGCTCAATATTGGTTATGTATCATACTTAGCTCTTGGTAAGAAATTGTTTTTATGGATTCATGGCCTAGCCTGACAATGATACACTATTGAACAAAATAGGAGTAACATAGCCAATGGCTAAGGGAAAATAATATTTTTTTGGCTAGTTAGTGGTTTTCTCCAAATAAATGTTCTGAGAATTATTGATTATGACTCTTTATTTTTATGCACACTTAAACACATTGTTTGAATTTATGATTAAGTGCATGAATTGAGTATATGTTTGTGATTTTGCATGAAGGAATGATCATGTTCTAAGACAATTTTACTAATATAATGTGTTTTGAGACAAATGATATGCACACGAGTGCAAGGAGGAGGGAACCTATAGCTATTACAAGGAAGAAAATTTGTTTTGTGAGCTTGTTAAGAATTTGAAAAAAAATGAATTATTCCTTTGTTTAATAAAATTGCTATGTTTATTCATGTGATGAAATTTTGAATGAGCTTGGAATCTTTCCTTGTAGAGTTTCATTAGATGGAATATGCATATAAAGGATTAGTCAAGGAGGGATTTACTAGGTCAATATGAACTAGATTGATAGTGAAGTCACAAATGTGAAAATGGTTTAAGAAGGGAGTTTCCTTTAACCGAAAATTGTGCTTGTATGATATATTTTATTTATGAAAATAATATGAATGTGTGAATTATAAGCAAATAGAAATTGGTACTTGATATGTTTTGGGTAATGCAGTAAGGTTGCTTGATGAATTCCATGTCACATGGAATGTTCATAGGGAAAAAGTGCAAGATTTATATCTTGTTGTTAAATAACATATGAAAGAAAGTAGTGTGATTATGGTTATGCTTATGAGACTTGTCATGTGAAGAATTGAAAACAAGAGAGGCTGGAAATTAAATTTAAAAATTAATGTGTATGAATAGCAAGGAATATGTGCAAGTATGGAACATGAGTGATAAGATGTATATGCACATGTTTGGGTGCATGATTGAAGGCATTGTTTGAATATGTAAATTGGATACATAGTGCAAATTCCCTTTATCATGTTCATTGAAAATCGTGTGTAAGAATATTGAATGATATAGTTGTGACTAATATGTGAGGTTAAGATCATTTCTGGGGTTTCTAAATGTTGCAACATCAAGTATGCTAAGAAGTTATCTGAATTCATTGAAAAGATCTTAGCTGAGAATTCATGTGATGGTAGATACGTAGGTCAATTAGGAAGCAATGGTAAAAAGGTAAAGGAATTGGGTAAGAATTCCTTTCACTTGAATTTGATGTATTTTATCTTTTTCAAATTGATGCATGTATTTCATGGATACCTAAGAATGGGTATGGTTAAGACATAAAAATGTCAGCACAAAAATATTTAGTAAAATATTAATAATGTGCGCATGCATTGAGCTACCATGTTGAAAAATATTAAATGAATGAATAATACAATCACGAGATAAAATATGTTTGATAATGAATTGAGAGAATGCATGTGAATGTGGGATGTATGAAGCAAATATATGAACAACAATTATATTCATGAGTCCATGAGTATTGGACCAATAGTTTCTAATATTGAGACAAGTGATTTTATCTTATAATGTTGAGTTTGTTGGTAAGGAAAATGTCATTGAAGACTAGTTTTTCCTAGATAATGTGAAAACTGTATGGATTTCTAAATATATTAAAGCAACTTTGTCATTAATACCTAATAGATTATGAAAAAGGAAAGAAGCCTTCAGTGTGTAAATATTTCTAGAGTATTTGTGATGCATCCATGAGTTACAATGGCATTATTTGGTCATAACACTCATATTATGAACATTGTACATGTTCTTGATGCATTTACTACATGCATGCTTGTATGAAACAATCAATTGCATGATTAAATGCCATGAAAATAAATAGATTCTAATAATTTTAAGGAATCATTGAGTAGTGGAACATTAGATAAATTTTGAGGTCTAAAATGGGCATCCTAAGGAATATTATAAAATAATAGTCGAAATAATAAAATAAGATTAGATTACTTCATCAAGTTTTGGAGGGAAAAAAAACTATTTTTTAAGATCATATTTTAAACTTATATCCCTATGATTTTACTCAAATTTCAATTGGGAACCCTTGTTGTATGTGAAATTTAATTTTTCATCCAAGGAGTACCCATGTTGCATACTTTTGATGGACCTTGCTACACGAAAAATGTGAAATATTTCAGATCGTATTTTAAACTTATCTCCCTATGATTTTACTCAAATTTCAATTGGGAACCCTTGTTGTATGCGAAATTTAATTTTTCATCCAAGGAGTACCCATGTTGCATACTTTTGATGGACCTTGCTACACGAAAAATGTGAAATACATGAAAAAACGTTAATCACATTTTTTCATGTTTCCACATTTTTCATGTAGTAGGGTCCATCAAAAGTATGAAAAATGGGTACTCATTGGATGAAAAATTAAATTTTGTATCCAACAAGTGCTCGTGCTCGAAATTTGAGTAAAATTGTAGGGAGAGAAGTTGAAAATACGAGTTGAAAAAATAGTTTTTACCTTTTTAATCCAAAAATGGTGAATCATCCCCCATGGTTAACATCATCATATTGAATCCTACTGGCTCTTATAAAGTTTATTTTTTCAGAACATTTTTCTTTTGAGGCCCATTTTTTACCTCAAAATTTCTCTAATGCGGGTGGCTTGAATCCCTCATCCTGCAAAACAAAGTGGAAGCTAACTACTCATGAATTTAGAGATATGTATCTTTAAATTTTAACCCATTTGTTGTTGGAATAAATGTTTGAATGCAATACGGAATGCTTGGAATGGTTGTGATGCGAATAAATAATGTGATGAAAAGTGATTGGATTATTATGTGTATAATAATTCTAATATAACTTTAGGGGATGCTATAAATCTTGCAATAAAAATATTTTATGTATGAGCACTTAAAACTCTTTAGATTATTGAAAGTATAGATTGTGGTTGAAAAGGCCTTGGTTATGATAATGAAGGCTAACTAATACTATATGCAAGAGTCAAATATCATGAGAAGAATATCATATTTATGAAATTTGATTCCTATATGAAGAATGTTTGGAAAACAAAAGAAAACAGAAGAATATTTGATTTAAATTATTATGATTAATCTCATGGAAACTATATGCTTTTGATATAGGTGACATGATGGTCTATCCATGAAGGAAATATGATGCTTTTGAATTTGAAAATACTAGGGATAAGGCCATTTTGGTGACACTGTAATCTTATGACATACACTGATCACCATGCGTTATGTTATGACAAATGTGTTGTGATATTTAGAGAAAGATAGATGAATGCTTTGACTATAAGATTCGATAAGCATCAGAATCTTCATGTGCAAATAATCCTTTCCAAGGAATGGATCGCATGAGGGATTGGGGAGGTAGAGAAGGTGATGCTTGAACTTGGAAGGTGTGTGACTGGAAGGAAGGGAATATTTCAATTAATTGGTTTTAAAAGGTTCATGTACATAGCCATTGGAATCATGAATAAATTGGGTGTTTCCAAGAAAACAATGAGATGAACTTGTTCCCCATGTAAGCCTTGTGAAACAACAAACAACCATACAAGAATGTGCTAGAATGCTAGGAGGTCTTGAGGTAACTAGGCCATGAAAAAAGAATGACATTGCTAGAAGTGGAAAATAAGACATGTAAAATGTTGTGGACATAGAAATGAAAAATACCTTCTTTTACATAGAATGGTTCTACAGATACTACAACAACAAGGATGGTGTTCCTTAAATGGGAAGGGGATCCTGACACCCATTTCATTACCCCAAAATTTACAATGTAATTAAGAATATATAATGTTGGGGTACCAACCTTGATGTTATGATATCAGACTCTATCATATGGTGTAATGTTTATTTTATTAATAAAATATGCCAAAAGTGAGCTAAGGGGGACAACCAAAATATTATGATTCCTTGAGAGGAAAATACATACCTTGAATTAATAATTCCCTTAATGCAATGGTTGGGAAGATGAAGGGTCAAGGTGTGTTTATAAAAATGAAAGAGAAATTCCATTGAAGAGATTTTTATTTTTTCTTTTTTGTTATCATCATTAATCCATTATTATTGTCATACACCCATTTTTTCCATCTATCACTCAGAAATTTTAATTGGCATGAGAATTGGTTATAACTTGTATAACATGAATTGAATGTTCTGTAGTGATTTTTCCTTAGATTGGATGGATGCAAGGATTGAGAGTTATCTTGTTTGTGTGTGACATACACTGAAGAAGGGATGTCCAAGTGTTGTGCAAACTTGCATTGTCATTTGTGAATGTCTATGGGTCTGAATAAGGAATGGAAAGGATGAACACTGAGATTCTTTCCCATGTGTAGATGAGAGTTTCCTTCTCTTTCTATGTTAAATATGGTTTGAAATCTATGTGATAATTCCCCAAGTTTAGTTTTTCCCTCAAGAAATTAAGATCTGGCTTGGGAGTGGTCAATTATGAGAAATATTGTAGGATGACTGAGCCTATGGTTGGGTCGAGAGTGGATCACCCTTTTTCAGTTTTAGATTAAAAAATATTTGACTCAAGATAGTATATCTTATGCATGATTATTTAATTGATCCTTTTGTAAGTTTATATGTACATGCATTTAACCTTAAACAAATTTATCATGGTTATAACCAATATACTATTTGGATTTAGCTTTTTATATGAATTAAATGTTGTAACAACTCTGGTTGAGGAAGATAGGCTTTCTAAATTCTTCTTTAATTAGGTCATGTTGGCATTTCTGCTATATTTTTTTTTTTCTGGGATGTTATAGAAGCTGAAAATTTGACCATAGTGAGGGGAAATATTGTTTATCCTTTTATCCAATTTTCACATATTGGGTAAAAAAAGTTTAGGAAATATTATCAAAAGAACTTTTGCTTTCTAAATACACATTTATATAGGTAATTCTGGAATTTATATTATAATTTTTCTTCTTGGAGGTTCCAAAAGTTGAAACTTGGACAATAGTGAGGGAAACCTTGTTGATCATCAGGTCCAAATTTCATATCTCGAGTCTGATATTTTAGGAGATATAATCAGAGGAATTCGAGCTTCTTGGATGTTCCTAAAATTATAAATAAAATAGGTCATGATGACATTTATGCTATAAATTTTATTCGTGGAGGTTCCAAAAGCTAGAACTTGGGACCATAGTGAGGGGAAATCCCACTAATCATTTGGTTCAAATTTTAGAACTTGGATTGTTATAACTTAGGATATATTTATTAAGGAAATTACTATATTGGTTTGCATTCAAAGTGTTTGAATCTATGCCTAAATAGTTTAATGACTCATTGCATACAAACTTCTTGATGAAATGCCCCACTGAAAATGTTGTTTTGTGGATGGGGATAGTATTGGTGTATGTTAGCATTGTTATATGATAATATTGTTGTAGATGATATATACCTATTTGAATGCAAATAATTTTAAAAAATGTTTTAAAGGTGTTCTATTGCAATTTGCATACAAATTATTTGATAAAATACCTCAAAGAAAGAAATTAAAAGTTACATGATTGAGTGGTATATTTCAGCTAGTATGTTACGAGTGGAACTAGAGCAATGTTTCTTATTTGATTTCATACAAAATGTTTGAAAAATTTACTAAAATAAAAAGACTACTTAATTGGTTTTATACAAATTATTTGAAGAAAGGTTTTCATGTAAAGTGTTTGACAAAATGTATGAGAGATGAAAATCAAGTTTTGAAAACGTGGTTAGGATTAAATTAGTAGGGGCATAACACAAAGTGGTATCATATCTTATTGGCATGCTAGTAAAAAGAAAAATAATTTTTTTGGTGTCTTTTAGCCCTTGTAAGTCAGTGAGGGAAATGGGTATGTTACAAATCATTACTTATCATTTATGAGGGATTGATGAGGTCCTTGAGAGTTATACACCCGTGTATTATGGGTTATTTTATTAATGTTGTTGCCTTATTTCTAGGGTTTTTGAGAGATAAAGGAATTAATTTATGTTTTTATGGATTTTAGTGGACGAATAAGTGCTAGATCTCTTGTTAATAAGAGAAGTATTCCTCACTTGTAAATATTTTTTTCTTATGGGGACATATAAATACTTTTATCATTATGAAAAAGGCTATGTAAGGATTAATAGAGAGACTTCTTATTGACATGATTTTAGTGGATGACCTTGAAATATGGATTTTCATGGCTATGGTTTGATGGATGATTTTAATTTTTATTAGGGATGACTATGATTCGATGGATGATGAGTAAGTTTCCTCTCTAATCTTATTGGAATTTTTTATGGATGATTTGAGTGCAATTTTACTTGTTTTGGTGGAGAGGGTGCTTCACGTGGCTTATTTTGGACAAATCCCTTTTTTAAAATTCCAGGAAGCTTTTTAGTGGAGAAACTTCCCTTGAGTCTCTTGGATTTTTCATAGAATACTAGGTAGATATTCTAGGATCAATAGTGGAAAGCACTAAATATCACCCTAGATACTCTTACTATGTTATAAGGGAGTCCTTAGTTGACCCCATATGCCCCAAAAAATAATTAGACTTTAGCCTTTCTCCCAACAATCAATCTTAAAATCCAATATTTTAGCTTTTATTTTCTATTTTAGGGTTATATTAGGGTTTATAGCAAGAAAATATTCATTTTCAACCATACAATATCTAGACATCTAGGGTTTATGATAATTTATATAGTTAAAAATAAGTTTTATCATCTTATAATGCATTACTGATTTATTTTACAACCTTTTTAGGGATGAAAACATTGCATTTTAGGGCTATTATATTCCATTTAAATCCCACAACTAAATACCAACTTAGCAAGAGACACAAATATCTTTGTTTGAGCAACAAACCTAAGTTACAACTCTTATTTGGTTCATATAACTTCTTCAAAAGATGATAACAATAACATTACCTTCCCCGAGTTTACTTTATGCTTATACCTTCATGTCTACTTACTGCTTCTTCCTTCACCATGTTTTATTTTTACTTCTGACTTCACTAGGTATGCTCACTACTTCTTCCTTCACCTCGTTTTACAAAAAATTGAGTCTCCAAATGAAATTTATGGTAACTCTCCCAAAGCTTGCTGCTTTTTTCCTCTTCCCAATAATCAAATTGTATAGAATGGCAACATATCTAGTTTTACAAATATGATTATGAAAATTTTTCGTGAGGTACTTTTGCATTTATCCTTAGATATTTGAAAATTTCATAGTCTAAAATGTACCCAAATTTTTTTTTATGGAAAAATACTAGCTGACTTATTCAAAATTGATTTCAAGACCGTTTAGGAACCCTCACTTCCATAGGGAATATCTTAGAAAGTATAGAGAACCAAAATATGAATCTTTTATCTAAGATATATATATATATATATATATATCCAAATTTCGCAGTATGAAAAATCATGAACTTATCACAAAAATTCCAATTTGGCCTCTATGAAATTGATTTTAGGACCATTTAGAAACACTAATTTACATAGATAATTCTATAAAATCTTAGTGAACTAAAGTCTAAAATTTGGATTACACTTACCTAGAGGTCAATCCTCCATCTCCTAGAAATTTCATGGTCTAAAACATCCCAAAAAGTAAGTTATAGTGATAATGTTTGATTGACATGTTTGAAACTAATTTCAAGAGTGTTCAAGTACCTGAACTTCCTTAGAGCATATATTTGGAATTATAGAAAAAAAAATCTGAAAATTTCACCATAGGTACTTAAATATCTCACCTCCATCTTGTAAAAAATGCATGGTATGACATATCCTAAATTTTTTTTATAGAGAGAGTGCCAAATTAACTTTTTTGAAATTGATTTTAGGAGAATTCAAGAACCCTAACTTCCACATGGCTTATCTTAGAAAGTGTAATATACCGATTTATAAAAATTTGACCACATGTATGAAGATATCTCACCTCTATCTCCTTAAAATTTCATGGTATGAAATGTACAAGAGAATAAATTATGGTGGAAATCCTGATATGAATCTTTTGAAGCAGATTGTGGGACCATCCATAACCCTAACTTCCACAACATATATCTACAAAAATATAGAAAACCAAGATATGAAATTTTAACCAAATGTTTCCCTCAACCTCTCCTCAATGTGCTCAAAATTTCACAATTCAAAGCATCCCGAAAAAAAATTATAGCGAAAATTCCAAGATGACTCCTTCAATCCACACATTACATTTTTGTTACACACACATTCCTTCCAATGATTTCTCTTATTATAAATTATCATAACCCTTCATGAGAAGACATGTTACTTCTAAAATTCATGCCAATTCATTAATTAAATAATGATTTCCCCTTCTTATTTCAAAATTATCAATATCATAGGAAAATACCATGAGATTCCTAAAGTGTAGGTTTGTAATCACCATCCATGGGTTTGAAACCACCATTTCACTTTTTAACTTATCCAATTTCACAAAAATATCCTTTTTAATATACTTGGATACTCATATATAATGTCAATGATATAAGACCTTTTACATCAATTACAACAATTTGTTCAACATTCACAAGTAGTGGGAATTGATTTTGGAATTTTTTCTTCTCCTATTGCTAATTGGATTTTATATTAGGTTTATTTTATCTAGTGCTACTAATTTTGATCTTGAAGTAGATAATATGCATTTAAAAATAACATTCCTACATGTGGATCTTGAAGAAGAATTATTGATCAAACATATAGGCTCTTTTGTAGTGAAAGGGAATAAAGAGATAGTTTGTAAGTTTAAAAATCATGCATTGTAGGTTTTAACCTTGTACAATTAATTGGTGTGAAGAATTTATTAATAAAATAGAAAAAAAAGTTGTGCCAAATTCACACATAAACACATATATTTTATCCTGGAAATCTAAAATTGGGAAACCAACAAGATTGTTATAATATATATTCTTTTGTAAAATATTACAAAACAATATATATCCCATTAAATTCATGAAACACCAATCCATTTATCCTGGATTAGAATACAATTGTAGTTCCTTAACCAAAACTATAAATCATGGGAAAACCACCATGTAGCACAAAAAATCTTAAAAAAAAATAGTGTACCAAAACTACCAAAAGCATATGAAAATATTTCCCAATTTGTCTTTAGAGGTGGTTCCTCTAAATCCCTTCATAGGGGGACTTCTGCCCCCCTATGAACCCCTTGAACAAGGGGGGATGTTGACCCTCTATTATGCATCACACATTTTACAAAATACAAGGATAGGTGTGCAAATAATATAATACATACCCAACATTCTCCCTTTTGTTATCTTCTTTACACGTAAGGGGTCACAAGAGTACATTATAAACAATATAAGGAAATATTTCCCATTATTTTTCGAAACCAAGAGAACTTCTCAGTTCTCACAGATTTTGTTAATCAATTTGTAACATTCTTGTGTCCATTTTTTCAACACCAACTTCTTGTCTTCAATCATATCTCTCGCAAAGTGATACTGAAAATTAATATTCTTTATCTCCGAATAATAAGCGAGGTTCTTTTCCAGTAATATTGCACTCCAACAATCACAATCTATCCTTACATCTTGTCATACTAACCCAATACATGAACACAACATCTATAATGATACCATTTCCTTGCTTGCATTAAGGGCTACCAGATATCCAACTCCTTTATTTGAGAGTGCCACTACAAATTGTATTTTCATCATCCAAATGATTACTCCTATAAATAGGCTAAGTACATACTCACTTGTACATACTTTGAGATTCATATCTCCAACCCAATTTTCATCAGCAAAGGCATTTATTTCCAACATTATATCCAATTCAAATATTCCTTGGTGTCACAATCCATATGTAGAAGTGCTATGCAAATATTTGAAAACCCTCTTTACTATTGTCAAATGGTCCTTCCTTAGTTTTGACGTATACCTATTTAATACTTCCACTACATGTGCAATGTTTGTTATAGTACAATCCATTGGATACATAAAGCTTCAAAACACACTAACATATGGAACACTATACATATCCTTTTCCTTAATCCATAAAATATCATGGATATTCCACTCGAAAGTTCGTCACAATAATTGTAATGAAATTATATTTAAAATACGAAATTCAACAATATTGTAGTTTTTATTTCTTTTTAGTTTTATAGAACTATATAATGCTATTAACAGTGCATGCACATGAATAAAAAATTATGTAAATATTAGATAAAAATGAAATAAAATATCACACACACATTTGACACAAGATATAGCTTGGGAAACCCATTAAAGAGAAAAACTCAGTTGGAAGGAGAGGCCACTCTGCTCTCTTTCTCTGAATAGAAATTTCGTATGATAAAAATAAGTATGGTATGTGGCCTATGCGCTACTACAATGCAAACATAATCTCTTTCTGCTCTATCTCCTATCTTTCTTAGCTATTTTTTCTCAGATATGGAACAAATGAGATAAAAAAATGGAACCCCTTTCCCTCGTAGTGGCTAGGTTATAACATAGCCCGATAGCCTACAAGTAGTTAGTTTTGACTACCTCTAATCTTAACCAGAGTTACAATATAGGCTCTTCTAGAATCTTATACATCATAATCACGTGCATAGCCCATTTTTCATGAATAATGGGGGATGACGTGGGATCCTCTCGAATTATGGTGGTGAAAACAAGAAGGTCAACTTTTGAGTGGCATAACTTTCACATATGGACTCTGATTGATGTGATTCTTGCTCCACTAGAAAGGTCTATGTGTGTAGAATAGGATAAAAAATTTCATGATGAAGTGACAAATTTTTATCCCCAAAAAATTCATTTGATGCCTCAAAACACTCCCAGAAGGTTTCATACTCAAATTTACAAAACTCTGTCCCACTGGTAAAAATGGTTATGAGAACTGACTCCCTCCACTTTTTCCACTTTAAAAGAATTAATATGAATGAAAAAAATATAATTATCCAATTCAGATCACCCTTTCCCATTTTGGGAGGATTTTGGTCCCAAAAATATTCTATTGAATGAGGTGAGGAAAATTTTCCTCTACCTTCTCTCGGGTGTACCATTTAGCTTTTCCTGGAAGTTTTCCTTTCAACCTAATATGCCAAAGATCACACTACCCCTATCTTGTAGTTCTATACCTCTTCTGAAAAATGGTATCTTATGTCAAATCTCCCTGAACATCTGGTTCCATATCCTCTATGAAAGATAGGACCTGTCCATATTCTTGATCTAGCATAGAAGGCTCATAGAGTTTCATATTCTCTACATTCATAGCTGAGTAAATGCACATGTATGGTGGTAAAATGAGTCGATAGGAATTATCACCCACATTTTCTAGTATTTCAAAGGGAAAATACCCTTGAGCCTTGATTTTATTATCAGGCTCCTATAATCTCTCTTTTTTCAAGTGTAGCTATACTCTATCTCGCACCTTAAATGATTTCTCTATACTATGCTGATCATGCCTGGTCTTATATTTCTCCCATGAATTCTACAATGTCTCTTGTACTTGTATATGGATGTGCCTGATATTTTCTATAATTTTTTCAGCCCTCAAGGCACCTCCTGTAAGATCTTCCCTCACTCCCTTTTGCTACCCATATGAAATGTCTAAAGGTGAAGGTGAAAAATATCCAAAAAAAAAGTTTCAAATGGGGTCTTTTTTGTAGAAGTGTGGACTGCTCTTTTGTAAGAATGTTATATATATACTAGATTTTCATCTGGTGTATTTAAATGCTTTTTTTTGTATCTCATCAGAAGTTGTACCAAAGTCCCGTTGACTACTTTTATATGCCCATATCTCTGTGGATATAATTTTGTAGATCTGTTCAACTTTGTGTCCACCTTCTTCCACAATATAGTCTAGAATTCACTGAGAAATCTTGTCTCCCTATCTAAATAAATGCTCCTTGGTATCTCAAAGTGAACCCAATCCTATCCAAAGGATAAGTTTTTTGTTTCTTTCCCACTGATGGTATTATTACCAGGCATCACAACACACAAATTGTTGAACCTATCAACTACCATAAACATGTAGTCATGTCCCTTCCTAGTTGTTGGTAAACTTCCCACAAATTCCATTGAAATTATTTCCCAAGGATGAGTGCGTATAGGTAAGATATGATATAGACCTTGTTTCCTATTGTTAGAATTGCAGGTACAACAATGCATGCATCCTCTTATGAACCTAGCTAACTGTACTTTCATCTTGGGTCAATACACATACCTTTGAAATTTGGAAACTTTCTTCCCTACACCAAAGTTCCTTGGAACCTTGGAGGTGTGAGGCTCTCTAATCAACTGCAATCACTCAACTTTTATAACACATATCTTATCCAACTTGTAAAGTAAGCCATCCTAGAGATGGTAGTCAATGGTGCTATCGCCAACGTGCACATGACTTTGACTCTGAAATTACCAAAACGCCTTCTTGAAGTCCTTATCCTCTAAATTTTCCTCTTTATATCCATCATAGGTGGATGGATCCATGTGCATGTGAGTTCCCAAAGCTGTGATATTTGGTTTGGGTGGCCTTGAAAGCATGTCAAACAACTTGTTTGTGCTACCCTTCTTGTACCTAACCACTAAATGAAATTGCTATAAAAACCTCATACACATGTAATTCCTGATATGCAGTAGCTTACTCTGGGCCTTCAAGTACTGTAGAAACTGGTGATCCGCGTGGATTAATTTCTCCTTTCCCCTCATATAGTGCTTCCACTTCTTGACAAGTTTCACCTCCTTGTCGTAGGTAGGGTAGTTAAGAACCACCCCATGAAATACTTCAGGATGGTAGCATAGATTCCTTCCTACTTGCATTAAGACCGCTTATAACATACCCAATTGAATTAGTCTCCAATTCAATGCATTGTTGCAATTTTGGTAATGCCAGAACTAGTGCTTGACTGATCTTGTTCTTTAGCTCCTCGAAAGCCCTATGCTAACCATTTTCCCACTGGAAACTTGCTATTATGCCATGGAGTGGAATTTCTACTACTGAAAATGAGTCTGTAAATTTCTTTAGGTAATATAGACAATAAAAAATGAATCTATAAAAGGGAACAATACATCATTCATTAATCTCATAAATGTAACTTGTGCATCGCGTAGGCCAAATGGAATGACTAACCACTAATAAAAACCTTGCATGGTTTTGAAGGCGGTCTTCCATGTATGTAGGCTTCTCTAACTCGAACTTGGTGATATCTAGACTTTAAGTCCAAATTGGTGAAGCATTTTTATTGTTGCAACCAATCCAATAGATCATCTATCTTGGGCATGGGGTACCTGTTCTCAAGCATGATTTTTTCAATGCCTTTTAATCTATACACATCTGCCAAGTCCCATACTTCTTTAGGACAATGATGATGGATAACCCACATGACGATGTACTTGATCAAATGAAACCATGTTCCAGTCGTTGTTGCAACTATTTATTCACCTCACTTGCTTCTATAGAAAAGTTCTTGTACAACCCAATGTTTGGCAATGGGGATTCCAACAATAACTGGATCTTGCGCTATAATTCCCCCTTAGGTTGTAACCCTTTAGGTTCCGAGAACACATCCCTTTATGCCTAAAAAAAATCTTCTAGTTTTTGTTTCTATTTCTTAGTACACCATCCATGGATGTCTTTCCTCTTACTAACTCTTCCACATATTGATTTTCTCTTTAAAAAACAAAGCATACTTCTTGCTGGAATTGATCAATATCTTGGCTTGGTTGGCACTCACCAGCAAAATCTTTGACTTGTCTTTGTGTACGTTGATGGTGAATTATCTTCCATCCTTGATGAGCCAATACTGGTTGGATTTTTTCATGAATATTGCATCTTGCATGTGATTTAGGGACCCCCAAACATAACTAAACATACATCAAGGGGAACCACATCTAGTTCTAATTCATCAATAAAATCAACACTAATAACAAATCTAATTTTGCACTATTTTTTTACCTTTGACTCTGCATACTTATTTACCCATCCCAATGGATATGGGCTTGGATTATTACGAAATTCCATCCCAAAATATTTGACCAAATCTATTGCAATGAGATTCGCCTGTGATCCTGAGTTAAAGAGAGCATCAATCTTGGTATTTTTGACTTGTATCTTTATGTGGAATATTTTGGTCATTTCTTTCTCTTCCTGTTGTTGAAGGCTAGTTAGATTCACCTCCTTCTACACTGATGTACATATGATCTTCTCATCCACATATGATATGCTTCCATCTTGGTTACTGGAATCGATGGCCATGATATTCTTCTTCTTACTGTCCTTCTTTTTGTTCTTCAGTTTAAGCTCTAGATGCAACTTCCAACAGTTCCCATTTGTATGGATGTTAATGTTGCAGTGGTTGCTAGGATATTTTCACTTCTGTTCTATGACTACCATATTTCTATATTCCCCCCTTTACACTTCTTCTTTCCCTAATTAGAAGTTCCTTATTGCCCCTTCTACTTCGATCCACTTGATTTCAATTTCTTCAGGCCTATTCTCTCCAGGTACTTTCCATTACAAAAGCCTCGTCCATCCATCTAGGTTTGAACAACATCACATGCTCCTGTAGATGGTAGTGCAGAAAACACATACTTAAGGAGTATATCTGAGTTCTTTTTGGAGATACCCAACACTAATGCCATATTTATAAACTATATGGTATACTCTTGTATGGTTTGCCCCAACTTTTGCATGAAGTAGTACCATCGGATACGCTGGTCCTCTATATAACCAATAGGGTAAAACTATGACTTAATGAATGTTTTAAATTCCTCCCACTTAGTCACTGGAGGCTCTCATTCGAGCCTCAGGGTCTTTGTGTGGATTTACCACCAAGTCAAGGCATGGGACTCTAATTTCGGTCATACAATTGAAATATTTTGTTCTTCCACAATGTGATGAACGCAAAATTACATTTCTAATTGCTGTAACTAGTGATTTAGCTTCATAACATAGATATCACTATGATATGACTTGATACTGACCTTCATTTTAATTTTTAACAAGGACTATGATTGATTCACATCACTCAAAATGGGTTGATCCTTTTCAGGTTCTTTCTTTGACAAGTTCTTTGTTTCTTCTCGATCTCCTGATCCCCCTTTTAAGTTTTCCTCTACATTAGAAACCCCATATTCTCCATATATCCAAATCCTATTGCTAAAGAACTGCCATGAGGATATTTACATTAGAATTTATATTTTATACTTGTTGTTCTAGTTGTGAAAACCTCTCCTCTACAGGATCACAAGGGTTATTCACAAATCCATCAACCATGATTAGGGGTTTATGAATTTTTTCTCAACCGATATAGATCCTCTGAACATATCCAAAATATGCCCAAAGAAAGATGCTATGATTCCAATATGATCCTTAAAATGTCATAGATATTCCACTAGATAGTTCTTCACAACAAATCCGATGGAATTATATTTAGAATATGAAATTCTAGACTATTACAATTTTTATTTCTTTTTATATTTCTAGATATGTAGAATATAATTAATAGGTCATGCATGAAAATTAAAAACTATGCAAAAAATAAAGAACAATGAAATAAAATCTCACACAAACACTTGACACAATATATGACTTGGGAAACTATTTCGGGAGAACAACCCAGTTGGAAGGTGAGGCTGCTTTTCTCTCTTTATTTGAATATAAAATGTCTAAGAATATAAAAAAGTATGGAATATGGCTTGTGGGATACTACAATATACACATACTATTTTTTTTATCTATTTCTTATCCTTCTTTTCTATTTTTTCTTCGCTTCAAAAAAAATTCACTCAAAAAAATGAAACCCATTTTTCTCCTAGTGGCCTGGTTATAACATAGCTCGATAACCTACTAGTAGTTAGTTTTAAATATCTAAAATCTTAACCATAGTTATAATTTAGAATATTATAGAGTATTATACATCATAAACACATAGCTATCTCATTTTTTACGAATAATGGAGGCTGACGTGGCATCCTCTTGAATTATGCTAGTGAAAATAGGAAGGTCAACTTTTGAGTAGCATAACGTTCGCATAAAAAATATGATTGACACAATTCTTGTGGTTTTGGGAATGTATCCATGTTTAGAATAGGAAATAAAGGTTCCACAATAAATATACAAAGTTTTTCTCCCCAAAAATGTCATTTGACGCCTTGAAATTCTCATGGGAGGTTTTAAACCCAAATTTTCCAAACTGGGTCCCAACGGTAAAAATGGCATTGAGAGTTGATTCCTCCACTTTTTCCACTCTTAAATCATTGAGATTGATGAAAAATAATATAATTATCCAATTTTGATCATTCATTTTCTTGTGTCTTGGGACACTGATCTTTGGATAACTTTAAACTTACAAGAATATGCACCTTTACTGGTTTGCATTCCTGCATATTAAACCTCTGAAATATTGTCTCTACATACTTCGTCTAACTTAAATAGAGTTTTCATGTTTGCTAAATATCTTTTTGTTTCCATGCCCAAGATAAAATTTGAAGCACCGAGGTCCTTCATTTCAAATTTAGAGGAAAACTAAGTTTTCATTTCTTGGATGATTTCCTTGTCATTTCCATTCAACAACATATCATTCACCTACAAGGCCAAATAAATAAGATGATCACCAAATAATTTGAAATAAACCTAGTGATATTATTTTATCCTTGTGAATCCAAGTCCTAATATATAAGTATCAAATTTTTGACACCACATCCTTGGTTATTTTTGTAACCCATAGAGGGACTCTTTCAGCATGCAAACTAGCTCTTTCATATCTTTCATAGAAAAACATTCTGGATGCTTCATGTAGATTTATTCTTCCATATCCCCATGTAAGAATATCATCTTCACATCCATATATTCCACTTCAATATCAAAATCAGTAGCAATAGATGAAATCTAATAGAAGTTAACTTGGCAATAGGAGAAAAAATATCACCATAATGACTTCTCTCTACTTGGGAATAATCCTTTGCTACTAACCAAGATTTGTATTTATTTTCTTCGCATTATGCATTTAACTTCTTATTAAACACCCATTTTATTCCAATGTGATTTATTCCAACTGGAAACTCCACTGGATCCCAAGCTTCATTCTTATACAAGGCTGACATTTCTCCAACCATGATTTTTTTTCTAGATTTTTCCATCATATGAAGCCACTGCCTCCCTAACAGTTCTAGGATGATCATAAGTAATAAAAAAATAAAATTTTGAGAAAAAGTAAGGTGGAGTATACCTTTCTCACTTCCTTCTTTCTTGAATTGATCTCCTTAGTGCCAAAATTTGTAGTTCTTCTTCTTCTGATTCCCATTCTTATGTAGAGTCTAATTCATCATCCTTCAATTCAAACTCTATATGTTCTAGTTCTTTCTCCCTTGGTAGGAATTCCTATTTGAAAACATATTTGACTTCTATAAATACCAAATCTAGACTATACACAGCCTTAGTTTATATATTCCAAATAATATATCCTTTTATACCATATTTATACCCAATAAAGATACACTTTTCAAGTTTCGTATCTAGCTTACTCCTATTATCCTTTGGAACATGTACATAAGAATCATAATCAAATACCCTGAGATGTTTCAGATAAGGTTTCTTACTAGCATATACCTCATGTATATTTTTATCATCTAATACTAATGAGGCTGATCTATTTACTAGGTAAAAAGAAATATTCACTGCCTCTACCTAGAATTCTTGTCTTAAGTCAACAACACTAAGCATGTTCCTTACTTTCTCCATCAGGGTCCTATTCATCCTTTCTAAAACTCCATTATGTTAAGGTGTGTATGGAGTAGTTTTGTTCCTTGATATTGTTGAAAAATGTAACTAATTTCAGTTTTCATAATTCTATTTGAGTCATAATGTAATGTATTTGTAAAAAGAAATAAAACTAAATTTTATTATAAAAGAAATTGACCTATTAAAACATCGGTTTCATGCTTGGGTCAATGATTAATAAGTAAAAGCCTTCATTGTAGGCTTCTAAGGTTTATTTATTGAGTCCTAGTTTTTTTCATCATGTAAAAAACCCTTCTTAAGCTTTATCAGTCAAAAAAAATTTGATTTTAGTGTAAAATAAGTCATTTAGGCCTACTCGACTAATTCAGCCTTAAGAAAGACAAGTCGCCCTAATTGGGAGGAAAATTCCACTATATAAAGGCAACAACTCGACCTCATTTGGAACATATCTCAAGCATGTTCGATTTTCTGTAGCTGGAGGAAGAAATTAGAGAGTGAAATCCCTAAGAATAATGACAGAAACCTAGAGAAGGAGAAGGAAGTATTTGTTAAGAAAAATAAGTCAAAGTTTCTCTCTCTACTACCAGATGTATGAAGTTTCTAGGTTGCTAGGAGGGCCAAAGTTGCAGACCTATATCTGGGCCAAAATTCTGAAGTAGTAGGGATGAAATTATGTCTTTGATGCAATATTGATGCAATATTGTTGCATTTTATCTTTGAAGTTTGGAAGGACAGTTTGAGGGATGAATTGGTGGAGTAAGGAAGGTATTTTGATTAGGTCTAAGTTGTGGTTTATCTCAACTTTATTTGAATCTATTAGTGGAAGATTTTGACCGAGTTTTCCCTTATAAAGGGGTTTTATCTTTAGTTGAGTGCCTATATCTGGTGTCGTTGATATTCATATTTTGATTTGATGATTTCTTGATGAAAAGAAGATAAAATAAGAACATAAATAAAGTTAATAAGGCTATAATAATATCACAATTAATTATCAACATAAGAGAATATCTATCCCTTTCTGATTTTCCAACATGGTATCAAAGTTAAGGTGAAGGAGAAAAGAAAACAAAAACTTGAAGGTCTATTGAAAGACGAGTTAAGGAGGAAGTAACAAAAGAAGATCATTAAGGAAAGGATAATATAAGGTAAAAAACCATAATATATATATCAAGTAAATATATTGTAAAGTTTATGGAAACCTCAATGAAGAAAAAAAATAAGCTAGAAGGATCCTCCAACTATAGGGCATGAAGAGGAGGATGGATCTTATTCTTGCTAAGCATAAAGTTTTAGATTTTTCTTAATGAAAAGTTAAGAAACCTACAAATGATGTAGGAAAGGAAAAGTAAAGGTAAACTGACATCTTTACCATGAATATAATAGTATATGGAGTGAAGGAAGATCTAATCCCATACATATCCAATATAGAATCTACACAGTAAATGTATGAAGCTCTCTCCATGATGTTTACCATCAAGAACATTCATTAGATAGCTAGTCTCAAGAACGAACTAAGGAAAATAAATATGACAAAATATGATATTGTATCATCATATTTTGTAAGGATCTCTAGAATAAGAGATTAAGTCCAATCTATTGATTAATTTGTACTAGAAAATGAATTTGTGATTGCTGCACTACTAACTCTACCAAAATATTGGAGCTATTTTGCATCAAGAATTAACAGTTGGAAAGATACTCCAATATTTAAAAAAAATTGGAAGGCATGCAGTCAAGAAGAAGCCCAAACCTCATTCGTAAGTGGCAAAAATGATGATGAAGAAAACAAAAAATCAAATTCCTACTCTTCTCAACATAAGAAAAATGGTGTATACAAGATGTTCAAAGGACCAAAGAAGAAAGTTGATATATCAAAGATTGAATGCTACAATTTTCATAAGATGGGACACTGCAAAAGTCAATGTCCTGAAAATCCAAGAAATAAGGAGAGAAAGAGAACATGCAAATGCTGTCGATGAAGCTCCACCTAAGAAAATAAAGACTGAAGAATCTAAAGTCAAAGAATTATTTGCTAAAGTCTCTTAGGGATACCATCCCTTGCATATCCTTCTACTTTAAGTTTTGCAATGTTTTGTTTTATATTTTGATTTCTAGAGTTTGTAGATATAATATATATTTTTAAAACCTTTTTGAATTGTTTAAGTGATCCAGGTCCATCAGCTACTGGATTTACCCATGATCTTTTCCTTCTGTGATGTTGTTAGAATTTCATTTTAGAAGAGCATAAAAGAACACATGTGCATGTTGTAAAGAAGGGAAACAAGAAAACCATGAGAAACATAAACACGAGACGTTGATAACGAAGTTCAACCAGTGTGGGTTATGTCTTTGGGATCGGTGTCAAAATGGGGTAGGCCACTTCATATAGTGTGGAAGATGTGATGTACATGGATGATTTTCATGCATGAATGTGCCCTCACATGAGTGGCTTGTATCTCCACGAGACATTCTGCTACAAGAACTCTCACTCACAATGGAACTCCTATCAGCATGACATAATCTCACATGAAGAAAAAATAAGATCCTGCACATGCATCAAGCAAGGATCTAGAAATCATAATACATCTCACAAAAAAAATAGGCACATGATCAAACTACATATACCTCAACCCCTGAAGCTAGTTGAAAAAGCAGATGCTCAACTATTGAATCTGGATGTACCATCGAACTTGTGGCTTCGAGGTGCATAGAATTGAAAACCCATACTTGAGAATTAGACACTGTCACTCCAATCTGGAAAATGGCTGACAAATTGGGAGCTTTGCTATTGAAACAAACATTTCCATTGTGCTCCTATCGTCGATATGTGTAAAATCGACTTAAAGTTTGTCGAAAATGGACCCTGAAAAGTTTTGGGCCTCAAGGAATCTCTTTGATTCCATCAAGATTCCCTAAGATTTTGTTCTGCAGGGAATTTTCAAATCTGTTTCTCATCATTCTGGCTTCACCATCGCATTCCCTGCGAAATTGTGGTTAAAATTATTGTAAACTTCATATCATTATGAAAAAATGGAATTTTACCTCCCATGGAATCTTTCAGGCATCAAGGAATCTTCTCTGTAAAAATTCTATGCCTCGAAAATCGTGCCCACACATGGTTCTGTATTGTTGTGGCTCGTGGTTCCACACCTACAAATAAGAAAATCACTCCACCATTCGGTTTTGTTCGGCCTCCGTTCCGTCTCTGTTTTGGGTGCACTGTGAATTTAGGTTTAAGTATTGGTGGGGGGTAGAGCTATCAATAAGAGGCACGTAGGCTATTGGTAAGGAAGAGGGCTAGAGGTGAGCAGGTCAGGATTTGTAACCCCGTCGACCTCCCATATTGGAAACTTGCTATGGTGCGTTATAATTTTCGACACTTTATAGTTTTATATGGTTAGACAGTTTTAAATGTGGTTTGAATGTTGTTATATAATTTGGTTGTTGTATATGGTATGGTCGTTGCATTTGTTGGGCCGCTCGTGGAGCTGGCCGACCTATGTGGCTGGTGGGTTCGATTCCTGCCGGCCCACTTAACACGGTGTCGTGATATATATATATATATATATATATATATATATATATATATATATATATATATATATATATATATATATATATATATATATATATATATATATATATATATATATATATATATATATATATATATATGTATATATATATATATATATATTGTTAATATAGTGGCTTTGTACATGGGAGTTGAGGGTCATGCCCTCTATAGTGACAAATTTTAACATGTTTTGTTTTTTCAATGTACTATGGATCATGTGGTGGGGTAAGCGAGGGTAAGTGGCCATACCCCCATTTATATATATATATTTTTAGGGAAATAAGGGTTAGCAGGGAAAATTAATGAGGCCACAATTTCGCCCATTTTCGAGAGTTGGGTTCCCTGTCGGCTGACGGTGAATTTGTGGGACAGTTAAACCTGGCCCACTACCCAAGTTTGACCAAAAATTTGACTCACTCTAACTTCTCCATACGGGCTCAGTTGGAGATCCATTCATACCATTGGAATTAGGGCGACGAGAAATTTAGTCTCGCTTTGGTTCGAGAGCAATCCAGGTCATTTGAATTTTGACCTATCATCGGCCCTCTTGGTCTCTTGAGGGTCTAGACTGGATCATTTAGTTGTAGGCATCTCTCATGTTGTAACTCCTGAGAGACGTTGGTTTGTATTGCATACTCATAATCCTTCCTTTATATTTTTCTTGGTAGGAAATCTTGAAGAATACACAATATTTATGGAAAAAACTTATAAGGAAAGACTTGAGTCATGAAAGAATCTATGTTGCAAAGTAAGCCTTTAAAAATAATACTTTACGAGGTTTTTTAAATAACAACTCAAGGTATGTCTTAAACTACAAGTTTTGTTGCAAAGTTTTCTTCAAATTACTGGTATGATCATTCTTGTTTGAAATTTTCTTTATATTACTAACATATTTATGTCTTGGGTTTTGAATCATAAATATTCTTGTTAGGGTGATTTATCATTAGACTTAATCTACCATTATTATATTGTCTCTTAACATTTGATCATTTTTGTGAAACCAAAACCTTTAGGGTTCACTATAAAACCCTAGCCTCTTGATGCTAAGGGTATGTTATGAAACCCTAGTCTACTCAAGGGTTGTTTATAAAGTCTATAACATATAATGAAATCTTATTCTTTTGAATTTTAGGGTTTTGATAATGTCATGGTAAATACCCTAGTCCTTTAGGGTTTGCTGTTAATGTCTAGTTTATATAATGAAACCTTAGATTTTTAGAAATGGGTGATTTAGGGTTTATGAAAAAAACCCTGGTAATAACTAAAGTAAATTCCTAGGAATGAAAACCTAGGTATATATTATTTTGTATGATAAAAAACCTAGCCTGGTCAAAATTGTTATCTAATTTTGGAGTTTGATGTTTGTATATAGGGTTTACAAAAAAATCATAGAAAGAAGGAAATAACAATGAATCCTATATATGAAATGCCAGTGTGCTAATTTGATTGTTGATATACATAATTTTGCTTTATTGATGAAATATCAGGTTTACAAGAATCCTTAGTAGAGTTTGACATGTAGTGCTAAGATCATATTGTTGAAACCTTATGATTAGATTGATATTTTGATTGAGTTATTGATATCTAAAGATTTATGTCTTGAAGATGGAGTCTAGGGTTTATGAAAACCCTAGCAAGATGTTGAAATCTAGTATATTAAATATGACCCTTGCTAATCATGAACCTAACTAGGTTTAGGTATTTGATTTCTAAAGCTTGAATGTTTTGATGCTTCTATTTTAATGCCATGATTTTGATATAGTTGACTTCATGTTTTTGTATACTTGTTTTTGGTTTTAATTTATATTAAAGTTTTGTAGGTGCATAATATTCAATATGTTTAAGATGTTCACAATTTAAGATGATAATAATGATGAGAATGATGAAGGAAGATACAAGAATTATGATGATCAAGATGAACTTGATGAAATGAGAAAGAAATAAAGCCTTGAAATATTGAAGACTCTCTGAATATATTAAAACAAGAAGGCAGTTGAGTTGAAGCTTGGATAGAAGAAAAGGAATATCTCCCCAGTTAAGAGGGAGGGAATATTATGACAGTCATAGTAAATATATTGAAGAAAGAATGAAACCAGAGTATGAATGAAATTACTACAAATGGATTTGCAAACAAAATACTTGAGAAGTACTGAGGCTGTATTTGGTTCTATTAATGAAGTGAAAGAATAAAGCTTCCATCAAGCTGCATTTGGATAACTTGATAATGATATAAGTAGAATCAGAATGATTGAGAACCTCGAAGGCTTGTATTTATTGTGTGTGTGTGTATATATATATATCTATATACGAAATTTTATTTTTATTGGAGTTGTGATTGTGCATGATCTCTCTGTAAAAAGTTTGAATGTTTGAAGCATGCTTGGTGGATATATTTGATTTAGTTGATTAGGAGAGATAAATCATCTTGGTCTAACAAGATTCTAGGGAGGAAATCTATCCGGCCTATGTGTTGATGTCTAGATCCTAGAGTAGGGAGGGTAGCATTGGTGTTGGAGCTCCAACCTTGGATCACCACCTAGATACCTTGGTTCATTACAAAGCTTAAAATATTGATGGTACCGAGAGTGGCTAAATATTGAGTACACATTAGTACCACCAGATTATAGTACCTTGGTCAAGCATATAATCTATAGCATTGTGCGTGCTGCGACTCTTTATAGAGCATATCATTTTGAGATCTTCCATGTACCTCTGTATATATGTAATTATGAATGCCTCCCTAGTTAAGAGGGAGTCTTGAAAAATATAAATAGTGTCGGTATTCATAACTGTATTTCAGACATACTGTAATGTATTTTTTAAAAGAAAGAAAAAATATTTTTATTATAAAAGAAATTGACTTATTAAAGCATGGGTTTCATTCTTGTGTCAATGACTGATAGTTCAAAGCTTGCATTGTAGGCTTCTAGGGTTTATGTCTTTAGTCCTAATCTTTTTCATCATGTAGGAAACCCTTCTTGGGCCTTATCAATCAAGAAATAAATTTATTTTAGTGTAAAATAAGTCATTTATGCCTCCTCCACCAACTCGACCTTTGGGGAAGACAAGTCGGCCTAATTGGGAGGCATAATACACTATATAAGTGTTAATTTTTTTCATGGAGAAGCATTGTTATTTAATTTGATATTTACATTTACAATAACATGTTAAGTTCACTGCAAATAATTATACCATTGTATAGATTTATAATATTAACCATAATAATATGAAACTATGAAGAGAGAACAATACCATCATCATCATCCTCATCTAAGAAGTGGGGAGTAAAATATCAAAGGAATAGAATCATGAACACATAGAGACACCACGATTGGTCCGAGACCATGGAAAAAACCACTACGGGGAAACCCTTGCAAATTATTCTTCTTAGATCATCATCAAATGATTAAACAACAAGATTACAATGATCCATAGATACATATCTTCGCGATGCAAAAAAACAACTCGCATACATGTAATAAAAACATAACCATACTTCTTCTTAAAGGAGCTTAAATCTGAGAACTGAAATGCACTGACACTGGCTGTAGCAAATTTATGAATACGACTAATACTGAATGAGGAATGTAGATACATATTGAAGAAAAAAAAATGGATCTAATATATATATCAACAAATCTATAATACCAAAACACAGATATGATAGATGACCAAGTGATCTCAACTCTAAATTCCTATATATGAATCAAGGAGACTGTCAATGACTATTTTAACGTAACTGTGACTGAACGACTGATGTCTGGAAGCACTGTGTAATCAAATAAAGATGAACCAAATCATATATTCTCATAAAATCTCTTGGATGTGGCCTTAATATGCTCTTCCTATAGCTCTAGGGTCCTTGGACACTACGAGGACACTCTGTGCCCACGGCTCTACTTTAGATTAGCTCAATCTGACCTCAGGACTTTGGCCTCGCCCTTAACAAGATATGCCCACGAATTTGGGGTCCTTGGCCATAGGAATAACTCACCCTTCTTGTGGCTTAGGTTTAGATCGACCACTACCTACCCGCAACTTTTCTTTAGATCACCCAGATCTGATGCGAGATCATGCTTGCAATCCCAACCCCTTTGCGTGAGCTCCTACTGACGTACTTGTGTGAGGCAAGAAAGAAAATAGATGAAACAAATAAATGGATGAAAATAATAGATCACTTGAGCAAGTGAAATTTTTTTCTTGAGGTCGATTCTATTTATAACTTTGTGAGGGACCGCTTGGGGCTTTGACCGAATCAACATGCAGATAGGCCGACACATAAAATAATAAAATAAATCATAACTTAACTTTTGCTTAACCGATTGGGGTGATCTATAGGTTGATTTTGATCCTCCCAAAAAGGGGAATCTAATTAAATTATTATCTTAATAATTTTAGCTATCCCATGTGGAATTTGACCCTAGTTGCAAAAATTAACACTCTCTCTCAACTAGGAAGAATTCCACTTTGCAATCTTTGCTTGTAGCTCTCCGCATAAAGGTTTCATCACGACTCAACTCAATCTGATGATATATTTTCATCGATCAATATGCCATTATGTTACCTTCATACATCATCACGTATCGTCACTAAACATCTCTGTCATGTAGTTGTCATGCTCTGAATATTTCTTATTATAAATCATCAATATACTCTTCATGCTTATTCCTTCTTATATCTTGATTATTCCAGCTTGTATGCTGAACATTCTCGGATCTAGAAGAATAATTTTTCACCAGAGGAGAGCTTAGGCTACCACCCTTTAGCCATTAGGCTATCATCATGCAATCTCCACCATTGGGATACTGCCCGAAATATCATCATTCATCAACATCAGAGAACATATCAACAAGGAGTATACGTCAACCTGTAACCACATCGAGGAGTGCATATCGAACTGGAATATCATGGAGGATATATACCTCTACAACCATATCTAGCAATAGGATACCCATCCACGAAAGGGAGACGATCTCAACCTTGGTATCACACTGGGGAGCTCACTCTCAACCTGAAACCACATAGAGTTATCTCAACTCATCCTATTTCCTACTGATATTACCATTGATGTCCCTGAATAGTCATGTGGTAGAACACTTACATCATAATCGCCTTAGGTTGTACACCTAATGTACATTCTAAAATAATTGGCCAAACGAGGAGCGGTAATCATGACAAGCCTTACTTGTGGGTATGATGCCAACTGGGGTATACTTTGCAAAGACTAATCGGGGGAGAATCATTCTCTGACCTTATGAATATAGAGGAGTAGCATCTCAACCCTATGGGTAATAGATATGGAATAAACCATATTGTCCAGAGTTCCCTCAACCCAAGGAGCCCTCTATCTCAATTCATTGTTCTAGGAGCTCAAACAGGGAGGAAGAGCTGGCTGAGTTTCCTCAATCCATGATTCTCTCATATGCTATCTGCTTATTCCTGTTCCTACATGACATCAAATCAAGTGTTATGTTAGAACATACACAAACATGTAAATCACAACAGGATACTAATCATAACAAGATACCATAATTATTCTCCCTCTCACAAAGGTGTTAAACAGACATGGATACTATAATAATCCTCCCTCTCATTGAGGTGTCAATCACACATGGATATTATAATCATCCTCCCTCTCACGGAGGTGTCAGTCACAAGCCTAAGCTTGTCTCGAACAAATGCATTGTCTCAATAAATGGAGAAGTCACAGTCCCAACTATACATATTTGGGATTCTTTGTCCTCATAGTGTATCCATGTCTTATCCAGATCATGCTCGGTCAACTCTCTAAGGAGCTTCTACATCATGCCTCAAATTTAGCCTTGCTAGCATCATTGTACCCTATCTTGGCCATGTTATGGACATCTCGTCTAAGATATCATGGAAGATATCATAATCAGGAAACATCCAAATGTGCCAAACATCATCAGTTCACTCATCACTAGTACATATGGTCAATTTTTTGACACTTTAGTTTCGACACTTTTGACGTATTGTCAGAAATTTCCCCAATTTTTCCCAATTTTTTTAATCCCGCCACGTGGTGTTGCTCTTGTGACTTTGTCGCTCTTGCAACACTACAAAAAAGTGTCACTATTGCGATCCACCTATTTAGGGTGTCACAATAGTGATAGTAATAGAAGACAATGCCACTATAGTGACGTCCATGTTATGTGCGTTAGTATACTGACAAAGTCAAAGCTAACTTGGTCAATTATTGTCACAATAGCAGCGATTTATTTTAAATATATAGGGTGCACTGTAAAGATGTTTTTTGAAAACCCTATAGTCATTAATCTCCTAATTCCCAACCCATAACCCATTTAACCCCCTATACCGCTAAACCCCTAACCCATTTAACCCCCTAAACCCTAAACCTTTAAACCCTTAACCCTAACCCCTTAAGCACTAATTCCCAAACCCTAACCCATTTAACACCCTAAACTTCTAAACCCCTAACCCATTTAACCCCTAACCCATTTAACCCCCTAAACCCCTAAACCCCTAAACCCATAAACCCCTAACACATTTAACCCCCTAAACCCCTAAATCCCTAACCCATAACCCCTTAAACCCTAATTACTGATCCCTAACCCATTTAACCCCCTAAACCCCTAAAACCATAACCTATTTAACCCTTAAAATCTAACCCCATTAACCACTAACCCCTAAAATCCTTAACCGCTAAATCCCCTAACCCCCTAAACCTCTAAACCCCTAACCCATTTAACCCCCTAAGCCCTAAATCTCTAACCCCTTAACCCCTAAACCTATAACCCCTTAACCCCTAACTCCTTAAACCCTAATTCCCAACCTCTAACCCATTTAACCCCCTATATCCCTAAACCCCTAACCCGCTTAAACCCTTAAACCCTAAACCTCTAAACCCCCTAACCCATTTAACCCCTAAACCATAAACCTATAAACCTTTAACCCCTAACCTCTAAACCCTTAACCCCTAACGCATTTAACCCCCTAAACCCCTAACCCATTTGACCCCATAGACCCTAAACCTCTAAAACCTTAAACCCTAACCCCTTAAACCATAATTCTCAACCCCTAACCCATTTAACCCCTTAAACCCCTAAAACCCTAACCCATTTAACCCCCTAAAATCTAACCCCATTACCCCTAACCCCTAACCCATAAAATCCTTAACTGCTAAATCCCCTACCCGCTAAACCTCTAAACCCCTAACCCATTTAACCCCTTAAACCCTAAAACTCTAACCCCTTAACCTCTAGCCCATTAACCCCTTAACCCTTAACCCCCAACCCATAACCTTTAAAATCCTTAACTACTAAATCCCCTACCCCCCTAAACCGCTAAACCCCTAACCCATTTATCCCCCTAAACAATAAACCTCTAACCCTTAACCCCTACCCCCTTAAACCCTAAATCCCAACCTCTAACCCATTTAACCCCCTAAAATCCTAAAACCCTAACTCATTTAACCGCTTAAACCCTAACTCCATTAACCCCTAACAGTCCCTAACCCTAACATCCTTAACTTCTAAATCCCGTAACCCCCTAAAAATCTAAACCCCTAACCCATTTAACCCCCTAAACCCTAAACGTCTAACCCCTTAAACCCTAATTACTAACCCCTAACCCATTTAAACCATTATACCCCTAAACCCTAAACCTCTAAACCCTAAACCCCTAACCCCTTAAACCCTATTTCCCAACCCCTAACCCATTTAACCCCCTAAACCCCTAAAACCATAACCCATTTAACCCCCTAAACCTTAAACCTCTAAACCCTTAAACCCCTAAACCACTAACACCTAAACTGCTAACCCCTTAACCTGTATTCCCCTAGACCATTAACGCTTAACCCATTATCCATTAACCCCTCACCCCTAACCCCTAAAATCCTTAACTACTAAATCCCCTAACCCCTAAGCCCCTAAATCCTAATCCCTTAACCATTAACTCATTATTCACGTAACCCTTAACTGTGCCTAAATACCCTAACCCATAAGCCCCCAATCCCTAATCCCTTAACCACTAACTCATTATTCCCCTAACCCATAAATGCACTTAAATTCCATAACCCCTAACCCCCCAGTCCCTAACCCCTTAACCACTAACACATTATTCCCCTAACCCCAATCCCTAATGCCTTAACCACTAACTCATTATTCCCCTAACCCCTAAATGCGCCTAAATCCCCTAACCCTTAACCCCCCAATCCCTAACCCATTAACCACTAACTCATTATTCCCCTAACCCCTAAATGCGCCTAAATCCCCTAACCCTTAACCCCCCAATCCCTAACCCATTAACCACTAACTCATTATTCCCTTAACCCCTAAACCCTAAACCTATAACCCCTCAGCCCCTATTCCCCTAACCCCTAATTATGCCATGTTCTTGGTGCTTTCTTGAGTCCATAAAAGGATTTTACAAGCTTGCATGCTTTCTGTTCCTAGCCCTTCACAAAAAATCCTTCTGGTTGGGACAAAAAAACATTCTCCTTCAAATCTCCATTTAAGAAAGCATTTTTTACATCCATTGGATGGAATTTCCAACTTTTTATTTTCTAGGGCAAAGAGTGTCTATATGGTAGTCCATTTTTATATGGGGGAAAAGTCTCCTCATAACCGACCCCTTCTTTTTGTGAAAAACCTTTTGCTATGAGCCTATATTTATTCTTGTCAAGTGAGCCATCTGCTTTATAATTGTTTTTAAAAAATGTTAACACTTAATTTAGCAAGGGTCCTAGGAGGGGTTCGAAAGGGACTACTACTAGATCAAGTGGAAACAATGGGATAAGGACCCACTATCACCTCATTCAATGTCCCCTGTTCTTTATGAATTTTCAATGATGGGAGGAGTCTCGGTATAAGGAAATCAACATAATTATGAGATCAATAACGATGCAAAATGTGATTTCCAATTCCCATTCAAATAAGAGGATCAAATAATAGGTTGTCTATTTTAGAAGCAAAAGAAGGACTCTCCAAGAAAGGCTCGAGGGAAATATGACCTCACGTTTAGGAATATTCAAAAATGATGAATGCCTAAGATCAAAACTTCCAAAATCCCTCACTTTTGATTTATGTGTTTATACTAAGCTTCAAAGTGAGGTAAGTATGACTCATTATATGGAAAAATTCAATTAAAGTGTGAGTTGTGGGAGAAGCTAGGGTGACTTTCCATGAATTTTTTTTAAGAGAAATACTATAAGAGACTAAGGGTTGGGAGATATACCATGGTAAAGGCTCATCCAATGATCATTTATAGTTAAGATAACAAGTTTTTAATGATGAACTACAAATTCCAAACCTTCAAGAAATCCCCAAGTCAAAGGAGCTTCAAGGGTTCCCTCTTGATGTGATAGTTAGGGCATCAATTTATTTAAAATTCGACCATCGTATTTTGATCAAAATTGGAGGATACCTAGAGCTCTAATCTAGCCTAGAAGCGAGACCTTTCTTGAGGGAATTTTTCTATTTTTTACACACCTTATCCTTTTTTATTTTAGTCTTTAGGGATCATACTGTTTTAGAGAAAATAAACCTTTATTCCCACACCTTGCATGTGAGCCTCTTCTTGGAAACTCCGGATGATGTAGTTCAACCCAACCATATATGCAAGGTTTCTTTTCTTCATGAATTTTAATTAGACCTAGTTTCATCCACACATGTTAACTATTACAATGAGAAAGGTAAAGATTGAGAGGTGATGTAGTCAAAAGGGATTATTATTGGCAGATTTCATGTTTCAACCATGCAAACAATGAACAATCTTGGAGAGGGTGTGTTCAAGGAGGACCATTCTAGGCAATGTTTGTATTTCATCCATACAAACAAAAACCAATAGATATATATGGTTACTAAAGGAAAACAACAAGTTATTACAAAGGGGGTGCCATACTGAACTATTTCCAGTAGGTTGGAACCTCATAATAAGAAAAAAATAGATATCATGGAGAAGTAGTGCCATAGTGTTATGTTGACTTGTTTCTCATACATTCAATGCACTATCCAGAGTATTATGTGCTAAAATAACACATATTTTAGAAAACATGTGCCTCACTAAAGATACTTTAAACACATTTTTCAATTAAAGGGAAAACATTAGCTACAAAGTGTTTTGAGCAGATGTGTGCTTTCAACAAACCTAGTTTTGAAAGAGAGAACATTCACTAGAGAGTAATTGTGACATCCAAAATGATCTAACACATATGCCTTTAACCCACAATTTGATCCTCTTCTATTTCATCTATTACATTCTCTCTCTTCCTATACTGTTCTATAAAGGAGAGGTGCAAGTCCTTATTCTAGAGGGTGGATTTACTTAAATAGGTGTCAAGAGCTTCTCATCATCTGCCCTCATCCATTTCACACTTGAGAGCACTTCCACTACATGCGAGATCTTGATAGGGTAGCCCATGGTATAGTGTCTCTATGATTTAATTTCCAACACTTCATTCACATATCAAATGAATTATAATATACTTATTTTATAGCTCTTTGAGTTCATGTCTTTGTTTTGTATATGTTATCATGCTACAACGATTATGTTGTCATTACAATGCACTTATTTGAATTTTGATTTCATATTGGATGGATATTCTTTTCCACTTTTACATATAATCACATGAATTTTAATTAGGAAACTCATCACTACCCTCTATAATTTAATTTGTACTCAAAGACACCATTGTATATTGGATTATTTTAGACTTACACCTGCACAAATATCCTAAATTAATCCTTATGAATAAAAATAATTAGTAATAATCCTCATTAATTAATAAGGCTACTTAATTATGGATAAAAATACTGAATGATTAAACAATGACAATAATTATATCATAGCATATATGGGTACTTTAAAACATTTTTTTAAGCCAAACTAATATTTTGTCTTAAAATCCTAAATTATCATTTTAATTATTTTAATTTGAAAATTAAATTATTTTAATTGTCTTAAGTTAGAAATTAAGACAATTCATTCCATTAACTTAGAAATTAAGACAATTTGTTCAAAGAGTAGCAAAAAAATTCCGAAAAAGAAGAGGGGAAGTAAACAAACTGAGGGTTGGATACAGGTCATTATTACAACAATGCAAAATTGGACTGATAGGTTGCCTGGTCGACTCTTTTGACCAAAGCGTTGTTGCATTGTTTTCCCTCTTGAATTACAAGGACAAGGCCAAAATCGCCTCCTTTTGCAGATTTTTTGATAGGGATAGCCTCCCCTCCATTTGCAGGGGTTTTTAGGTTCTTTTCATGCCTCTATACTCTACCACTGCGTCTAACAAATTGCGGATTCTAGCTGGAGCGAGTTCTGGGAACATGGTCATAAACCTAGAGGCATAGGAACTCTACGAGATGAATGCGATGAATACATAGATGTGCTTTGACCTCATGGATACATCGCTTTCCATGCTAGCGACCCACCTCTAGTGTTTCGAGAGCCTGCAGCTAGGGACATATTTATGCGAGAAAATCGTGAGTGGTGTGATAAGATGTTATGACCCTCTATTTCCCAAGGGTTAAGCATCTCTGGCTATCAGGGCTAGGAGACGTGGACGAGGTTTCCATTAGGGTACTTATCAAGAATTTCCACAATATTTCAGAGCTTATCTCATTTGATTGGATGAATGCTGATGAGACAGTGCTAGGAAATGAGACTCTCTTAGGTTTTTTTCTGTGTTAGGTTCTCAGAAAATCAAGTGGACAATGGATTCACAACTCTGGGCCAGTCTTCCAAAATTGGTTGCGGTGGATGTATAACACAGGGATATAATCCTAGATACGGCTTTCAGGTCACTGCTTTTGGAGAGCTTAAAGGTTATGTGTGAATTAAATTATAGAGAGAAGTCATTGAAATTGTGATGTTTGATGATGAGACTGTATTTTTTGATTCTGCTAGGGCAGAAGTTGCAATGGATGAAGGCTGTAAATGGGTTCTATTGGATCTTGCAAAGTCGTGTCGAGAGGGGTACAACCAGATGTAGGAAAGGTACATTTCCCTTTGCATGAATTTATCAATATTACTTGTTCATAATTGATCCTTTAAAACCAACATTCCAAATTTATTGGTCAGTCGGTCTCTTTTTTCCTTGCATTATGCACAACTTCATAACTTAGTTTTCCATGGATGATTCTATGAAATCAATGATCGATATTAGCTGCACTTGTTATTTTTGTGTAGTTAGAGAGTTGGTTTTCTTGAGAACTTCTCCAATTACATGTTGAAATGCTTAATAAGGTTCTCCAAAAGTGAATTTTATTTTTTCTTCTGCGGGCCATAGCAAATTTATCAGTCAATGCACATGTTGCCAAAGCAGTTGCAATTGAAGGGGGCATTAGAATTTTCATAGCCCTTGCTGGGTCCCCTAATAGAGGGGTTTTTGAGGGGGTGCTACGGGGGACTATCAAACCTGTCTGTAGGAGAAGAGCACAAGGTGTTGACTATATTCTCTTTGTTTATTTTTTAATTAAAAAATAAAAAGGAAAAAGTGAATTCTTATTTTTCCCTTTATCAAGCACCCTGCCTTCATTGTGCATGTTGGTGGTGTCGCCTCCTCATTTTATGCATTGGAAGTGCAATGTAAATTATAGTCATCATTATTTATTGGAAAAAAATGGGATTTTTGACTAACAATGCTTCATTTTGCTATCATCCAAATAATAAAAATTTTTATTCCTTATTTCCAAATAACACATGAAGCTGATGTTTGTTTTCTTTCACTTAGGGTGCTATTGCAAAGGTAGGTGGCATAAGGAAATTGGTGGATCTTGTATTTAAATGGCCTTTTGGCGGGAAAGGGGTTTTGGTAAGCTAAAAACTCTAATTTCAAGAACTTGACACATAAAACTATGAAACTAACAATTCTTTGTATCTTTAAGAGTTTTAACTTCTGATAATATAGCCATGGGAAATCATTCTAACGGATATATATGCCTTGCTTTTCCTCTGCCTCACACAAATTTTTTACAAATAAACCTCATAGTGTCGAATAATGTCTTGATAAAAAGGATTCCATCTATTTTTGTTTGAGAAACAAATATTACTTAATTTGTATAAGATTCAATATCTAAATAGATTTTGAAGAGAAATGCAAAGTAAGGCAGACTATTTGAGTTCATTTTAGGGACACTATTTATAGAATGTGCCTATAATTACTCCTTTCAGGTTTTGAAGAATTAAGGATTGGAGCCCTTATAAACTGGAGCAGGTCAAGATGGTTGAAACCTGGGTTTTCTTGTTTTGTAGCATGCCCGCTTTAAGGTGACATAGCTACATGTGGTGCATTTTTTGAATGGTGTGAGATAAAAATTTTGAACTTATTTTTGTGCATTGATGATTTCTACCATTCATCAATGGACATGTTTTTTATTTCCCCACTGCTTGTGTTTTCTTACCAGAATTGTTTTAGCCTATACCTTCTTCTTATTTTTCACTTTAAGAACACTCCATCTGCAATCTCATCAAGATTGGATTCCTTGTCTCCTTCTGAGGTGAATACTCATCTTCATCAAAAAATATGGTTCTAATGAATAATATTGCTTTCCTTTCTTTCATGATCATTTCCATAGAGTGTGTTCCACATGTTAACCCTTGAACTATGAGATATACATTACAGGGAGAGGTTTTTAAGTTTATTGTAATCTTCCAATTGGAATTGGATCTGGAAGAACCCTTTGCTGTAGAATCTCCCAATAGAGTAATCAAACCAACACCTTTTCTCCCTTTGGTATCTCCTGAATGAAGCAACGTCCTTTTGTCAAACCTAATATTTTTACACCTCTCTAGTAATGACAATGTTGACAATCCCTAGTTGCAGAGGTTGACTTTTGGAGTAGGTGTAATACAAGTAGCCACTCCATTGCTATTTTAAAGAATCTCCGGAGATAATTTGGAAGAATTGGACACTTCTACTAGTAAAAATAGAGGTGCCAAATACCTCTCATTTAGGGTTCCTGACTCACGATGTTCACCACACATATCACAATGAAAAGTGTTATCAAGATTAGACATAGTGTAGTTTATGCAAAACCTCTTAATGTGAAATCCATAAGAGTTCCAAACATTATCATCTTCGTAATATTCCAGTGAACCCTTGTGCCCATACAAAGCCAATAGTTCATCTAAATTCCTACCATTTACTTGCTCTCTTTTAGATGATAAAGAGTTCTACCCAAAGTCAACTGTGCCTGGCAGCTTAACTCCATCTGGGATATATAAAATCAACAGTGCCTAGCAGATTAACTCCATCTAGGGATATATATCTATATGTGTGTGTGTGTGTATAAACAAGGACGCCATAAAATCCACAACAGAATGTAAGTATTGTTTTTGCCTCTTCAAAATGAAATCTGGTCTGACATCAAAATCCTTGCTCTATTATGATACTACAAGAAACTCTTGATGTAAAATTCCTTAAGTGTGGTGATTTGATTATTATACAGAGTTTCAATTTCAAGATGATGAAGTAAAACTATTTTTTAGGTCTCCTATATGTATATTACTCTTCTAGAAAAATGTTTCTAGAGGCATTTAATAATGTTGGTGTAATCCTTTGAATCACCTCGTTGAATTTGGTGGCTTTTCCAAAATTGCTTGACTATGTTCTGGCTTGTACCTTTATACAACCTAGAATTCAACCCCTTTCATACTGGAAAAAAATTATTTCCAAGCTCCTTGATTTCGTTTCACATGTAGGATTTAAGGGAAAATGATTTTTTTCTTTTATCAAGAATTAGTTGCAAAACCCCTTATTGAGTTTTTACGTTTAGAGGAATATTGGGGAGGATGAATATGAAGTAGATTGAAGTCCTCATTATTTATTATCATTAAAAAATTGTAAAATTGAAAAATAAATTCAAAACTACCCATTTAGAATATGAAATTCAAATCATCATCTTTATCCATCGAATAAAGAACCATAACATCTAGGGTACAAGATAATTCATTTGTGGTCATATATGGTATAAATAAAACTTTACATTGATAGAAATTATCCTAATCAATTTAGATAGAAGTGGAACATGCTTCGTGAATAATGGTCAATTATTTTCTTCCATTAGAATGCATTCTCATTTAACAAGTGGATGTTTCTAAATGAAACCATGGGATCAGTTACATGTTCCCAAAAAATAATACAATATATAGATCCATGATCTTGAAGTTGAATTTGAATGACACTTTCTGTGAATTCTTGAATCAAGAGAATATAAATTTGGAGTTTATAACGCTGCTTTGGAAGTAGTACCATTTGAGTGGTTGCAAACTATATAGGGAAGTGAAGTACAAAGAAGAGGCTACAATGATGCCAATTTTAAACATAAAGTAAGGAAAATATACATACAAAGCGGGGTTACCATATTTTCTCAACGATAATGTACAAAGGATTGGAACGTATGTCAATTTACCAAAAATCTAGATAATTTTACAAGAACACTGATGGTAACGACAACTCCCTCAAAAGGATGCCATCATTGAGAAGGAAAGTTTGTTCTATCTGACAAAAGGAGATTTTAATTTTAGTTCCACCATCTGTAATTAATCTAAGGATGACAACAAATAATCATCAGAAATAGTAGAATATCCACAAGTTGAAGATAAATTATAAACCGATGGTTGTCAAGAAGTTCTTGGATATCAGAAACATTGCATTGAACTACTATTTTGCTCATCTAAATAATTAATATGAATATGTATAAGAACCTATTGGTTATGTCCATAAGGAATCTACTATTATGTCTATAAAGAAACTATAATAAGTATATCTCAAGATATTTTAGCCTAAATCATGGCTAGATACTCTTTTTGACAACCCTAAAAAGGCATTATTTTAGATAATAGAGCTTGTACAATGACCATGGATGACCTAAGGTGGGTAATATGATTTTAATTAATGTGAAGTGTAATATATCAAGGGGGTGCACTAGGAATATATAGGCTATGTATATGAAGTGATGGAAGTAAACATATACCAAAATGCTATAAATCTATGTACTCTAACAAAACTATAAGAATTGAGGAATTTTCACACTCTTATAAATTATTATAGTGCATCCCCATAGTTGTTGAAAAATAATAAATATCATTTGAAGAACCCTCTGACTACAATGGCCTTCACCAATTAGCGTTTGTAAATTTGTATTGTGGTAGACTTGTGAAGACACACGATCATTTACCTTCTAAATTCTTAGTGGTTGCTTTGGGATCTATTATAATTGAGGAAATCCTATATACATGTCTAAATGAAAGGATGACTTAATTAGAGATCTGCTTCATCAATTTTTTTTATATTTTCCATTTTTATTGCCTTGTTAATTCATAGAGATGATGATTCTCAGTGTTTGAATATATTGTCCTTTTGTCTTACTGGAGACAATTATTTAGAACCACAACTAAAAGGAGGTGACGGCATTGCAAAAGTTCCTCCTTGTATTTTTGAATTTTATTTTGTAATCCAAATTACTAAATTAGTCTATGGTATTTAAAACCTATGGGATGAAAAAATTACAAATGCACACTAATTATTGCGACACATTTTTGGAACCTCACTTCAAAATTTGATATACTGAGTTATTTAGGCTTGCTTGTTGAATGGTCCTGCAGTTCATACCATGAAGCAAGAAACCACAGTTATCTTGTTTAATGCAAATATTGATATGGTTAATGCAAATATTGTTATGTTTAGGGGTTCAATGATACTTGTTGTTAATAAGTGGGGCAGAATTAAGGATTCCATAGGGTCTGGTCCACCACCATAATCCATAAGAAAATTTTGCAGGTTGAAAATCCTTCTCCTTAGTGGCAATGAGTTCATTGATAATGTTCATCAAAATATTGGTTGTTTGAAGTCATTGTCCAAGATTGATTTCAACAATAAAAAATTCTATAGAGTGATACCTCGAGAGATACGTTACTCTAAGCTCCTGGCCTTCATATATTTGATTAGGATTGAGAATAATGGGACCATAGCCCCACAGATAAAGAAGATGAGGATTATCAATATCTCTAGAAAACATTTGGTTAGAGCATTCCTATAGAGATTTAAGGCATGTTAAGCCTCACATCTGTGGCCTTCATATATTTGAGTAGGAATGAGCGTAGTGGACCCATACCCCATAGTTAAGAAGTAGAGGTGACAACCAAACTTACTGGGTTAGCTCACTGATTGGATGAGAATTACTTGCTTCGTTCGTTTAATATAATTATTCAAGGTAGGCAAGCTAATGCTGACGTGGAAGTAGAGTTAGCTTTGGTCTTGGAGTATATGTTTCGGTAGGTGAGAAATGGTTCTTTTTTTCCCATGATTAGCTCTTGGTTAAATTCACAAAGGTTGTTCCTATGACTATTGATCCATGTGACAATAGTTTTTCTAGTAAAAATTGGTTAGCCTTGCCACTAACCTAAGAAGTCACCAAAAATGTCATTTCTCTTTAGTATCAGTAGTAGGAGAAAGGTCCCTCAATGAGAATGTTGATATATGCTGTCTATTCAGGATAAAGCTTCATTAGCCTAGATCCAAACTTGGGAAAATGAAGAGCGGCTACCTTTTCATCTAGATGCTTTGGGAGCAGATAGAAATTATTCTTGTACTTCTCGAAATTCTTCTCATTCTGGAACTCTAACTGATCAATAGCCTAGTTTGTAAAGGAGAAAGACATGACAAAATTTGGGTAGCTAGTAGCACAACCCAGGTTCATTAGATGTCGCTCTGCAAGAATGATGACGCCAATATTGATATTAGGGAACACCCACCTATCCGTTTGAGGCATGATGTTAATCTTCTTAACACCAGGGAAATTTTCAAGATTTTGCATGTCAATCTCGTTGTCAAAATGACCAATGTTGTAAACAGTGGAATTATTCTTCATTTTCCTCATGTGATCCACCATGATGATATCTTTGTTGTCAGTGATGGTAAAAAAAAAAAAAGCAGTTCAAAATTCAAAATACATCCTTTATGGTAAGGATGGGAAATCCTTCTGTAAGAGCTTGCAGGGCACAATTTGGATTAATTTATGTAACAATGACCCTAGCTCCAACAATCTTTAGAGCTATAGTACAACCCTTTCCAACATCTCTATATCCATAGATAACAACCTTACCAACAATCATGAAATTTGTGGCTCTCATACGATCATCTGGGAGAGAGTGTTTATATCCTTATAAATTATCAAACTTTCTCTTAGTAACAAAGTCATTAGCATTGATAGTAGGGAATAACAAAGTCCCACTGGCTTGCATCTGATAAAGCCTCTTAACACTAGTAGTTGTCTCCTCAAAAACACCAACCAACATCTCCTTCATCCTGTGGTACCATAAGGGATCCATCTTGATGGTCTCCTTGATCACCTCAAAAACCATCTGAAAATCCATATTCATGGTAGACTCCAGATCTGGAAACTTCCCGGTCATGGAAAATTTCTTCTCGGCCTTGACCGCCTCATGGATCAAAATATTTTCATTTCCACTATCATCGATAATTAGATGAGGGTCACCACCTAGACCCCAGTCATGAGCCCTTTTAATAGATCACCGGTATTCCTGCAACATTTCCCCCTTCCAAGTGAACAATGCAGTGTTTTCATGGGAAATATCCATGGCAGCATGGTTGTACATGGAGAAGATGATGCAGGAGCACTCTCTCACCTCAACACCCAGAGTCGTGCGGGTCTCAATGAGCACAGTGGTCTGGATGGTCATGTGGAGGGACCCTATGATCCAACCACACTTAAAAGGTTTTGTGGGGTGTGATGAATCCAAGCATCTCAAATTTTTCCAATTCAATCACCAACCTCCAAAAATCCACCTAGGACAGATATTTCACTCTGTATTCTAATCTGGACACAATTTTCTTGGCCAAAAGTGTCATTTCTAGGGAGAAAAAAAATGCAGAACTGAGAGAACCACAAATTACGGAAATCAAGATTAGGCTAATTTGATCCAATAGAGAATGCTCAAAAGATAACCCTTTAGAAAATATTTTTTTCATGTTTGTATTGATAAAGGTTGTAGTTTTAAGAAAATTATCAAGCCAAATAGAATTTTATTAAAATTACAAATCCATGACGGTATGTGACGTAAATGGATTTTCAGAACTTAATGATCCAAGATGTCATTTAATCATGGAATATTTACAAACCCAAGATTCATATTCATATTCATCCAATGTTAATTTGGAAACTTTGTAATTTTCCGAGTCACTACAATTGTGTATATATGATTTCAGTAGGGTATTTTCTCAGAGTCACTACTATTGTATATTGTGTCAGTGACAACATGCATCCGAGTTCCCCAAACAATATCATTAGTTAAGGAAAACCAAGAAGGTTACGATATGGTTATGAGCAAGGTGTATTTACTGAAGACGATTATGATATGGTTATGTGCAAGGTGTATTTATTTTTTTCCAAACGAGGATAGGTTCAGGCTACTTGAAATTGTCGGATTGAAACTAGATTTTCCTACAGTAAGTAAGTTTTTCCCTTCTCTCTGGGATTAGATTTTCTTTTTCCAGAACATGAAATATGAACCCCCACTAGATACCTTGAAACATAAACTTTGTGAACAAACCAAAATATTGGCCAGGTATCTGGATTTATTGTTGAATATGGTCCAAGCATTTCTTGATAGTTTGACTGAGGAATTGCTTGATAGTTTGATTGCGGGACTTGTTTTCCCATGAAGGAATTGAAATTTGGGAAATTTTTCATCCTTTCATTTTTCTTAATCTATGTGTCAAAGAGTTATCATTTATGACTTTGTAATTCAAGGAATTTGAAGACTCAAACCTCAATTTTTTTTGAAGAATCAAGAACTTATTCTTGCAGGTAAATCAAAAACTTCATATGAACATTCTAAAGACCACAGGTTCATCAAGATATGGGAATTTTTTTATAGTTATGATTTTCTATATTCTCTTAAGTTTTGAAATTTAGATCATATTATGTTCATCTATTCCCTATGCAACACATATTTTTGAAAGTTTGGTTCTAGAGTAGCATTTGGCATTGAATTATTATCCTGACTTACAAATTCAACCTTTCAGACGTATCTTTCAAATGGATGATTCTTGTGGAACCTTCTTGTTTTGGTTGCTCAACTTCAAGCCAATCTCACATGATTTATTCTTTCTTTTCATGCATATATAAACTTTCATAGTGTTTTTCACATTAGTTGTACCAAATTTATCTAGGAAGAATAGATCCATTGTATCCAGAAAACATCACCACCAAATGGATGAATATATATTTAATGTGAAATGCATTTGTTGTGATTGCAAGAAAGAAATGTATGATTATGTGTCTTCTCGTAGCTTCTTACATTTCTTTCTAGAACTGGGGTTTTTCACGTTGCATGTTCTAACTGGAGTATAAAATGGAATGAAAAAAAAAGGCCTTAAACAAGGGAAAGATGGAAGAATATGGGCTCACTTGAACTGTGACAGATCAAAAGCTTGGTTATTGTTGTCAATACTCATCAAGGACCTACCTTGACATATTTATAACTTCTATTTTGAAGTGTAGAATATCTCTTTTTTCTTTATAAAGGTCAAGGCCCTTGTCGCCGACCAAAAGGGCACCCCAAATTTATCCTTGTGGAATGTAGCCATGGACTGTCGTGATAAGAACTTCAATGTATGCCCTTCCTTGATTTTATACAAGTCACTGAAGCTTACCCATGATATATGAAAAACATGTTGAAGCCAATATCTATTACTTGTATTTTATGTTTATATGTCCATGAAACAACATACGTTCTAATTTTCTCACCACTTTATATCTATTACTCTATAATTTTTGTTATTATCATGCAATACTTAGAGGAAAATAATTCCTATTCTTACTGCTACTGCACCCAGAAAATATAAAGCCACTGAGCATAATATCCACTTACACTTGCAAATTTTATATTTGAGCATAAATGATTAAATAACACATTTTTTTTTTCTCATAGAGTGAGTCAAAATTAAAAGAGAGATGCTTCAAAATTTCTATCAACATCCTTTAGCCTCTCAGTTCCTACTTATATCTTTGCTATTAGAACTTTATTGTGCTCTTGTGATTGATTTAAGGCCTTTTGTAAGCTTCACAAAGCTGCATCAATCATCCTATTCTAGGTTGTCTCTTCTTGTAGACTTATTCTAAGAATTTGTTCCTAATTATGTGTAGAATTTAATTCTTCCATTAGCAAGCTCATCTTCTTGATTAGATGTTCCCTCTTCTGTTCAAGGGCATTCTTGTCCCTTTCTATGTGGTTTTCTTTCTCTTATACAACTTTCAAATGTAGATCTCTAGATGATAACTCACCTTTAAGCTTGCTATTTTCCTCTTGTGCAAGAGCCAATCTTACCTGAAAATCCTTGGTCATATTTTCATAAGTTTGATAAAGATTGAGGACATATTGATACTAAAGAATCATTGTCTCCTATTTTGCATGTGACTTGAAATATCTTTTTGAGTTTCCTTTTCTCCTTTTCCTAAGTGTCAAGTCCATACTTACTATTTTATCATCTTTAGATTTATATTTGGGGCTCACATCTTCATATTGGATTCCTTTTCCAAGGCTCCCCTCAAACTTATGCAATTTTGCATCCAAATTTTGAATTTATGTTTCAAGTTTTTAATGTTCCTCTAGTTCAATTTGTAATTTCAGTCTTAATACATGTCCTTCTTGATCACATTCTCCATTATTTTTATTCAAGGAGAATACTTGTTCCTTCAAGTTACTGATTTATTCAGCTTGAGGTGATGACTCTTCTTTCATCTTCTAGCTTTCTTCTTGCACAAAATTCAACTCCTCTTGCAACTGTGATGCCTTTTACTCAATGGTTATATATTCTATAATTATTTCATTCACCTACTTTGAACCCTTTAATTTTTTAACTTCCCCTCCATCATCTGCCTCTTCGAAAGATAGTGCAACCCTATTACGCATCTGGCTTTGTGAATGCTTTTGTCGGTCATAAGCGTTTTTTAAATTTCATCAACATCAAGATGAATCAATATATTTTATTGTTGAATTTGGTTTGGAAATGCCTCTGCCATGGTATAATTCATTTGGTACAATTCCCCAGAGATGTAGTCACATCGCTCTGCTAAAGCTCGATATGCTCTATAAAACTCTTCGACGAAATGTACAAGCTCTAGTCACTTTTTGTAGAAAATCTCTATAGGTTTGGAAAATGAATCTACATCCTCTTCAATCAACTTCAACATGGCTTGGATATTGATATACATATCTATCATGTTTTCTTGAAGCCATTTTGAATTTTCAGGGCTCACATGGCTATCCCACCACCAAGAGTAAGGACAGTGAGATTCAGATTGCAACATAACTGGTTTTATCAGGCCACAACATACAATATGTTGAGGTTGTAAAATTTCTTCTTGATGAGGCCACTTTAGTTCAATTTTTTGTGGGATAATCAAAGCATTAGGCCTTGATGCTACATGAATTCTAATACTTGTACCTTTTTATGCTTCATCCACCATCGTCAATTTACAAGTAAATCACAGTCATGCTCACTTGTAATAAAGCTGACTCAAGATTGCCAAAATATCCAAGCATTCCCTTTTAGATTAAACTCGTTCAATTGATCCACACACATTTCATATGCACTGAACCTTTTCTTAGATGCATCATCACTACCATTTTATGAGTTCCTCTCTTGTTTTCTCCAGGATTTCCTCACATAAAAAACCCTCTATTCCTGTTCTCAAATTGAAACTTAGATTCTTACTCTGCCTACAATAAAGTTTCTCCCCTCACTTAATTCTCTCAAATTTTCTACAGGATTCACCTTTTTCATAAGACATATTCATTATAAACTATCATTGATTCTAATACACACACACAAACTAGAACTTATCGAATACATATACCAAGAGGAAATATCAAATAACATGATATTATGCACATACACTTTCTGCTGAATACATTTTTGAATATATGAACTTGCCTAAATTCATGTGTTTGAAACATGATTTTTAAATCTGACTTGAGAAAGACATATAGTATGTTTTGACATTGTCAACATATGTTCTAACATTATGATAAGAATGCATCTTAGAGTAAAAAGTACTTCAAATATTACTTGTATTTATTGTATAGATAATTATGGATGTTGAATGACATGGTAGTGCAGGTATAAATCCTCTTGCATCATGAGAAATAACAACTATCTGCATGTGTGGACAAATGCCCTCCTATATTGATTTATTCTTTTAAAGTAAAATAAACATATTTAATGAAGAATTAAATTTGCGCCATATTGAGGTAGATGACATTGCTAACACAAAAAATAAATAGTAATTATTAAGGCAGCCCCTTGGATGTGGTTTTCAGCAAATTCAATGAACTATTTTTTAATTTATACATATGTTTAGTGTTGTTTTTAGGTAAAATTTGCATTGTAAAGCAATTATATCCCTAATTTGTTCAAGGTCATGTGAAATATTTAAACTAAACATAAATCACACAAAGGGTTATTAAAAGGTTGTTTTGTAAAATGAACATGCCCTTGATCTTATAAAAAAGGTACCAAATTCTTACTGGAGATACCTCTGTAGGGGAAATTCTAAGCATGATATGATCATACACTTTAGGAACTCAACTTTCACTTCTGTCATGATGCCAATAGTTGATAAATGAGAAATTAAGATCGACAACCTCCCAAGAGAGCTAGGCTAGGATGAAAGACAACTGAGACAATTGTCTTGCATCCTAACTCGCTTGGTAGGTCGTACATCTTCCATTGTCCTTTATCAACTACTGCTATCATTCCATAAGCCAAATGTGAGTTCCTTCTTAAAGTGGATGATCATCTTAGGGTTACTTCTGCCCACAAATAAAATTTCTAGGAGTCGCATCGCAATTTCGACAGTTGTTTCCATTGCACTTCCAATTATTCAACATACCAATAAAGTGAAATTGCTCTTTTTCCATGAGATTTCATCATGCTTATCACAAGAATTATCAATACCATATAAACGAGGTAACCTTTTATAAGAAATAAAACTGATCTTATGCATATCAATATTCAAGAGTACCATCCACTAGAGTTATAATAAGGATCTCAAAATAATAGATGTTAGACACACATCAAGTTATTCCACTATATCCAAAATCAACAATCACATCAAGTAATCTTTGCCGAATCAAGAAAATCAAGTAGACCATCATGATCAAAACATTCAATACTAGGTGCACCATTTCTTTATAGGAAACATAATCCCTAATCACTTTTATATGCATGCATGAACCATTTGAGAAGGAGACATTCTCAATAAATAGCCATCCAATGTTGCAGCTGAAACATCTACCATGCATGAATAGTGGTATTACCTACGCACCTTCACATAGAAAGCTTGTAGTGCTCAAGTGCCTCTTTACCATTTGTAGATATGGCCATCTTTACCTTTCCAAATCTGGCCATCTTTACCTTTTCCAAATCTATCCATCCTTCCTGTATTTCCAGATCTAGCCATATTTCCTGCATTTCCAAAGATCTTCAAGTGATATCCACTCATAACATCTCATCACATAGGTTAGGTTGTCAAATAGACATGTAGGAAGTAAAAAATAGAAACAATAAACATAGAAATCAGATCCATAAGTGTAAACAAGAGAAAGGTTATAATTCAAGGAATTTTTATCTTCAATGAGAGATTATCCTCTCCCTGACGAAGAAACCTTCAAGAGCCATCCATATGCCATAAAAAAAATGTTTCCTTCAATCAAAAAAACTTGGACATAACATAGCCTTTAATACATAACATAGTCGTCATTGCATATGGTTTTAAAACTGTGGGTTATGACTTTGGTGTATAAAAAATCACCCTCCGTAGTTTTATATATGTTTTGGAATTTGGGTTAATGAAATATATCATATAGTTTGGGGTCGGGGTTAACCTTGAACCCCTAGTTTCCCACCACGTCATGTGGGTTGGGTGGACTGGGGGTTAGGGGTTAACCCTGATCCCCACTCCCGTATCAAAGAAAAAGAAAGCTTATATAGGTATTGCGAGCTATGGTTTAACAAGAAACATGGTGGTTGGGCAGTGGAGAGCCTTTCTTCCACCCCTAAGGTCCATGGTTCAAATCCTGTAAAGGCCTGCATTGGCCTATAGAAAAAATTTACACTAATGAGAGGAGCCCACGTGGCAGCCACTGATTGTCCCACGTGGCACTACATCATTAGGCCACCTCAAAAACCATTAACCAATAAAGAAACACCAAATATTTACCAATAATAATGAGACAAGTGGTGGTCAATGAGTGGTACATAGTCAACCTAGTCAAATGGCTAGTCAAAGTACAAACTGCTGACTAGGTGTACCTACAAACCTTTTCCAAAAAAAATTAGTTTTTTCCTGAATCGATCAGAACATGATGTTGGGAGCATCCAATGTTGTATTTGAGTGAAACACGTTGCATTGGATTCACGACGACGAGATCTATGCTTTGGAACTGGTTTTTTCCATCGCATTTCTGACGGTTGTTTCCATCGCACTTTCGATGGTTGTTTTCGTTGTTGGTATGGCCCAACCATTGCAATAATGTTATGCGATCTCTCGGAATAGCGACGACTATCGTGGCACTTCCAACGATTGTTTCCATTGCTGGAAAACTAATAGAGCCGTACATGCGATGAAATGTGCAATGACAAGCCATCAGTATTGCGACACATTCTAGGAAGGAATTAGTATCGTAATACCAATGTATCCACATGGTTTTGGAATAGCGAAAATAAACAAGAAGATTGAAAGATTGACTAAATGAAGACACGTGTCGTGTCTAGTGTCGCTTTGCTAACAATTTTTAGAAGTGTTGCATATGCGATGGTACAGGAATAAACTTTTTTCCCAACCTCAAAGTGTCGCTCTTGGGATGCCTATGTGTCACAATAGAGGCATTTTGGCCATCGGAAATTGGACCAAATATGCTAGTGCATGCAACTACATATCACGGGAAAAATATCTCAACCTTTAAGAGTAGAACAAATAAATTAGTTTTGGTGGAAATTCTAAGTGAAGAAGCTCAATCATGAATTTAATCTTATCGCATACGGATGGATGTTCAAAATGGAACATCAATGCTTAAACCAAGTAATAGATGCCATGTCATGTTCAATCAACATTTGAACTTTAAAGCAGAGTTTCCAAGGATTTACATTACACAAAGACATTTCAACAGTCTTGTACTATTTAATTTCTTTCCGAAATTCTAGAAATCATGCCATGATACACCATTACGATATTCAGAAGGCATCTCCCTCTTACTTAGATTTTTAGAGGCTTATCACCTGTCAAGGATATACTATCATAATCAAAATCAAGGCCATACCTTGGACCTCATTATCCTGACTTCACTAGATAACTATCAAATATAGAAAAATTTAAATCGAGAAACTTGCATCATGCAATGCTCTCTATGATAATAATGCCTTACCATGCCAAGTTAACCAACCTTGCAAAAAAAAATGTTGTGTCAACAAAATCAGCTCATCAAATTTTAGAAGCTAGTCAAAACTCTTATCAAAGACATTTATTTCATAGTTCAACTAGAGATAGGTAGAGCACATATAAAGTATTGACTTCATTTCATGTCAAGCTCTCAAGTCTATCATTTAACATGTCATTATAGGCCATTTTTGTCACTAGATGCAAGTGGATACACATCAAGGTTAAGTCATGCATGTTCATATTAAGTCACAACTACCATTGTGTTAGGAATAAGGAGGCCAATACAAAACCATACTTATGTATACTCACATACGACATTGAAGGTCACTATGCCCACATAGCATTGTAATTTGGGAAAATCAACTATCACGAGATCAAATCATGTTAAATACAAATGTGCGATCATGGTAAGATATATAATTCTAGACATATCTCAATTATTAATCATCATGTCAAAAGTACTAAACATATTTTATCAATATCTATAAGCAAAAACATGTATCACAATCCTCAAACATAATGACATATAAATATGAATGTTTCAGTCACGTACACACACAAGTTCGGTTCAAACATACAGAATTTCCCTGTTGATAGATCTTACTGGCATCTGCAATACATATGCAAAATTGACATCTTCCAAGTGACCACTTGATTGCATGCAATTCCACAAATTCCACAAATCAGTTTAAAATGGAAAGACAAATCAAAGATCCATGGATTAAGAGTATAGAACGAATTCATTGTACAAAACTTTAATTCTGTGCCTATGAGGCATAGTCACATCTATGAACCTTCCTTTTCATGAATTAGCCTCAGACCTTTGTTGTGGATTAATCAATTTCATATATTCGTAAACCATATTTCAATAAAACATATACTGGCAATATGAGTAAGAATATTTTAGGAGAGAGGTTCTCCCTTTAAATGAGAATCTACTTATTTCATGTCATCAACCTGTATTTCATGGAGTCATGCACCATAAAATCTGTTAGATCATAAACACATATCCATCATGATTATAAACATCATGTCATAAATATTTCATCAAGGGCTAGACTTGAAAGATGATGGCAACATGCTGATGTGACAACACAATATTATGATCCCAATAACATTACATCAAGTTAGAGCATTTAATTTCATTGCATGCTATAACTGTATATAGTCAAAGATCTACAACATCAATCTCATAGATATGCCTCCTTCATCATGGTTGTCAATACCATTCATATTATAATCAATAGGATCAAGATAGATTATTCAACATACCAATAAAGTGCAATCACACTTTTTCCATGAGATTTCATCATGCTTGTCAGAAGCATTATCAATACCATATAAATGAGGTAACATTTTATAAGAGATCCAACAAACGTTATGTATATCAAGATTCAAGAGTACCATCCAGTAGAGTTAGAATAATGATCTCAAAATAATAGATGTTATACACACATCAAGTTATTCCAATATATCCAAAATAAACAATCACATCAAGTACTCTTTTCCGAATCAAGCAAATCAAGCAGATGATCATGATCAAACCATTCAATACTAGGTGCACCGTTTCTTCATAGGAAACATAATCCCTAATCACTTTTATATGCATGCATGAAGCATTTGAGAAGGAGACATTCTCAATATACCATAGGGCTTACCTAGCCATCCAATGTTGTAGTTGAAACATATACCATGCATGCATAGAAGTATTACCTATGCACCTTCACATAGGAAGCTTGTAGTGCTCAAGTGCCTCTTTACCTTTTCTATATATGGCCATCTTTACCTTTCTAGATCTGGCCATCTTTACCTTTTCCAGAGATTCTAGCCATATTTCTTGCATTTCAAGATCTAGCCATCTTTCCTGCATTTCCAAATATCCTCAAGAGAGATCCACTCATAACATCTCACCATAGAGGTTAGCTATATCTAGGTTCTCAAATATACATGCAGGAAGTAACGACTAGAAACAATAAACATAGAAATGAGTTCCATAAGTGTAAACAAGAGAAAGGTTATAATTCAAGGAATATTTATCTTCAATGAGAGATTATCATCTCCCTCACGAACCAACCTTCAAGAGACATCCATAGGCCATAAAAAAATGTTGCCTTCAATCAAGAAAACTTAGACATAGCATAACCTTTAATACATAACATATCCGTCATTGCATATGGTTTTAAAACTATGGGTTATGACTTTGGTGTATGAAACATCACCCTCTGTAGTTTAATATATGTTTTTGAATTTGGGTTAATGAAATATATCATATATTTTGGGGTCGAGGTTAACCTTGGACCCCTAGTTTCCCACCATGTCGCGTAGGTTGGGTGGACTGAGGGTTAGGGGTTATCACTGGTCCCCACTCTTGTATCAAAGCCCAAGAAAGCTTATAAAATATTTCAACCTATGGCTTAAAAAAAAACACAGTGGCTGGGTGGTGGAGAGCCTTGTTTCCACCTTAGAGGTCCATGGTTCAAATCCTGTAGAGGCCTGCATTAGCCTATAGAAAAAATTTACACTAATGAGAGGAGCCCACATGGCGGCCACTGATTTTCCCGCGTGGCATTCTCTCATTAGGCAACCTCAAAAACCATTAACTAATTAAAAAACACCAAATATTGACCAATAAGAATGAGACAAGTGGTAGTCAATGACTGGTCAAAAAAATACATAGTCAACTTAGTCAATCTAGTCAGCGTACAAATTGTTGACTAGGTGTACCTGCAACCCTTTTCCCAAAATTTTTAGTTGTTTCCCGAATCGATCAGAACGCGATATTGGGAGCATCAAATGTTGGATTTGATTGAAATGTGTTGTGTTGGTTTCAGGGCAACGAGATCTATGTTTTGGCACTGGTTGTTTCTGTCGCACTTCCGAAAATTGTTTCCATCGCTGGTATGGACCAACCGTTGCAACAATGTTATGAGAGTTGTCAGTATAATGGTGATTGTCGTGGCACTTCCACTGGTTGTTTCTATCTTTGGAAATATAATAGAGCTGGATGTGTGACGACATGTGCAACAAAAGGCCATCGATATTGCAACACATTCTGGGAAGGCATCGGTTTCATAATACCGACGTCTCCACATGATGTCAGAATAGCGACCATAAACAGTGCGATTCAAATATTGACTAAATGAAGACACGTGTCATGCTTAGTGTCGATTTATCAACAAATATTAGAAGTGTCGCATATGCGATGGTACAGGAAACGATGTTTTACCCAACCTCACATTAGGGGAATTTTGAGGTCTAAAATGGGCCTCCTAAGGAAAATGTACAATTAAAATTCACTTTATGAGAACCAATCACATTTTAGGGGATGACATCATCCCTAATGGTTGAAGTGGCATTTCTTGAGTTAAAGGTACTTACTTGTCACATTCTCAATGGTGGATAGAAACTCATGGTTAACCATGGTTGTGCTCTAAGTACTTTTAAAGTCAAAGTAAAGTACTCATTATAAATGTCATTTCACACTTTTTGAATAAAATAATATTATTGTCATTTCATATTTCTTGAAAAAAACAATGCATATCCTTATACATTTATTATATTATATTATTTTTATATATTATATTAATTACATGTCATTATACAATTTAAATAATATAAATTTTAATTAATATCATATAATATAATTAAAATTTTATAAATTTATTTATATTTTATTTTAATTTATTTAAGTACAAAGGACAAATGCATTAGTTGTTCAATGATAATGACTTTTTATTGAAAATCTCATTCTTATTTATAGTCACGTCAATACAATTTTTTTATTAATTTTATTTTGGTACAACTTTTGAATTGAATTTAACTATTGTTACATGGATTTTGGTGCAAAAAGTGAATTGCAAATTCATAAATGTTATTGTATTGGTTTAGCTATTATTTTATTATTTCCTTAGGAGGCCCATTTTAGACCTCAAAATTCCCCTAATGAAGTGTCGCTCTTGGGACAACTATGTGTCTCAATAAAAACATTTTGGCCATCGTAAATTGAGCCAAATATGCTAGTGCATGCAACTACATATCATGGGAGAAATATCTCAACCTTTAAGAGTATAACAAACAAAATATTTTTGGTGGCAATTCTAAGTGAAGTAGCTCAATCATGAATTTAATCATATCATATACAGATGGATTTTGAAAATGGAAAATCAATGCTTCAACCAACTAACAGATTCCATGTTACGTTCAATCAACATTTTAACTTTAAATTAGAGTGTACAAGAATTTAAATTACATAAAGACATTTCAACGGTGTTGCACTATGGAATTTCTTTCCCAATTCCAGAAATCATGCCATGATACACCATTACGAGATTCAAAAGCCATCTCCCTCTTACTTAGATTTTTAGAGGCTTATCACCTGTGAAGGATAGACTATCATAATCAAAATCAAGGCCATACCTTTGAACTCATTATCCTGACTTCACCAGATAACTATCAAATATAGAAAAATTTAAATTGAGGAGCTTGCATCACACAATGCTCTCTATGAGAATAATGCCTTACCATGCCAAGATAACCAACCTTGCAAAAATCAATGTTGTGTCAACAAAGTCAGCTCATCAAAGTTTAGAAGCTAGTCAAAACTCTTATCAAAGACATTGATTTCATAGTATCAATTCTTTCAACCAGAGACACATTGAGCACATATCAAGTCTTGAATTAATTTCATGTTAAGCTCTCAAGTCTATCATTTAACATGTCATTATAGGCCATTTTTGTCACTAGATGCAAGTGGATACACATTAAGGTTAAGTCATGCATGTTCATACTAGTCACAACTAACATTGTGCTAGGAACAAGGAGTCCAATACAAAACCATACTTATGTATACTCACATACGACACTGAAGGTCACTATGCCCACATAGCATTTTCATTTGGGAAAATCAACTATCACGATACAAAATCATGTCAAATCCAAATGTGCAATCACAGTAAGATCTATAATTCTAGACATATGTCAATCATTAAGCATCATGTCAAAAGTAACAAACATAGTTTATCAATATCAATAAGCCAAAACATGTAGCACAATCCTCAAACATAATGACATATAAATATGAATTTTTCAGTCACCTGCACACACAATTTCAGTTCAAACATACAAACTTTCCTTTTTGACAGATCTTACTGTAATCTGCAATACATATGTAGAACTGATATCTTCCAAGTGACCACTTGATTTCATGCTTAATTCCATAAATCAGTTTAGAATGGAAAGACAATCAAATATCCATTGATTTAGAGTATAGACCGAATTCATTGTACAAAACTTAAATTATGTGCCTATCAGGCATAGTCACATCTGCGAGCCTTCCTTTGCACGAATGAGGCTCAGATCTCTGTTGTGGATTAATCAATTTCATATATCCGTAAACAATATTTCAATAAAACATATACTGGTAATATGAGTAAGAATATTTTAGGAGAGAGATTCTCCCTTTGAATGAGAATCTACTTCATTCATGTCATCAACCTGTCTTTCATGGAGTCATGGAAATTCAAATCTGTTAGATCATAAACACATATCTATCATGATTATCAACATCTTGTCATAAATATTTCATCAAGGGCACGCCTTGAAATATCAGGGTAACATGTTGATGTGACAACACAATCTTATGATCCCAATAACATTGCATCAAGTTAAAGCATTTAATTTCACCACATGCTATAACTACATATAGTCAAAAATTTGAAACATCAATATCATGGATATGCCTCTATCATCATGGTTCTAAATACCATGCATATCATAATCAATAAGATCAAGCTAGATTATTCAACATACTAATAAAGTGTAATCACTCTTTTTCCATGAGCTTTCATAATGCTTATCAGAAGCATTATCAATACCATATAAATGAGGTAACCTTTTATAAGAGATCCAACAGATCTTGTACATATCAATATTCAAGAGTACCATCCACTAGAGTTAGAATAAGGATCTCAAAATAATAGATGTTAGACACACATCAATTTATTCCACTCTATCCAAAACCAAGAATCACATCAAGTACTCTTTGCCTAATCAAGAAAAGCAAGCAGATCATCATTATCAAAACATTCAATTCCAGGTGCACCTTTTCTTCATAGGAAACATAATCCCTAATCACTTTTATATGCATGCATGAACCATTTGATAAGGAGACATTCTCAATATACAGTAGGGCTTACCTAGACATCCAATGTTGTAGCTGAAACACATACCATGCATGCCTAGTAGTATTACCTATGCACCTTCATATAGGAAGCTTGTAGTGCTCAAGTGCTTCTTTACCTTTTCTAGATTTGGTCGTCTTTACCTTTTCCAGATCTGGCCATCTTTACCTTTTCCAGATCTAGCCATATTTCATGCATTTCTAGATCTATCCATATTTCCTCCATTTCCAAAGATTTTCAAGAGAGATCCACTCATAGCATCTCATAACATAGGTTAGAAATATCCAAGTTCTCAAATATACATGCAGAAAGTAACGACTAGAAACAATAAACATAGAAATCATATCCATAAGTGTAAACAAGAGAAAGGTTATAAGTAAAGGAATATTTATCTTCAATGAGATATTATCCTCTCCCTCACAAACCAACCTTCAAGAGCCATCCATAGGTAATAAAAAAATGTTTCCTTCAATCAATAAAACTCGTACATAACATATCATTTAATACATAACATAACTGTCGTTGCATATAGTTTTAAAATTATGGTTTATGACTTTGGTGTATGAGACATCGCCCTTCGTAGTTTAATATATGTTTTGACTTTGGGTTAATGCAATATATCATATAGTTTGGGGTTGAGGTTAACATCGAACCCCTAGTTTCCTACCACGCTGCATGGGTTGGGTGGACTGGGGGTTAGGGGTTAGCCCCGGTCCCCACTCCGTTACCAAAGCCCAAGAAAGCTTATATAGGTATTGTGACCTATGGTTTAACAAGAAACATGGTGACCGGGAGGTGGAGAGCCTTACTGCCACCCCAGATGTCCATGGTTCAAATCCTGTAGAGGTTTGCATTGGCATATCGAAAATTTTTACACTAATGAGAGGAGCCCACGTGGCGGCCACTGATTTTCCCATGTGGCACTCCCTCATTAGGCCACCTAGAAAACCATTAACCAATAAAAAGCACCAAATATTGATCAATAAGAATGAGACAAGTGGTAGCCAATGACTAGTCCAAAAAATACATAGTTAACCCAGTCAAATGGCTAGTCAGCATATAGACTGTTGACTAGGTGTACCCGCAACCCTTTTCCCAAAATTTTTAGTTGTTTCCTTAATCGATAAAAATGTGATATTGGAGAATCTGAGGTCATATTTGAGTGAAATGTGTTGCATTGGATTAAAGGAAACATGATCTATGCTTTGGCACTGGTTTGAGTCAATCCGAGCACTTTGAATTTTTATCATTAAACTGATCCACTAGATTAGTTGGGTCCATTCAGGTAAATGGATGGTGGTAGTACAGTCATGGGAAAGGTAACATAAAAGGTAAAGTAAATGGATTTGAGACATCATATGCCTTGGCTAAGTTGGGAATTGCTGTTCTCAATGTTGTGCATGTTGTGCATAGATAAAGGGAGTTAAATTAGCCTTGAACTTATGATATTTGGTAATTATGTTGAGATAATGATTATGATGATTTGTATATATGTATACAAGTATATATGTATGTCATTGTTTGACAAGATCGTCAAAAATCATGATTATTTAATGCTAATGTTTATATGTATATATGTATGTATGTCGTTTTCTGACATGATCATGATTGTTTTATGCTAATGTTTATATATATGTATGTATCTATGTATCTATGTCACTGTATGGCAAGGTTGTCAGGGATCATTCTTGTGGAGGAATGATTTCTTATGTAGGTGATGGCATGAAGGTGTTCTTGGTTTTTGAGGAACCACGTCAAACGAGTAGTCATGATAAATCTACGAGGTCAGTATCATGTGGATATGAATTGATATTGTATGTTTTTATTATGACTATTTTTATGTTATGACATGTAACTGTGAGGGATACATTAGCTGAATGAAAGAAATGTGATTTGTGGAATGCTGGGATAAGCATGGATGGTGGAGAGACACTGGAAGCAAGGTTGCTTGGTAGAGACAGTGTGGTTTTGGATGTGTAGTGCTATTGTTTTGTATATTTTGTTCATGATATTGGATATTCAATGATTCTACCTATGGTGTTGTGTGCCTGTTGTGTATATGGTATTGTGTGCATATCGCATATGCAGTGCTAGGTATAGATGGTTCTATGTACATGATGGATATGCAGTGTTGCATTCATATTGTACTATGTGCATGATGAATATGCAGTGTTCTGTGCATGTTGGATATGCAGTGTTGTGTACATATGGTTCTATGTACATGTTTCATATGTAGTGTTGTGTGCGTGTTTTACATGTGGTGCTAGGTACATATGGCGTTGTGTGCATGATTGTACATGTTGTGTTGTGTGCATGTGGTGTTGTGTACATGTTGTACATGTGGTGATGTGTGAAAATAGTGTTGTGTACATGTCATGCATGTGGTGCTGTGTACATGTGGTGTTGTGTACATGAGCTGTCGTGTACATGTCATGCATGTGGTGCTATTTACATGTGGTATTGTGTACACAATGTATAGGTGGTGCGGTGTACATGTGGCATTGTGTACACATTGTTCCGTGTACATGTGATTTTGTTCACACGTTGTGCAGTGATGTTGTGTACAAGTGGTACTGTGTACGTGTTGTACATGTGGTATTGTGTGCATGTTGTACATGATGTGTTGCGAGCATTCGATACTATGTATGTGCATTGTGTAGTTGTGGTATTGTGACAAGTTTATTCGTTGTTTTGTACTATGTGTACGTATATGTAGTGTGTTGTAAACTAGATGTAGGTGTATGTGTTATGTTGCATGTCATCAGTAGATGCATGTACTGTGTGGTGTTGTACACTATTTGTGGGTGTATTCATGTGATGTACACTGTGTGTATGTGTACATGGTTGAAGAGAAGAGAAGCATTGGGTGCTTACCGAATGTGGTGATTGATCTGGTGTGTACGAAAAGGACAAATGATAAAGGTAGAATTGAAGGACTGATTAAAGGATAAGTATCAGTATTTTATTTCAATTTTATTATGCATGTTATCTATGATTCTAATTTATGATGGTTACATTTGATCTATGATTATGGTTTATGATGATTACATGCGATTCATGATTTTTATTTATGATGGTTGCATTTTGAGCTAACCAGATGATATATGTTTATATATGACGATTGGATCAAACAACTAGTTTGAATTTTTGTGACAGGAAGAAAACAAATTTGGAGGTGAACCTTATGGATGAGCTACCAATGAGGTATGATGTGAATTTATTTCAATTCATTTTGAATCTAATGGAGTTTATGTGCTTGGTACAAGAAGCATGGAAATTCTTGGTTTGGGTGGTTGAACTAAGTACAAGAATTAGAAACAACTATACCAAAAAGAATTGGAGCAAGAAAAAACATGCTGGTAAAACACTTCAAGAGTAGGGCCATTGTGGGAAAATGGTACCACATAGTGTCCATTGATTTCCATGAGCATACCATGACCGATATGATGGTTTTGAGGTAGGGATATGCCTTGGTTTTTGGACCTTCTGATGCGAGGAAACCTTGCCAAGGGATGGATCGCTTGGGATATGGGATGCTGGGGAACTTGGAAGGTGAGTGATTACTCGGAAGGGGGTGACTAAATTGCTTGAGGGACTGTGTAGAAGAGAAGGGAAGGTCGGGGAATGGATTTTGTTTGGTCATTAAAATTTCCAGATGGAATCAAATCCACATTGGGAGTGTGCCTTAGAACAATGAGCTGGTAATTGTTCATTGAGAGGACAAGTGGCGCAAGATTGTAGTAGTGGACATTGGATGCAACTTTGAATTTGGCAGTGGATTTGTACTTCTGAGGAATGAGGTGAGTCCTAGTGCTACTTTTGAGGGAGGAGGCGTGAGCCTTTGGATTCCCTCTTAGTGGATTCAGGCATCATATCCTTTTATTTGCTAGTTGAGAAAATGTGCGTATGTGTATTTTATTGTAAATATTGTATCGAGTTGGATTTATAAATATCCATACATAGTATGTTTTGGTTTCAGTGGTCCTGTTGGTTGTATGTGTCATTGAACATTGAGGATGATGTTCCCCCAAGGGGGAGGGTTATGTAACAACCTTTTTTAAAAATTTGTGTAAAAAAAATATAAGACCAAGGTCATGGGACACATATTCCAAGTTGAATGGTGGGAAAAACATCCTAGTGGGTGTTCATTTTAGTTATTATGGATAAAGGAAAATGAAAAAAGAAATAGTAAAGGATTTTGAATTACAAGAGGCAACGAAAATAATGGAAATTAGGATAAAAGGAGGGTGAAAGGTCACATGTTTCATGTGAGGAGGAAAGCAAATTAAAATAACGGAAAATGAGGAAAATAGAGGCCTCATTGATAAAAGGGCTTATGAGGATAAGTTGGTAGAATTTTGTCAGTTCAGTTTTGGATCTCTTTCTCTCTATTCTCTCTCTCACACTCTTGGACACTTAGAGTTTTCTTGGATAACTTCAACATTGAATCGAGGAAAGCAAAGAAGGAAAAGAGGAAGAAAAGATAAAGTAAGGAAGAGAAGGATCACATGACTACAATGGGATTCTTTGCATGTATTGAGTTGCATGTATGATTTAGTTTCTAGTTTTTGCATGCATGGTTATGTATGTGTGTTATTGGTTCTCTTGCTGTCATGGGCATGGGTTTTTCTAGGTGCAACAATGTTCTTCAACCTTTCCTTTCCATTTCCGGATAGCCATGGTGTGGTGGGATCTCTTGTATTTAGTTGAGCTGGATTTTCGGATGGAATCAAAGCTGAGTGGGGTGGTCTCAGGATTATTCACAAGGCTTAGGAATATCGAGATGGGATACATAGGTAAAAATTGGATGTGGAAACCTTGATTGAGCCTAGGAATCCCTTGACCATTAATGGTGGGATACACGGTAAAGCTCAATGGTGAATACCCTTGATTGGGCCTAGGAATCCCTTGACCAATAATGGCAGGAGACACGGTAAAGCCCATATGGTGGAGACCTTGTAGGCCTAGGAATCCCTTGACTGGTAATGGCAAGATACACGGTAAAGCCGAGAGGTTAAGGTAGACAAATTACTCACAATTTAGGTGGAGAGTTCCATAGGAATCCATGCTTATATAGGGCCTAGTGATATGGTGGGTATTGTGGTAAAGCATGGTCATTAGAGGAAAGTCAACCTAAAAGTGCCCATGAATTTTTCGTAATTTCCATGTCATAATATGTAAACCAATCGAAATGCTGTAATTTAAAAAGAGGTACATGTAAATATTTTGGAGGGAAAAGAAGAAAAACTGATTTTTTTAATTGTATTTTTGACTTATCTCCTTATAGGTTTACTCAAATTTCAAGTGGAGATACTTGTTGGAAGAAAAATTAAATTTCACATCCAACGAGTACCAATTATGCATACTTTTAAGAAGACCCACCTTGAAATAATTGTACATACATTAAAAAAACGTGTTTCAACACATTTTTTAATGTATCTGCAAATTTGATCAAGGTGGGTCTCCTCAAAATTATGGATAATGGGTACTCATTAGATGTGTAGTTTAATTACACATATAATGAGTGTCTAAATGTGAAATTTGAGTAAACCTTTAAGGAGATAAGCTGAAAATGCAATTAAAAAAAGTAGTTTTCTTCTTTCCCCTCCAAAATTCATAACTCTTGTTTTATTATTTTTACTATTATTTTATCATTTTTCCTTAGGAGACCACTTTTAGGCTAAAATTTCCTCTAATGTATATTGATGATGGTGAGGTGGTTTAGCCTTGGGAATCCATATTTGATTTCGGTTATGAGTCCCAAATTCATGCTTAGAATATGGAACAAGGGTGATTGGCTGAAAGAAATATTTGTTTCAACCAATCTATGGTCGGATGTTATATGGAAGTCCCATATCTGGTTGGTTTATGCATTAATTAATAAGAGTTTCTTCTCCTTTTTATTTCATGTGTAAATGTGGTGGTTCATATGTGGTATTTATGGTTGTTGTATCCTTGTTATTTTTGTTGGTTATATGCTGGTTATGAGCATGTTTTATGACAATGATAATGTATGGCTCTCATCATGTTTGTGTTGATAAATGAATGAACAATGAATATATGACCTAATAGATGATAATTCAACTATTATGATGAGACATCAATGTTTTTTTGCAAATTTTAGATAATTATGAGACCCCTATGCTCAGATCTATTGTTATGACGTATCGATTACATATTTGTGACATGTTTGACGAAATACCTGTAATTGCTAGTAGGGGTCTAGTCAAGTCATTGATCAAATGTTTGAATTATTACCTTTTTTTCTGTGCTATTTCTCATTTCTTTAAGTCTCATAGAGTTTTGGGTAGTGGCATGAGTCCTAGCCCTAAAAAACTGGATTAAATCTCGCAGTCGCTAGCACATAAATACATAAAAGAGTCCACAATCATTGGGATGAACTTGTTGTGGGAGCAATTCAAGGGTCCTAGTTGCACTTTTGCCTTGTCATGGGAATGAATGGAGTGTTAGGTCAGTGAAAGACAAGTTTCCTCAGGGGTTGGTCACTTGGAAAGGTTGGTTGGCTCCTCGAGGTTCTATAGCATGTGTGGAAGGTTAGTATGGTTTTGTTTTGTCAATTTCACTTCCTTACCTATACATGGAGAGTTGAATCACATTATAGTAACTTGTTGTCACATGTTTTCCCTAGTGGATCAGTTAGCTTGGGTAAATGTGGGAGGAGGGGGTTACATTTTCTGTCTATCCTGTGCAATTTTTATGTTTTGTCTAATTTTTTGCACTTCTTGTTTCATTTATTATAATGCATCTAGTCCCAATATTAGCCTATCTTTTTGCTGACTCTAGCTAAGAAGTGTGTGTAACTTTCTACCATATAAGGCTTCAAAGGGACTCGTTTTTATTGAAGCTTGATAACTGTTATTGTAGGAAAATTATGCCAAATGTAGAAAATATTCCCATTTAGTAAGTCTATCCATGATATACATTATTAGGATGTCTTCTAAGATCCGATTTGTTCTCTCCATCTCTCCATCAGTTTGAGGGTGATATGCAATGCTTAAATTTAGTATTTCCTCATGCCTCTAGATAAATATTTCGAAAATTTGGAGGTGAATTTAGCATCCTTTTCGGACACTACCATTTTTGGTATTTCATGTAATTGGAAAATATCCTTCACCAAAATATTTTCAATTTGAGTTGTTCCATAGGTAGAATGTATGTGTATAAAATGTGTTTCTTTACTTAAGGTGTCCACAACTACCATGATGGACTCATGATGTTGTCTTGTTCTTACAACCCTGTAATAAAGTAAAATCATGTCAATTCCAATTTCCACTCAGGAATGGGTAGTGGATTTAACAGTCCTGTTGGGTGTTGGTGTTCTACCTTCACCCGTTGACAAGTATTTTGCTACTTCCTTTTTCATGGAAGGCCAGAAGAATTCGTTCCTTGATGTAGTTATCATATTTTGATATCCTGGGTTCCCAAGATTTGATTTCTTATGATATCTATCTAATATCATATATCTTAAAACACTCACATTTGGACCATATAATCTATTTTGGTAATTTAATAGTTTTATGAGTTTTCACCGTAACCTGGAATTGTCGTCCGTTATAATTTTTGTTGAATTTACATGTAGTTATGAACCTGCTGAATTGAATTTATGATCTGCTCCATAAAATATGTATGGGAAATGCTAATATACGTTTCCATTAGAGCATGTGCTTGTCTGCTGATGGAGCATACTATTTTATTTTCTTTCCCTTTTATATGTTTTATATTGAATTCAAATTCGCTAAGAAAATCCATCCACCTAGCCTATCTAGCATTCATGTTTGTTTGGCTAAAAAATTATTTCAAGCTAATAAGATCTGTTACCAAGGTAAAAAAAAGTCCTAACATGTATTGTCTCCACATATTTAAAGTGTGTATTACAATAGCCAAATCTAAATCATATACTGCATAATTATTTTCATGTCTTTTCAACTTTCTAGACTCATAAGCCACTATTGAATTTTCCTACATCAAAACTCCTCCTAAACATTCCAAAAAAGCATATGTGAAAAAAAAATTTCATTATCGAGGTCTGCACTTCTTAGAATAGGGCCACCATAAGAAAATGTTTCAATTTGTCAAAGTTTTCCTGGCATTTGACTATCCCCTCAGACTTTGTTCCTTTATTTTGTAAGGATGTGATAGGGTAGGCTAGTTTAGAGAACCCTTCTATGAATCTTTGGTAATATCCTATAATTCCTATGAAATATTGGACAAATAACACATCTTGGGGTGTGGGCCATTTCAAAATAACCCCGGCCTTCTCAAGATCAACAGACAATCCCTATTTTGAAATAATGTGGCCCAAATATTCTATTTTGTCCTTATAAAACTCACATTTACTAAACTTAGCATATAATTGATGTTCTCTTAAAGTTTTTAGTACGAATATCAGATGTTCCTTGTGTTATTATTTATTCTTGGAATAGACCATAATGTCATCTATAAATACCATCAAGAATTTATCAAGGTACTTATTAAGTATATTGTTCATTAAACACATAAATGTTGTTGGTTCATTAGTAAGGCATAATGGTAACACTACAAATTCATAGTGACCATATCTAGTTCAAAAATTTGTCTTATGAATGCCTTTATCCTTTATTCTCAAATGGTGATACCTGATCCTCAAATCCATTTTTGAGAATATGGTGCCCCCCCTTACTTGATTGAACAGATCATCAATACATGGTATCATGTATTTGTTTTTAATGTTTAGCTTATTTAATTTCCAATAATCGATGCACATTCTAAATGTGCCATCCTTTTTCGTTAAAAATATCATAAGAGCCCCCCATAGTGAGACACTAGGTATAATATAGCCTTTATAGAGTATTTCTTGTAACTGCATCTTCAATTCCAGTTAATTCTCATTCTGTAAGGTGCTCTAGACACTGGAGTTACACTTGGTACTATATAAATCGAGAAATATATGTCTCTGTAGGGAGGTAAACCCAAAATATCTTCCGAAAACACATCCTAAAATTCCATAATGATTGGGAGGTCTTCTACTTTTTGTTTTTCTATCTTATGCTCATTTCATTCAACATACACTGAAAATAACTGACACCCTTTCCTAGCACTCTTTTTCAACTATAAATATGAAATTTGTCAAAGTGATATGACTTTCGGTATTCCTTCTATTATCTGATTTTGTTCCTCTTAACTTATACAACTTACTATTTTCTCTAAATAGTTTATGACAAATCCATGTCTTTCCAACCAATCCATGTCTATTAACACATCACAAGACCCTAAGGGGAGTATATTTAGATTTATTACTGTGAAGAAACCATTTAAATCTATGGAGCACTATTTCACTTGGCTAGTCACCCTTCTCTTGGTACTGGCTATGAACGGTACTAACCATGCAGTCTTAAAATTTTCAACTTTTTATTTACATTTTTCCATGGTTTGAGGAATAATGTAACTTAAACTATCCCCATGGATCAATTAAGACATAAACAAGATGGTTTAAAATAGTACCTTAAACCTTGATCATAGTATATTGGTGCTCCACTTGCTGATCCTCCAGTTCTGTACTTATCCTAGGAATATTTATGACAATATCATTCACTGTTGTTGCCTCATGAATAGTGTTGACCACGATCTTCTCCTTATTAAAATTTCCATGAGCCATCTGGTTTAAATCATCAAATTCTCTCACCCTGTCTTGCAAAGTTCATTAGCTGTCTATCATTGCCCTCTCTTAGCTTTACAATCGCATTTTTAATGCCTAAAGCCCATATTTGAAAATATTTTGGGCCCAGCTCCTTTCGGTCTCAGCCCCCCTTCACTTTATTCCCCGCGTGACCAAGGTGATAGACCTCATGCTAGACCAAAAGGCGCTCTCCGTGTAAGATCATCGGGCGTGTTCTGTGCCGTCCGATTAAATATAAATCAACGGTCCACCACCAGCCTGTCCTGGTGGTCCTCGCGCTTGCGCACATTGCAAAAACCAGTTGTATTCATCACACCGCCTTTGCGGGGCAGACAGTATTCCTAAAAATGGAGTGATTCCACTTATCACCCACCGCATGTTCCTCTGTACGACCCCAATACCACCCTCCATCGTGCATTATCGTTCAGTCAAAGTCGTGCAACAATATTAATGTTGGCCGTCCGATCTGAAGAGCTCAATCCAACGGCGGCCGCTCGATGTAATTGCACGGGTGTTAATGTAGGTATACAGTGTTCTGGGTCCACCATTCTGTCGCTATACAATGCATTCCTAACCGTTGATATCGCTCTGAAATCGTGTGGTCCAGATTATTTGCATGACCACCTGTTGATCGAGTCTCCCACCACATCATCATCCCACGCGTCTATCATGTTTTTCCTCTGCCATTCACATATTTCATTCATAAATCATATTTCAACGTTTTACATGGAAAGTTATCACCAGCCCATCCTCCAACGTTTCTCTGCATCTCTCCTCCACCCCGCATCATTTCATCATTCCGCCAAGTCTGCACCACCATTTCCATCAAACCCACCACGTTCACCATCCCTGTGTCTGGTTTTCTTTAACGAGTTTGTGGTTTTGCAGGTTTGCCGCGGCAGAGAATTATCATGATTCACCGCCTCCATTACAGAAGCCGAGAACGCATGACCGGACCATGTTTCAGGAGAAAAATTTATGAAAAAAGATCCGAGAGCTGCTATGATATGACCACCATTAAAGAAAGCAAGGATTTAAATCTATTAAACCCTCGAGGGTCATTCAAATGCACAGATTGAGCAGATGAAGAATTAATGGTGCAGATAGAGAATATCAGTGAAGAGCAGGGGATTAAAGAAATACATTTAAGGACTTTGGGGCTTTCGCATGACCTTTTGAAGGCAAAGTACCAGATCGAAGGCCCTGAAGATCACTAGAAAGATATTTTCACAGAAAACAATGGCCTCAAGGTTTATTTCAGCCGAATTTTCTTCAGGAAAGGACAGAATGTTCATGTGAATTTCTCTCTATACCGTGTTCCTGAAGAGATTTTCTACCCAGTGCATTTATTTCTACCGGCAGCAGAGTACACACAGCTCAGCATGGTTAATCAGCAGTGTGGGTGTGAAGTTTTTCCGTCATTTTGTTTAAATTAAGCTAATTAAATGAGCATCACCTACCTCATTTTCGAGAGTTTTCTGTTTCTTCTATAAAAGCGGAGAAGAAACACACTGTAAGGGTTCCAGATTTTTATCAGAGAATTGTGCAGTGAAAGGCATTTTTGTATACATTTTGTAAAAACTCTAGTATGAAGGCTCAGAGCCCGTAGGGTCTCAGTGAGGAGGAGTTCTATCTATAATGAGGATTCTGGTCTTTGGTACCTCACAATATGTAAATTTCTCTAATGTGTTTAATATAACATTTCATTTCATACATTCTCTTCTTGTATCATGTTCTGGAATGCGAGTGGCTCACTGGTTTTTAGTAAGGAGTTATCCTCGTTGATACCCATACTTGGATCAGTCAAGCGCTTTAAATATGGCTCAGGCATGATATATTGTTTCATATTCATCTCATCCATATTTCTGCTATATTATTTGCTTGAGGAGGGTGCTTTTAAAACGCCAGTGTCATGTATGGATTCTTAGATTGATAAGCCCATATGTGGTTCTGTTGTGTATCTGGGTATCAACTTCATGTTAACTAGTATCTTCTTGATATTTTCTTCACTGCATACACCTTCTGATATCTGATTTCTGTGGCATATTATTTGAATCGGCCCTCTTTACAGTAAATTGTCTCTTAACTGTCTGATGCTTTTATACTGGAGCTTTGCATCTTGCCTCTACAATATTACTTCCCCTGTGGCAATTTCTGTGAAGTCTGGTCCCATTTAGATTAATTTCCTTGTTTTACAAGAGATAGCAGGAGAGATTTTGGATTGACACCCCAGCTTTATTATATGCTCCTTGCTATGCTAAGATGTCCTAGGCACTAGTCTATAGCAACTCTAGACTATCTCTAGGAGAGATAATATCTGTCGACAACAAATAGGATGAATATTTTGAATGGACCTAGGATTATGCGAACAATCCCTTAACAAATGAGGTTCCCCACACCCTGAACACTTCAATAGTTCTCTCTCTTTGACCCCATCTTTATTTTTATTATTAAAATCCATGGGTTTGGACTCAATTTGAGATTTTGCCAGCTCAGTTGAAATTCCTTTACTGAATTTCTTCCAGTGGTGGTCCTTTCCAAAGTTTCTAAGATAAGCAAGTTTCTATCCTTTTTGACCCCACTGCAGATTAGTTTCTGTCATTACCTTGCCAAGGTTTTGAGCCTTCTCTCCTATTATTAAAGTGATGATAACACATTCTTATTTTTCTTACTGATTCATCCATTGTTTTGAGGATTGTTGAACTCAGGCGTTTCCTTGTAAGAGACTGGTAGGCAATTCAAAAATATTTTCACCTTGAATTTCTCTTTTCTAATAAGGGGCATACCTCATTAAATTTGTGAATTTAGTCACAAGCTTTTCCATTGTTAACTGTCTCAGTCTTAATTCATGAAAATCCTTGTCTTTATCATCGTAGTATCCTTCGTTAAGATACCTAGACTTAAATTCCTTCTGGAATTCCTCCCAAGAAATTGTATTTTCTTCCAATGCATGCACATTTTTGTCCTCGTCCCACTAGAGAGAAGCTTTACTTTGCAGTTGATAAATGGCCAATCTGACCTTCAAATTTCTCTCACACTCATAAACTTGGAAATACTTGGTCATGTTGAGGAGCCATGATTTTGCATCCTCCTCTTTTTCTCCATCAAAGATAGGGGGTTTTATTTTTCTGAACTCCCCACGCAGATCCACTTTCTTCTTCCTTTTCTGGTTCTTTGGATAATTTTTTTCTGAATCATCCCCACTTTCCAACTTTTTTTTCTAAGTTTCCACATTTTTCCTTTTCAATGGTTCTGTTTTTACTCCATTTTCTCTTGTTTCTATTACCCTATGAAAATACGTTTCAGTTATATCTATGATCATTCTTTATTGTTCATTACTTTCCTTCAACAATTCCTCATTACTGGTTCTGAGATAAACCAACTCCTATTGTAGAATATTTATAATATCCACCAATTTATTTGTTGATGTGTTACTTCTTTCTCCTAATTCCACATAGATTCCTTCTCCTTCTACTATAGGTTGGTTTGTACCATTTTCCATTTTGTACTATACCCCTACTTCCCTTGAGTACCTTATAGTCAATGCAAACTAGCATTAGCATACCCATTCCTAAATCAAATTCACAATTCTGCACATAATTATTTTTCATGGTGGTGGTTCCCTTATGAGCCCATTGTTTGAAACTTGGCTTTGATACCATTTACCACATACCTAGTTTCCAAATTATTATTATTATTATTTAATCAGAGTAAGATAGTAATTACTTTAACGTAGATCTAACATATCATCATAAGTAGATATTTTATTCCCTTACATAATCTATCCTTTTGATTACAGTTTCTAATAACCTTGAGTATTCAATTTCATTATGGTGGAAAATCCCATAAGTGGATATGATCCTAGTGGAGATGAAACTTCCCAACTACACCATCTCCATGATCTACATAGTTATTGAGCCCATATATAATGTCATGATGATTTTGTACCTTGCTTCCTACATGGTGGAATGTAGGTGGAGTCTAAGAATTTGATAACATAGTTCTTGAATTTTGTGATAAATATATATTCTGAAACATCTTTATGATCCATGTGAACATCACGTGATTTGTCACACTTGGGGATACAAATGGTGGGGATTTTGGGGTTGCCCATCCAATGATGGCAATGTGTTTTTTCCAAACCTATCCTAAGTCTCCCTTAGTTTGCTCTTTCGTTTTTTGTGCTGGTTAGTGTAATTATGTCGGGAGTAGACAGGGCCTAGAAGAGGAAATTTGGTGCACATGTAGTTGGATTTTTACCCTCGACCTTGTGGCCACACCATCTCTCCTTTTATTTTTACTTGACTGCAAGATAATGTTGACAAGACAAGTTTGGTTCCTTATTCATCATTCATTTTATTTTCATATCTCAATGCTCATTGTTATTGTCTAACACCTAATTTCCTCTAACATTTAACAAGAGCACTCCCGTTGGCCATGTCAAGGATTTACATTAGTAGTTTGCGCCATTTTCTCTCTAGGTAAACTTTTATTTCTTTGTTGTTGTGAAATATCCTTTACTGGTCATCAATTTTGAATATCATTACTGTATGAACCATAACCATTTAATTTTATTTCCCTTTTAGTGTGGCAGGAATAGTTGAAGCATTCCATGCATGCACCCTTTATTGGTAGCAGACGTCCCTATGGCGTTGTTCTTCTTTGCAACAACTTTAGGTATTATTACTTTCTCTTTTGTGTCTTCCTAGGTTTCCTTCATTCACCCACTACCATTCCATGACCTCTGGTTATATTTTTTCTCTCACTAAATTCCAAAAGAGAATTATACAAGCGGTCCAAAGAGTTGATTAGGTTTTGCATGACCACGAAAAGAGGAATGTATGGAGTTCCTCAACTATAGGTATACAATACTCTGAATTGGGTTTTTAAGTTTGGGTTAGATGCTTTTCCATTCCTATATTCATCTCTTCCTTGTTTTTCTGTTGCAGGTATTGGTAAAATATGGCTCAACTTCACTATACTCGAAGAAGGAATCGACTTCCAACTATAAATCCTACTTAATCTGTTGCAGGTCATTCTTCGTCGCATTTTCCATGGTATGGATGTTAAAAAGTAGGGTGTGATACGATATGGGTTGCTTAGTGCCGAACAAGGTCTCTTGTCCTGGAATCCTTACAGCTACATCTTCCTTACTAGGAAGTTTGATGTGTTAGTATATGGTTTTGTTGTCGCATGTTAGTTTTTTAATTTTTCCTGTAAAGTGGCCTCTAGCCTATGGAGTATATGGAACATCCGGGCTGAAAATGCCCTGAAAAATGAATTTCTTCCTTTGTTCAGTTATTTATATACTATGTGCAATCAGAACACCAAACTGATGTAATCCTCATGTTGGGGTTATTTTTTGGTTTAATTCAATTATTAAATTTCCCCATAAGTGGTTTTACCTGGTTACGCTAGATGTGTTAATTTTATTTTTGTTGTGTACTTTTGAAATCTATTCATAGTTCCACTTTTGGGAGTTATTCCATATCAATGTGTTGACGGGAAAATCTGTCCCGGCCAACAGCAGGGGATCTCCCCGGTAAAAGGTCCCAGTTAGACCTTGAACCGTTTGGGATAGGGATCCTGTCCGGGGTGTGGGTCCGGCTACCACTGATTTCTCCTTTGCTTTGGGTCTCGATTAAACTCTATAAAACAATGGATACACACCTAATCAACTGATACAAGACATATGATTGATGCATTAAACACGTATATAACACTATGCATAGCAAGAAAATTAATAAAGCATACACACCGAAGGAGGTGTCGTTAGAAACACATCTTTGGGGTTATGCTTGTGAGGTATTCTGACCACAAAAGAAATAGTTCTTTATGGCGAGATGCCCCTTTACTTCCTGAAAGATAAAATGAAATGCTAATAAACAAAGTCATTAACATCCATTAAGAGAGCAATGAAAAACTGAACATCATTAACACAAGCACAGATAGCCGTGATGCATAAATGATGCCATTAAGAGTGCAGCTTCATTAATCAAAGGATATTTGAAACTGTATAAGAAATACACACAGTGTTCGCACAACAAAACACATCAGATCCAACAAAGGGGTTTTTCAAAATTCTTGTATTCATGTTTCAATGTGTAATCCTCTAGTAATACAATATATTCAACTCGAGTCCCAAAAAAAAGCCCTTTGTACAAGCTCCCGAAGGAGTATTTATAATAAAAAATATGCCCTTTGGGTTTCCTTGACTTTTCATCTTCTTGAGTGTTGGGCTGCCTTGCGATCCAATCTTTTCTGTGACCTGCGACCTGAGCTGTTGTTGCGACCTGCGACCTGACTGGGTCGCGGGGTCGCAGGTTGTAAGAAAATGGCCAAGATGCGACCTTGCGACTAGGTCGCTGGGTCGCGGGGTTGCAACTTTCGGGAAAAATCAGAGGTGCGACATTGCGACCTGCTGGGATTCGTGACCTCGCGACCTTGGAAAACATGTGACTTGCAACCTCGCCAGATCTGCGACCTGCGACCTCCTGGGATTTGTGACCTGCGACTTCAAGCAGATTTGCGAATTTTATAGCAGTGTTCCTCATCTCATGTTCTTCGCTTTGAAAACCGGTCCTCTTGCTTGCTGGGAAAAACTCCAACTCATCGTGCAAACCCACAGCCTCCACCTGCAATCAGATAGCTTAGGTTACGCATCTTCATGATCTGATATTGATACTAAGAGCATGTCTAAATAATTGCAAAAATGAGAATAATAAACTTAGACCCCTGTGCGGTCAAGAATTTGTCATCAGAGAGAATGGCATGTGCAGGCTTTCCCTGCGCCTCTTCAACTACTGTAAATGCATATTAGTATGGTTGTAGACCGAGTTCGAAATGCAGACTCAATTGAACGACAGTGTTGATTTGGGCCACATGCTACTGTATTCTCCACAACGAAAACTAGGATGGGCTCTAATGATACTTTTGTCATGTTCGAAAGTTTGCGCCCAGATATTAATAAGGGAATGCCCCTTCGACATGCGGTTGGTCTGAGCGATAATTAAATGAAAAGTCCTTTGTTAAATATAAGGAGTGATCCTTCGAACAATAGCTCCCAATTCTTTGAACAGGGCTCACGAGTCTGCATGTTTGAGGGTGTTGTATTGTGGTAGCCCGACATGGAGGTAGAAACGCGACTCCTTGGTGAGGTTGCAAAGTCGCATAGTAGTGGGGGTTGCACTGTTGACCCGTTGTTGATTTTCTACGACTAGTGACCCAGAAAAAATGCAAACTACTGCTTTTCATGCACTGCGACCTCACAACCTGCCATAGCTTCACGTAGGTCGCAAAACCTGCTGTTTGGTCATTGTGCGACCTTGCGACTGGTTGCAGCTTCACGTGGGTCGCACGATCTGCTGTTTGAGCATTGTGCGACCTTGCGACTGGTCTCAGCTTCACTTAGGTCGAAAGATCTGCTATTTTCGTTTTGTTCATCAACGATGCATCGTAAAGGCCACCGTCCTCCTGATGGTGATGAGACCGTTATGGCTAAACCTGTGTGCATGCGTTTTGAATGAAATAGTATCGATTTCGAATTGGATCAACACATCCTTTGACACGCGGCGGAGAGCCAAGAATCACGCCGTGGACTACCTCATGCATGCTTCAACTGCACTTCCCATGGTTTAAGTCTTCATTGTAATGACAACAAGAGGAAACCACCCTCCATGCGCGGCTTTAATTGAGAATAGAAAAGGCAATGTACGCCTCTCATGATAGAAAGCGAGTGGAGAATGGTAAACAGCTGGTAATGACCGAAATCGGTGCTGACGAGAACGTCGAACCCGCTCCATTTCAGCCTTAAGTAACGAGGAGACCGAGTGATGCAGGAGAATTAAGGCCAATTTTCATTTTTCAATATGTAATAAAAGGGGGTGTGACATTTTAATTGTTTTATTAATTAATTTTAAATAAAATAGGAGATAAATTATAAAAGTGAGGATTTTGTAAATATTCTTTTATTAATTAAAAGGATATGAGAGAAATTAGTATTAAGTAGCAAAATTAGGAGTGGGAATTCTATGTACGGGACTTTGTTGAGTCCACACCTAAAAATTAGATTTAGTTGAGGATTAGGTGGAGAGATTTTTGGAGTGAATTAAATTCATTTTTATGTATAAATATGAGTGGGTTTTGTGAGGATAATACACTTGAATAGTTGAGAGCAGGTAAAATAGAATAGAGAGGAGAAGGTGAGGCTTGGACAGCTAAAGCTTGTAAGCCTCCGGGCAATTGGAAGGCCATGAATGTTGAATATCTGGCAAAGATAAAGTTTGTAAGTATTTTTCATTATCAATATTGAAGACTGTGTTTTTCAAAACTATGTGGGTCGATTGTATGAACTGAGAGTGAATATTCACTTATTTAAATGCGTGTGATTGAACACTGTTGTATTAATCTCTGAATAGATCAAAGACATTGAAAGAATTCACCATAGAATTTTAAGTTGAGGAATATAATTGCTTGACTGAAATGAGTATCGTGTAAGACATGTTGATGGAAATTTTAGTCTTGTAATGTAATTATGGGGTCGTGAAATTCTGGAGTTTGAAATCCATTGTGATTTTGTTAAATGGAATTAAAATACACAGCAGTTAATTGCCAGGATGCATCGTAGGGGTTACTTGACTACAGAATTCATGTATTAAAGAACTCAAAAAATCTTCTACAGATCTTTTGAAACCCAAATTGAAGACATAATGAGCATGGCTACATAAATTATGGTCTGTAGCGTTGAAAATTCTTCAAATTCAGAATTGGACAAGCGTAAATCAATGGCGCAGGCTGTTGTTTTTTTAAAACTCTGTTTATTCATTTGGAACTCAATTAAAATCGATTTTAATTGTTTAATCCAATAGCAGTGAAGGAGAATGCGTCATGAAGGTTTGAAGTTGGAATTTTTTGACAAGCAAATCCAAAGGATGGATGCAGAGATTGTTAAATTCTCTATGCAAACTATAGGATGAAGGCGGACTTTCAAAGAAAATGTATTGTTTAAAATTACAGAGTTCACACGTGAAAGGATCATGAATGCGTACATCAGCGTATAAGAATGGAGTGAATATGAAATTAGTTGAATCAATGTGTTGATATTCGATTTCAATGAAAGACTGGCTTTGAATCTTCCTAGCCGGACGTTGAGGTAGAAGAAGCGTGGTAAAAAATGAATAAAGAGAGGCGCAATTGAATTGCGTAAGTGGTTTAATCTGGTGTGGTCGAGGTTTACTGTGTGGGCCAATGCACACAATTGCAGAGGCATAACTAATGTAATGTGACTGGTAAGTTGCGGTTGAATATTATTCAGCTTTTGAACAAATCTGAACTTTATGAAATTGCTACAGCTAAGGAACTGAGCATGGAGTGAAGTGAATTGGAGGAAGTTACAGTGGCATTGACTGTCCAATCAGACAAAGTCAACCAGTGAAGTATGAAGGTATGTGAATTAAATGAGTTTTCCAGAAATAGAATTCAATCGATTTCCATGTTCTAAAGTAAATCGAATGGCAGCTGAATTGGGTTTCGTGGAAGCCACAGTAATGAAATGCAGAATGAATCGATTGCAGCGTTCATGGAGGTAAGCACGTTTGTATTTACTGTGACCAGATTTGTTATTATGTTGAGTGGAATGGGTATAAGTTGTTGGGAAAATATTATTTTGAATGGCGATGATTGCGTAGAGGTTGGATTTGATAAAAAAATGTCTAGCTTGTTAAAAGACAAAGGCGCACTTATATAATTGAACCAAAGTTCATTTGTAAACCTGTGGCACTTTGGGCCATTGAAGTGGTGTACTGTGATAGCTTTGCAATTTGTTTGGAGGCTGATGCCAAGACTCCACCAACATTTCTTAAAGCCTGTCAGCACTGGGAAAATGAAGGATTCAAGCAGTATTGCATATCTTTGCAGAAAATTATAGATAAAGCTTTGGATAACGCCTCTCACGATGTACAACAGAAGGCAGAGGAAGCCTTTGTACAAGTGGTAAGGAATGAAGTTGAGTTTTGGAATATGAGTTATTATGACCATAATTGAAAAGTCATTTTGGAACATTGAAAAGCTTTATTATATTGGAATTGGTTTTGATGCGAAAGTATTTGAGTTTATGAAGTTGGGTTTGATTTCAATTATGGTTTTTATAAACCATGAGATTATAACCGTATGAGACAGGCTTCCGCGAATGATAATGTATATAATTTCCCAGACTTGGAGTGTTATGTGGGTAGTTATTGGATTGCACATGTTATATGTAGGAAAGAGGAAAGATTCTGGGTTATGCAGGGTTGCCTGCATCATTTTGGTATCAGAGCTGGAATAGGTCTGTGTAAAGATTCAAGTTTTTTTAATTGAGTTAATTGCATGTGATAAATGAATGAGAGATTTTGAAACAGGTGAAGGTTATAGCACAGAGAGGCAAGTGCAGCTGAGGAATGAAGCGAGATCAACAAGATCTTGAAAGGTGAGATTGTGTAGTTGATATTTAACTTTGGTTTGAAGACTGTTTGCAGAATTTGGTTGCAGGCATAGTGAAGGAATCTCAGCAGGAAGAAGTAGATCGCAGCTGGAGTGCAGTGATGAGAGAGTCCAAAAAAGGATTCTAAGTGAGTGGCAGAACCTGAAGATTCAATAGAGGTTGAATAAAGTTGCAGATGAGTGAAGCTTGAAGGAGCAGTGGAGAAATGCTCGAAGGTTCCAGCAGAGAACTAGTGATTACCAAGAGACCAGATCCGGAGGAAGGGATTGGTGAGGTAAGTGGCAGCAGAAGAGTTTACTGTTGCAGAGGCTTGATGCAACTCATGGGTGAGAAAATCATGGCAAAGGAAATGACTACTGAAAGTCATAAAGGAGAGAGCAGAGGTTCAGAGAGAAGCCACAGTAGAATGAGGGAGAACGATGCCAAGACAAGTGGCATATTGAAGCAGTGGAATGATGAGGAATACGAGAAAGGGAAAGCTGAGATCGTGGTTCATCTGGAGTTATTGATGGAATTGTTACAGGAAAATGTGAGAGACCAGAGATATGGTTGGCTAATGAGGAAGAGAGTGAAGTGGCAGAGGCTACAACAGAAAAGAGATCGACAGATAAACATGCAGTTAACGGAAGAGCTGAGGAAGCTCGAGCAGATGATGGATGTACAGTTGAGACATGAAGAAATCAGAGCAACTGAGTTGAAAGGGGAGGTTTCCATTGATGAAACAGAGGAGGAGATCATTGATGATTTCCTGAACTATTGGGCAGATCCAGATCAGCTGGATAATGTAGAAACGTGTATTTTTATAGCTGACAATTGTGATGTGATTACAGGTTTTACTGAAGAGGATGTGCAATCTTGTGAAGCTGTCGCAAGTGTGGAAAAGTATATTTCAGGAGATAGGTACTCTGAAGAAGGAAGCAGTGATGTGTTTGTACTTGAAGCTGTTGCAATACAAGAGGAAGTTCTTGTGGATGCTGAAGAAGAGAATCATTCTGAAGCACAGATAGGGGAAGTAACAGTTGATACTGTTGAACATTTTATGCAAACTGAAAGTTTATGTATGAATGTAGGTGATGATGATATGCTTCAGCAATACCACAGAGAAATTGCATTGTTGGAATATTTTTTGATGAATTCAGAGTATGATAGAGAGATTGTAGCAGACGAAAGAGTTCAGTACAGTGAACGAGAGCAGAAAGACATCTTGGAGACAGATGGTGTGAAGGAAAGACTGGTTCACAGTCTTGAGAGTTCTTCAGAGAATTATTTGGGAAAAGAGAATCAACATACTGATGTGCTGATGGACAAGGGAATTTCAGAGCGGCATACTAAAATGTTTCCAGCAGCAGCAGAAGGGGCACTGAAGCCTTATGTTTTTTATTCTAACAATTGTTTTGTGAGTACAGGTTTTATTGCAGATGCTGGAGAAAATATATTAGACAGAGAAATTGAACTGATGAGGCGGATGATGATGAAAGTATCCCAGAAAAGGCCAGCAGTAGTAAAACAAAGGAGAAGCAGCAAAAGAAAGACAACAGAAGATTGTGAAAGCATAGTCAGTGGGGCAATGCAACATAAAGTGTGGAGACCTGGAGAAGAACAGCAGATAGAATCAACGACAAGTGGGAAGTTGCAGCACAAGATATGGGATCCAGGCATACACAGATCTGAACACATGATCAGGCGATCATGTTAAATTTCAACCTTGGGAGTCTGATGCAGGAGCATCAAGGCCAATTTTCATTTTTCAATATGTAATAAAAGGGGGTGTGACATTTTAATTGTTTTATTAATTAATTTTAAATAAAATAGGAGATAAATTATAAAAGTGAGGATTTTGTAAATATTCTTTTATTAATTAAAAGGATATGAGAGAAATTAGTATTAAGTAGCAAAATTAGGAGTGGGAATTAGATATGTATGGGACTTTGTTGAGTCCACACCTAAAAATTAGATTTAGTTGAGGATTAGGTGGAGAGATTTTTGGAGTGAATTAAATTCATTTTTATGTATAAATATGAGTGGGTTTTGTGAGGAGAATACACTTGAATAGTTGAGAGCAGGTAAAATAGAATAGAGAGGAGAAGGTGAGGCTTGGACAGCTAAAGCTTGTAAGCCTCTGGGCAATTGGAAGGCCATGAATGTTGAATATCTGGCAAAGATAAAGTTTGTAAGTATTTTTCATTATTAATATTGAAGACTGTGTTTTTCAGAACTATGTGGGTCGATTGTATGAACTAAGAGTGAATATTCACTTATTTAAATGCGTGTGATTGAACACTGTTGTATTAATCTCTGAATAGATCGAAGACATTGAAAAAATTCACCATAGACTTTTAAGTTGAGGAATATAATTGCTTGACTAAAATAAGTATCGTGTAAGACATGTTGATGGAACTTTCAGTCTTGTAATGTAATTATGGGGTCGTGAAATTCTGGAGTTTGAAATCCGTTGTGATTTTGTTAAATGGAATTAAAATACACAATAGTTAATTGCCAGGATGCATCGTAGGGGTTACTTGACTACAGAATTCATGTATTAAAGAACTCAAACAATATTCTACAGATCTTTTGAAACTCGAATTGAAGACATAATGAGCATGGATACATAAATTATGGTCTGTAGCGTTGAAAATTATTCAAATTCAGAATTGGACAAGCGTAAATCAATGGCGCAGGCTGTTGTTTTTTTAAAACTCTGTTTATTCATTTGGAACTCAATTACAATCGATTTTAATTGTTGAATCCAATAGCAGTGAAGGAGAATGCGTCATGAAGGTTTGAAGTTGGAAAGTTTTGACAAGCAAATCCAAAGGATGGATGCAGAGATTGTTAAATTCTCTGTGCAAACTGTAGGATGAAGGCGGACTTTCAAAGAAAATGTGTTGTTTAAAATTACAGAGTTCACACGTGAAAGGATCATGAACGCGTACAGAAGCATATAAGAATGGAGTGAATCTGAAATTAGTTGAATCGATGTGTTGATATTTGATTTCAATGAAAGACTGGCTTTGAATCTTCCCAGCCGGACGTTGAGGTAGAAGAAGCGTGGTCAAAACTAAATAAAGAGAGGCACAATTGAATTGCGTAAGTGGTTTAATCTGGTGTGGTCGAGGTTTACTGTGTGGGCCAACGCACACAATTGCAGAGGCATAAATAATGTAATGTGACTGGTAAGTTGCGGTTGAATATTATTAAGCTTTTGAACAAATCTGAACTTTATGAAATTGCTACAGTGAAGGAACTGAGCATGGAGTGAAGCGAATTGGAGGAAGTTACAGTGGCATTGACTGTCCAATCAGACAAAGTCAACCAGTGAAGTATGAAGGTATGTGAATTAATTGAGTTTTCCGGAAATAGAATTCAATCGATTTCCATGTTCTAAAGTAAATCGAATGGTAGCTAAATGGGGTTTCATGGAAGCCACAGTAATGAAATGCAGAATGAATCGATTGCAGCGTTCATGGAAGTAAGCACGTTTGTATTTATCGTGACCAGATTTGTTATTGTGTTGAGTGGAATGGGTATAAGTTGTTGGGCAAATATTATTTTGAATGGCGATGATTGCGTAGAGGTTGGATTTGATAAAAAAATGTCTAGCTTGTTAAAAGACAAAGGTGCACTTATATAATTGAACCAAAGTTCATTTGTAAACCTGTGGCACTTTGGGCCATTGAAGTGGTGTACTGTGATAGCTTTGCAATTTTTTTGGAGGCTGATGCCAAGACTCCACCAGCGTTGCTTGAAGCCTGTCAGTGCTGGGAAAACGAAGGATTCAAGCAGTATTGCATATCTTTGCAGAAAATTGCAGATAAAGCTTTGGATAACGCCTCTCACGATGTACAACAAAAGGCAGAGGAAGCCTTTGTACAAGTGGTAAGGAATGAAGTTGAGTTTTGGAATATGAGTTATGATGACCATAATTGAAAAGTCATTTTGGAACATTAAAAAGCTTTATTATCTTGGAATTGGTTTTGATGCGAAAGTATTTGAGTTTATGAAGTTGGGTTTGATTTCAAGTATGGTTTTTATAAACCATGAGATTATAACCGTATGAGACAAGCTTCCACGAATGATAATGTATATAATTGCCCAGACTTGGAGTGTTATGTGGGCAGTTATTGGATTGCACATGTTATATGTAGGAAAGAGGAAAGATTATGGGTTATGCAGGGTTGTCTGCATCACCGAGTTAAAAAACCAGAAGTTGCATATAACACCAATTATCATTATTAAACCTATGTTCAAGGATTTGGATGAATTTTGACTATATTGAACCAGCATTATCATAATATGTTGGCTGCCACTCCAGGTTGGTCATGCCCATGTTTAAAACGTAAATTTTGACCATCATTATCTCCGCTTTAACGTTCACCATAATTCAAGTCTCCACCGGCGCCATGCTTGCATGTTATCATAGATTTATTACGATGTTGGGCTTCACAAAATATGGCCGTTATATGTATATGCCGCGCATTTTTATTATGGATTGAAAACCTGGCATTGGACGTGTGGCTCCATGCAACATTTTATATGGTTCTACTCACCACCTCACATGGTTTTGAAAACGTGTGTTTCAACGTAAGTTGTTTGACCGTCAACCCTGCCCTCTTTTGACCATAAATGTCACAATGCCGTGGTGGGTTAGTTATGATGTTTCGCTCCTATATATCCATTCCAACGTTGAAAACCTCAGCACACACTATGGTTTGGAAACCATATGGGTTTGCGCCTTGGTGTAAATTTGCAATGTAACCTTGGCCCATTAATGTGTGCCCACTTACAACGGTTTCACATAGTTCTGCTCCCACGATCTGCTATGATTTTGACACCATACGATTTTTTACTTGCCTTGTTTTAATTATATAATATCAAAACCATAACCCTGGTCCATCGAGTGTGCGTCCACCGTGTAGCTTTAAGTTCAACAAAGACTTTCTTCTCACAGGTGCGTTTAGATATTTGAAAATTTTTCGAAACTATTAATGCACCAATTTCCCTAACAATCAAGCCTAAATCTCGCCAACAAACCTACACCTGTACTTTGATGGATGATGAGGTACTGAAAGAAGCAATCCAAACTTAATCACCGAATTGACAGTGGTGACTCTTCAAATACTTATCATGATGCATTTTTAACCTGTGAACCATTTCATTCAACTGCGAGAAAGTAGAAAATCCCTTTTAGCTGTGCAGTTGTCTTGCCACCATCAGCATGTGCGCTTTCACACTGCATTTTGGCACGAAAAAGCCTTGAGTGAGATTGTCGTCCTCTAGGGAATTCTTCTAAGTCTACTTTGTTCACCGGGCTATACTTCAGGCTAGAATTGCCAAAGTGGTGGAATATGTTCCTTTGCGTGCAGACCTCGGCATGGATTTCACATTGTGCAGGATCTTCAAAATTTCCTTTTTGAATTTATGCTTATTTTGTCTCCTCCTAAAATAGTAGCAATAGGGATTGTCTCTTGATCAACACCCTCACCAAAATGCAACTTCCTGCTAATTATGTCTTCATCATTTCATCCTCAAATACTCTTATCCTCAAGGTCATCAAGAACTGATAGAGCAACACCATGATGAGTAAGCATGTTATCTTCTTCCAACTGATAATGTGTATTTTCCTTCTTAAGCATTCGTGATTGTCGCTCACGCTGGAATCTAGTGATAGCCTTATCTGCATCTTTAAGAGCGTCATCATTTTCCCCAGACTGCATGTCCAAGAAAACATCAACTTTGCCACTTTGTGTGTATTCTTGTAAGAGAGTCTTCTTTCTCGTGATTGACAACTTCCCTAACCATTGTGCTATTGTTAGTTGGGTTCCAATCTCTTCTTCCTAACATGATGGTGACAGTCTGGGGTATATCATCCGTGGGATTGCCTGCACGTAACATTATAACACTAATTAGTTTATAGTTACCTTTTAGAGAACGGTGCCCCCCAAATAATAAATATTAGACTATGAGCTCAGTGACGTGTTAAAACAAAGTGCCTTGACAATCCATGATGCAAGCACTCTTGATGTAATTACACACAAGTTTCCATTTGAATGTATGCATGGCGATCCTCCGCACATGGCGTGATTGCAACCACAACATCTGGTCATGATGGCGAGACAACTCATGAGGGGTTGGGGATATGTCGTTGGGATGTCACTGATTGCGGGTTGGGTGAAAGACTTTAACGCCTAAGCGAGCAGAGGGGGAACCCGAAATTTTAAATATACCCAAAATTTTGGGTGGTGTTGTAACGGCTACAACACAATGACAATGTTATATACGTGATTTCCGACTAATTTGGCATACTTGTTGTATTATGCACTACATGAATGTACTGGGTCGCCTGATCCTAGAAATCTATATATTTAATCTTCCTTAGATATCTGCGATAGTTACATCAACATTTAGTTACTTTCAATTGGATGAGTTATAAGTATACTGAAAGTTACCATGAATCCCATTTTTTGTCTTTAAGGCCGATATAACATCTGGTTGTGATTGTTTCTACATCATACCCATTGATACTATTTTCCAAAGGATAAAATCGTCTAATAGCCGCACTATAAATAATGCTGAACAAGATTTGAATCCATTACTACCCTTGAGTGCTCTAACTTGTTGAAGGAACAATAGAAACATCTCGTTATCACACTTAGTTTTTTTTTTCTTTTGTATTGGTTGTGACTAATGATTAACGACTGTATAATTATGACTATAAGATTTGTTGGAAATATTAATTTCAACCGTGACTGAAAACAGCAGGAGCAAGAATTTTTTGTTGTTGTGTGCACTCCATTGTGCATTTAAATCCTGCATTCAAAGTCTGAAAAAATAAATTTCTTTTCGACAAAGGCCGTGGCCTGTTCACTGTGTAAATTTGTGGTCTACACCACGTTACCTCCCCATTTAAAACCTCCCACCAACCAACATAACTACCACTGTTTGTTTTACTGTCGTTTCATTTTGATTTAAATGGGCCACGTCAAGTGGTGGAATCCATCTCCGCCAACACAACACCAATGGGCCAATCAACGCCCTATCGCATAGAAAATAGGCTGACATGGACAAGCCCCAAACAGAGTCAATAAGAAATTATTTTGTGAATTAAGATTTATCGTGCGTTCAGATGCTTATGTCATCAAACTCATATTTGGATGCGATAAGCATTCATTAAATCCTCCTAATTTTGTTTGAAGTCCACTGGGGTCCACCTCCAGCCAATGAGAAGCCAATCACGTAGCTTTGGAGTCCAGTCAGCGGGTGCACCAAATGATGCAACATGTTAACGTCCACCCAGATCAGCGGGTGCGATTATCATTGATCTTAGATCAATGGTAACCCGCAGGCACAAATAGCCCACTGTATAAAGCCGAGGGGTGCCTTTGCAGTTGACTTTGACCATCATTCTTTGACTGAAGATCGACAGTGGATATTCACTGCGGGAGCACAATGTCGATGGTCAATCCAGACCATGAGGTGCCTTTGCAGTGACACATCGCGAAGAGCCAATGCTTATTAATGTAGTATGGGTCATTTTGACAGGTCAAGTACAAGTTGTTGAGCAACATCATTAAATTAGATTAGGTTTTACAGGTCAAGAAATTTTTTTCATATATGTATTGTAATTTTGTTTTTACGTAGATGGTAAGATAGTTAGACTGTTTTGTACTGTGTTTGTGTTATTGAAGAAAGAGAGAAGATTTCTGTAACGCCATGTGTGAAGCAGCTTGAATTTTTTTTTTGTAATCCTGAATAGAAGATTCAGAAGAAGAAATTGTCATTTTGTAATAGCTTTTCAAAGTTTAATGAAAGAAGTTTTTTGTTGCATCTCTGTCAATAGTTTTTAAATGATTTCTCTGTGTTAGGAGGATTTTATTCTTTCTCTGTGTTTGGAATATTTCAGAAATTCTGACATGGTATCAGAGCTAGTCCAGGCTCTTTGACGTTGTCAAAGAAGCTGAAGGAAGAAGTTTGTTGCAGGTTTTGACTAGCAGTGTGAAGGCTCAGAAAAGTCCAGGTATTTATCAAAATAGAGTTTGAGTTTGTTTTAAAGAATGCAGTCCTCAGAGACAGTTTATTTAAAAACACAGTCAAGTTTTTTAAAGAATAGTTCAGAAAGCTAGCCATGGTAGGAGCCAACACAAGCACGAGTATAGGAAATAATCAACTCCCATAGTTTAATGAGAAGAACTATGAATATTGGGCAATCACAATGAGAGCCATGTTTGCCTCTCAAGATTTATGGGAGCTAGTTGAAGATGGTCTAGAAGAACCAATAGATGAAAATGCATTTAATGTCTTAACACAAGCAGAGAAGGATTTTCTGAAGAGCCATAGGAAGAAAAGAAGAATAGTGGAAAAAATATTGAGGAGCTTACCCTCAAGGTTTGATGTGATAGTCACAACCACTGAAGAGACAAAATATCTCTCAAGATTTACAGTTGATGAAATTCATGCATCTTTGATGACCCATGAACAAAGATTGGGTAGAACAACAAACTCATCTTTGGAGCATGCCTTCAAGACCCAAATGTCTTTTGGAAGAGGAAGAGGTCAAGGCAGAGGAAAATACAGAGGAAAATGAAGAGACAGAAGCCAAAACAGAGGAAGAAGTATCCCTTCAAATACAAGTGGAAGGGGCAGTAAGAAAAATAAGAACCAAGGCCAAGGCAGCAACCAACAAGGGGGACAAAACCAAGCACATGGACAAATGTATGATAAATCCAAAGTCCAATGTTATTACTGTAAGAAGTATGGGCATTATGCCAATGAATGTAGGAAGAAACATAGTGACATGGGTAATAGAACCAGCGCTAATTTTACTAAAGAAAATATCAGTCAAGAGAAGTAGTTTTTAGCATGTAATATGGTTGAAGAAAAGAGTGAAGATATACGGTTTCTAGATTCAGGATGTAGCAACCATATGACTGGAAAAATTTCCATGTTTTCCATGTTAGATGAAAATGTAAGGTCTCAAGTAACATTGGGGACAGACAGTAAGGTCTCTGTCATGGGAAAAGACAAAGTAAGTGTTTTGACAAAGAAAGGAGAAGGAAGAACCATATTAGATGTTTATTATGTGCCTGGTATGAAGTGTAACCTTTTGAGCATTGGAAAACTCATTCATAAAGGCTACAATGTTTTCTTTGAAGATGATGTATGCACCATCATGGTTAAACCACCAAGCAAGAAATGCACTGCACAACTGAAGATGACAAAAAACAGAATGTTCTCTCTCAAGATGAGAGAAGATTTGAAGAAAGGAGCTGAAATGGTAGCAGTAACACAAGAGACATTCCAAAGAGAAGCAAAAGATGAAAATTGGTTATGGCACTTGAGATTTGGAAATCTCAACTTTGGAGGTCTAAATTTGTTGCATAGGAAAGGAATGGTAAAGGGATTACCATTATTTGAGAAACCAAATAGCCTATGTGAAGGCTTCATCTTTGGAAAACAACATAGAGAAAGCTTTCCATCAGGAAAGAGCATAAGGGCAATGGCACCCTTAGAAATTGTCCATTCAGATTTGTGTGGACCAATGCAAACACCATCATTAACATGAAGCCACTACATGCTGACCTTCATTAATGATTTCACAATAAAAACATGGGTTTAATTTTTGAAATTTAAAAATGAAGTGTTTGAGAAATTCTGCCACTTTAAAGCTCTTGTAGAGAATCAAAGTGGGCAACATATCAAGGTATTAAGAACAGAAATAGGAGGAGAATATATCTCAAAAGAATTTCTGGGATTTTACAAAGAAAATGGGATTCATAAGAAATTTATAGCAAGGTATACACCGCAGCAAAATGGAGTTGCTGAAAGGAAAAACCGAACCATCATGGACATGGTAAGAAGTATGCTAAAGGAAAAACATTTTCCAAATGAATATTGGGCTGAAGCTGTACATTGTGCAACATACATCTTGAATAGATGCCCAACCAAAGCTGTAATGAACAGAGTTCCGGAAGAAGCATGGAGTGGCATAAAACAGTTTGTCACACACATGAAAGTTTTTGGTTGTGTGACTTATGCATACATTCCAGATCAGCTAAGGAAGAAGTTGAAAAGTAAGGGGGAGAAATGCATATTTATTGGATACAGTGAAGAATCAAAGGCATACCGACTATATAACCCATTCACCAAGAAGTTTTTTATAAGCAGAGATGTACAGTTCATTGAGGAAGAAGCTTGGGATGGAAGTATTGAGAAAACAGTGAATGTAAAAATCTATTTGTCTCATGATAATAATGAGGAAGAGATGGCTGAAATACATCCCTCATTAGCAGCACCACCTCCACCAACACAAGGACAACAAGGGACACCACAAGCAGGTATGAGAACACCCTTGAGAAGTGATGTCAGTGCTTCTCCAAGCACATCACAAGGAGCAGATTTGAGTGCTTCTACAAGCACAAGTTCAACAAGTGAAAGAGGAACCAGATTCAGAAGTATGAATGAAATTTATGAGCAAGAGGCAACAAATTAAGGTATGAACTCTTTATTTGCATTGAATTGTCATGTAGATGATCCTATTCATTTTGAGTAAGCTATAAAAGATAAGAAATGAATAGATGATACAGATGAAGAGATAAATTCCATAGAGAAAAATAAGACATGGGAACTAGTTGATCTCCCAAAAGGCAAAGAAGTAATTGGAGTAAAATGGGTTTGTAAAACCAAGAGCAATGCTAAAGGTAAGATTGAAAGGCACAAGGCTAGACTTGTGAAAGGCTATAAGAAACAACAAGGAAGAGATTATGAATAAACTTTTGCATCAGTTGCAAGAATGGAAACAATAAGAGCAATGTTTTACATAGCAGCACAACACAAGTGGAAAGTTTACCAAATGGATGTGAAATCATCATTCCTAAATGGAGTATTGATGGAAGAGACTTATGTTGAACAACCTCTGAGCTATGAGAAAGAAGGCCAAGAGCACAAATTTTGCAGATTGAAGAAATATTTTTATGGGCTAAAACAAGCACGAAGAGCATGGTACAGTAGGATATATGCCTATCTACTGGAAAATGGGTTTGAAAAATGTGAAGGAGAACCCACATTATACATCAAGGATAAATATGGTAACATGTTGATTGTTGCTTTATATGTTGATGATGTGTTATTCATAGGTAATGATGCTTACCTCATTGAGAATTTTAAAACAGTCATGAAGGATGAATTTGAGATGACTGATATGGAATTGCTGAGATACTTCTTAGGAATAGAAGTAGAGAAAAATGAAAATAAGATTTTTATCTCTCAAGCTAAATATGTAAATGAATTTTTGGAAATATTTAACATGCAGGATTGCAAGGCAGCAATTACTCCTATAGTGATGGGATTGAAGTTGATCAAAGAAGACAAATGCAAGGATTTTGATCCAAGTTTGTACAAAAGCATAGTTGGAAGCCTCATGTATTTGACTACAACTAGGCCGAATATTATGCATGCTGTGAGTTTAATTTTCAGATTTATGGAAAGGCCAAAAGAGGCACATTGGCAAGCAACAAAAAGAATTATGAGGTATGTGAAAGGAACAAAGAGTAATTTTATACACCACTTTAGAAAATTTTGAATTCATTGGATATACTGACAGTGATTGGGATGGAAGTATAGATGACAGGAAAATCATCTCTGGTTATGTTTTTCATATTGGATCAGGATCCATTTCATGGGCTTCTAAGCAACAACCAATTATGGCTTTAAATACAATAGAGGCAGAGTATGTGGCAGCTACAACAACATGTCAAGCATTATGGATGAGAAGAATGTTGAGGAGTTTGTGTCATGAACATGTAAAATGCACAACAATTTATTATGATAATAGCTCAGCAATAGCATTGTCAAAGAATTCAGTGTTTCACAAAAGAACGAAACACATTGATACCAAGTATCACTACATCAGAGAGTTCGTGAGAAATGGTTAAATTGTTTTGTAACATTGCAGAACTGAAGAACAATTTGTTGATATACTGACAAAACCATTGGGGTAGAAAAGTTTTAATTATTTGAGAAAATGTTTGGGTATGCGAGAAAATCTAGCAGTTGAAATTAAGGGGGAGTGTTGGAAATATTAATTCCAACTGTGACTATGAATAGCAGGAGCAAGAATTTTTTGTTGTTGTGTGCACTCCATTGTGCATTTAAATCTGCATTCAAAGCCTGCAAAACTAAATTTCTTTTTGACAAAGGCCGTAGCCCGTTCACTGTGTAAACTCGTGGTCTGCACCACGTTACCTCTGCGTTAAAACCTCCCACCAACCAACATAACTCCCGCTGTTTGATTTAACACCGTTTCATTTTGAGTTAAATGGGCCACGTCAAGTGGTGGAACCAATCTCTGCCAACGCAACACCAATGGGCCAATCAACACCCTATCACATAGAAAATAGGTTGACATGGACAAGCCCCAAACAGACCCGATAATAAATTCTTTCACGAATTAAGTTTTATCGCGCGTCTGCATGCTTATGTCATCAAACTCATATTTGGATGTGATATGCATTCATTAAATCTGCCTGATTTTGTTTGAAGTCTGCCGGGGTCCACCTCCATCCAATGGGAAGTCGATCACGTAGCTTTGGAGTCCAGTCAGCAGGGACACCAAATGATGCGACATGTTAACGTCTGCCCAGATCAACAGGTGCGATTATCATTGATCTTAGATCAATGGTAACCCGCGGGCACAAATAGCTCGATGTTTAAAGCCGAGGGGTGCCTACGCAGTTGACTTTGGCCATCGTGCTTTGACCGAAGATTGACGGTGGATATTCACTGCGGGAGCACAACGCCGATGGTTAGTCCAGACCATGAGGTGCCTCCACAGTGATGCACCACGAAGAGCCAATGCCGATTAATGTAGTATGTGTGATTTTGACAGGCCAAGTACAAGTTGTTGAACAACAACATTAAATTAGATTAGGTTTTATAGGTCATGACAAAATTTTCATATATGTAATGTAATTTTTGTTTTTATGTAGATGGTAAGATAGTTAGTCTGTTTTGGACTGTGTGTTTTATTGAAGACAGAGAGAAGATTTTTGTAACGCTGTGTGTGAAGCAGCTTGAAATTTTTTTTTGTAATCTCGAACAGAAGATTCAGAAGAAGAAATTGTCATTTTGTATTAGCTTTTCAAAGTTTAATGAAAGAAATTTTTTGTTGCATCTCTGTCAACAATTTTTAAAAAAATTCTCTGTGTTAAGAGGAGAGATTTTGTTCTCTCTCTGTGTGTTTGGAATATTTCATAAATTTCGACAAGATTGGTGCTATAACCCATTTCCTCTCTCACTGTAGGCTGTCATCCAAATCACTTAATCCTTCCAGACTTAGGATATAATTGTTAGATGTACAGTAATTCCAACCTACTCACTGACAACATTTAATATAGAAATGGTCTCACACTCTCTCGAGGGTTCTTAGCTTCCTGAAGAAGCTATTGCCACCAACATTCTAGATAATCTAGAAGCTTCCTCATTCTGTATAAAAACCATTCTGTGTAAATGGAAAGTAAGAAGTTAAGTTTGTGTAAAAGCTGCGTTCTCTGTTATGGTATTAGAACTCCTCAGGGAGTCTTTTGTTTCTGTCATAATATCAGAGCTCCTTCATTAGAGTCTTCTGTTTCTTTCAATAATTCCTACAAATGCTGATTATTATTTTTTTTGGTTGAATCCATTTCGTTTTTATGCATGCAAAATATGTTGTTATTTAAGTTTGGTTAAGCCATATTATTATCTCTTGTTGTTTTACAACCATACATGACTCTTTTTTCGCTAGATAACGAACCACCTAGTTGTGGAATTGAGTCTCGACTCCACCCTTTTTTTGGGTTGTTATCTCAAATTCGAAACACTTATTTTCATGGGGATAAATTTTCGTTGAAGTATATTAGTTGGTGGAGATCGGTGTGGTTCCAGATTTTATTTATTTTGTTTATTAAGTGTTTATCAAAAAAATATATGGATTTTACTTCTCAGGTGAATGGTTTTTCTTTTCAATAAGTAATTTCTGTTAACATAATCGTAATTATGCTTTAACACAAAACTTTCTATCTATCGCTTTGTCCACCTTAATTTTTTTCTCCTATGTTATACCTTCTTGGAATTTACACACGTATCACTTTATTCTAAACAAAAAAAACCCAAAAGACATACTTATGCAATTCACTTCTCATCACTCCAACTATGGCATAACACATATAGAGATAAATTAATTCATAAAAGAATATAATTGATCCCTTCTGTCCTTATTAGTTTATATCCATAGTAAATCAGCAAACTACTGACGGTTCAATACCTTTGAGTTTATATTCTGGAAATTAAAACAACATTTCAGTTATATCTTAAATACAGATAGAGACTAACAAAATAATCCCAACCATAATAGCTGACTGGAAAAATTACTCGTCATCTAGGCACGCTCCTCTAGACAACGAATTGTATCTTTAAGTTCTCTCCTGACCTAATACTTCCTTGCCACCAAAATCAACAGGTTGTTGATTGATTTCTGACTAGTATATTTTATAATTTTTCTTCCCAACAAAGTTTTGGCATCTTCTTGCTTTTTTGGGTCTGCCAACTCAATTTCGTAGGCCTTTGTGTTTTTTCTTTTTTCCTTTTTCGAAAAATATACTTTCCTTTTTCATTTTAATGCTACATTTTAATCCGGCATTGATTTATTTCACCCTGACTGAGTAACTTCCTCTACCAAATGGTTTATTATTACACTTTTTCCTATCGTAATAAATCTACAATGTTTCTCTTAGTAATTTTAGAAGATTTCTACTGAAGGAACAATTTTAATTTATCCATTCACTATTATTTACAATTGGCAAGAAATATTTTGACTCTGGTGCCTTTCTCTTGAATAATTTCCAAAAGTTTATTTATTAAAATAATAGATCAATCACATTACATAATTTTTTCAACATATATTTCACAAATTCAACCTGGATTCTTTATCCATCGCACCTAAAAATAGTCCAGGTCCAAAAATAATAATTACTAACATAAAAAGCTAGAGATGTTAATAAACCTGCATTGGCACCCAAAAACTCGCATGGGAAGACTTCTCACTAACAAGATTAAGACTCAATAAGAAATTACTATTTGTATGGTCAAGCTTCTAGAAAAAATAGATAGCATCAATAGGAAAGTCACTCTTCTAACCAAGAAAATTAGGGCACATACTCTAATCATGGGCACATACTCCTCATTGTCGGATACTGATGATGATCCTTAACTTCCAGATCAGGCACATAATTCAACTGAATGAGAAAATTCATGGCTCATGCTAATTCTTAAGCTAATATTTTATTTTCCAATATGATTATGTATTTCAGTTTTTTTTAGTATTCTATATTTAGACCTCTCTACTTATTTTGTTTTATCAATTCAATATATTGGGAATACTAGAAACAATCTTAAAATTTTGAGCTTATGTTACTAATTTGGTTTCCCCTAGTAGTGATTATCAATTTTGTAAATATGTATTTTTCTTAGTAATATAAACTATCTCATCTTACTATATTCAAAAATAGTTTGACAAGATAGAAAGTTTTAAATAAAACAAACAATTAAAAAACTTATTTCATTTATGATTTTTTTCTCTATTTTTTATTAATTTGTATTATTAATTTTTTTTTCAATTCAATTATATTATAAATATACAATTTTCGATCTATAAAATAATAGAAAATTAAAAATTATGATCCTTAACTTCAACAAAAATTAACAGTTGACGGTTGATTATAACCATGGCTCAATTTTTATCACTTAACAAACATACAACAATCATACGCAAACGAGCTATAACATATGAGGCATGCTCTCGTGGTTAATATACATGAGATACTATTTTTGGTTATGACTAATGGTTTTTGCACTAATATGGTAACATTGTAAACTTGGAAAACAATATTGGGCTAGTGTGTGAGTAATTTCTTGCATCATAATTCAGGTTTATGTGTAAATGTCAGATGCAGTTAGGGATAAAAAATTCTGGATTTGGTTGAACTTAATAATTAAATAAATTATTCTGGTCATTTATAGTTATATAAGAAGGCAGTTATATAGTAAATGTAATATAAGGGATCATATAATCTAATATATTTTCTCCTCCAGTGGGTTTATTGCTCCCCGTGTTCTTGTTTTTTATTTTTCATCTCTATTTACATGTGTTTTTATTATAGGCTAATAAGTACTACAATTGGTATTAGAGCTAACAATATCTATTCTCTGCAAAATCTTCCAATAGTGCTATATCTTCAAAGGTTTGTGAAAGAGCCGAGAAAGCATGATTTGTTTGCCCATATGAGTGCAACTTTGGGGTGTGGTAGATGTGTAAAGAAATTACAAAACTGTAAAAGAATGTATCGAGGTACAATAGTCTGATGCAGGGGCATTAGACACTAGCCAACAATGTAGGAGTTTTGTCCACATGTTGTGGCTAGGAGGGATCAAAATCATTCGAATTTGTAACAGCAAGGTGTCAATACCTTAGCTGTCGGTTGCATTTAGATCAGTTAGAGTCAGTAGAAGTTGAATAGTTTCAGGTTCAGTCCATCTTTCCTGTTCAGTTATTCGAATGAATGTAATTAGGCCTTTTGTTAGAGTAGAAATGGTCCTCATCGAGGAAACGAAGAGACATATGATGGTGTATAAAATGTAACCCCAGGATACATTGAAAGGGGGGGATTTCCACAGTAAAGATTGTTTGTGTTAAGCATTTGTTCTCAGCTTGAATATAATTCGATGTTTTGTTGATCATCAGAGTGGTGCTAGCTGATATACCTGTCTCTGTGTATGTGCAATTGCTTAATTCTGAAGTATTGGAACCTCTGATTCTATGTTAATTATTGAAGAAGATCGCTGTGTTGATCTCCGCAAGCCTTCTGTCTGTGGTCATGTGTGTAATTCCCCTTTGAATTTATGGAGTGGACCATAACGATATAAGAAGCCAAGAAATGGATGTATTATGTCCTTAATTCAGGTGTCGAGTCGTATGTATGTACTCTATAGTATCGTTGCCATAGAGTCGTGAGCTTTTTTTGAAGGAGGTAATCCGCTTATGAGTGAAATCGTCTTGTTTTGATGTTAATGGGAAACCCTGTCTCGAGGTTGGAACCTTGAGTTATTCAACCAAGGCACATGGAGGAATTGTGTCAACCTCGGTCAATCACTGTATAAAACCGGAAGCAATTTTGATCACATTGCTTTTGTACGTAAGGGAAACCACTCAAATAGTAAGCGATCCTGTGAAAAGCCGCCACGTCGACGAGGCAATACCTCATCATCGCTCCCTCATTGTGCGTTAACTGTCAACGGTGAAGTCAGCGTGATATCGACATACACCGTATAATCTGGAGGTTGGCCATCTAACGGTGATCGCACTCAAAAGAGCTCGAAAGATAACTTAAGGTATGGGCGATTGCAATCAATGAAAATTCGCATTTGTATGTGTGGGCCCGGTATACGGTATATTAATAGTGCTAATGTGTCGGCTTTTATAATTTTATTTCCAAAGTTTAGAGCCTAGGTTCAGTCATGGAGATCTTGCGGAGTTATAAGGTGGTTGACATATATTAAAAATACCCTTGGCCTTAGGTCGAGAATATAGTGGCTCGGTTTATCAAATCAAAAAGGAATTTAGTGCATGGTTTTCCAAGGTCATGCTGTGGAGTCCAAATTATTTCATGCTATATAAAGAGCAGGTTGATGTAATAATTAAAAGGCATGCACTGTGGTTTAACTTACATACATTCATATGATTTATGTGTGTGGGATTTAAGAACTCTAATATACTGTACATGTCGGATTATAGTTGGGGTGGCACTAAAGAATTTAATTGTCAATTTCTTTGAAATTGACAAATAAGTTTGTAAACAAAAGTGGGAAGATTTCTTGTGTTGAATTAAACTAAACAAAGGGAATCATGAACAAAGATTAGAAACCAGCTCTCCTTGGGGGCCCATGTTCTATTTTGTTGCTGTCAATTGTGGTATCAGAGCTGTTTTTGAGTTGTTTTTGCAAAGAATTAACATGGCTATCCGAGTTGTTAGAGGTGCTGGTAGAAGGAGAGGCAGACTTGTTGCTAATGCAGAAGTGTTGGAGACCTTGCAGAGGGTCCAAGCCAGATTGGATGCCATGGAGCTAGGACAGCCCAGAGACCCTGAAGACATCAGTGAACCTGAAATAGAAGAATTTGAAGAAAATGCTGAGATTCCTCCTGACATGGGGCTCCTCAGAACTGTTTTGGGGTCTGCAGTTAAGCCCAAGATTGAAGTGTCAAGTTTTGCAGGAGGACTGAATCCAGAAGAGTTGGTGGACTGGATTAATGAAATGAACAAATGCTTTGACTATGAAGAAATCAGTGAAGATAAGAAGGTCAAGTTTGCAGTAACAAAGCTGAAGGGACATGCTACACTTTGGTGGGATGGAGTGCAAGCAGAAAGAAGGAGAGCTGGTAAACAACCTATCAAAATTTGGACCAGAATGATGGCTAAGCTAAAAGGTAAATTCTTGCCTAGTGATTATCCGCTAACATTGTTTAGGAAAATGCAGAACTTGAGACAGAGGTTGCTGACAGTAAAGGAATACACAAAAGAATTCTATAGAGTAAGTATAAGAGCTGGGCAGTTTCAGGATACACCAGAGAAGATTGCTAGATATGTGAATGGTCTCAAGCTAGAGATCTAAGATGAGATTGGTCTTCTGTCTCCTAAGACAGTTGAAGAGGCATATCTGATGGCCTTGAAAGTAGAGGAGAAACTCCTGAGAAAGCAGTCTACCAAAGGGAGAGGTACTTTCCGTGGAAAGGGAAGTCAGGGTGGTAGAGGAAAGCCTATTGCCCCTAGAGATGGAGCTAACAGTAGCTCACCTCAGAATGCATCTACAGAGGGTGATGCAGGAGGCAGAAGGGGTTCTTACAGAGGAAGAGGAGACATAGGCAGAGGTAGAGAATTGAGGTGCTATAGATGCCATCAAGTGGGACATAAGCACTATGAGTGCCCAGAGAATATGGGTGCTGGTCCAAGAAATGCTGTTGTTTCCTAGGCTGGAGAAGAGGTAGCAATTGAGGAAGAAATTCTACCAGAGAGGGGAGAGTCCTTGGTGGTTAATAAGGTCCTGTTGAAATAAGCCAAAGAGGTCACTGAGCCTGCACAAAGGAAGACTTTGTTTAGGAGTAAATTCCAGTGGAAATGCTTCCAGCTAGTCATTAATAGTGGCAGCATAGACAATATGGTTTCCATTGAGGTGATAGAGAAGTTGAAGATGAAGACAAGGGAACATCCAACTCCCTACAGGGTGTCCTGGCTGCATAAAGGGCACCAGCTGATTGTAAAGGAACAATGTGAGATAGAGCTGCAAATGGGCAACTAGAAAGACAAAGTCCTGTGTGTTGTCATGCCCATGGATGTGTGTCACATACTACTGGGTAGAACTTGGCAGTTTGACAGAGCAGCAGTGCATGATGGCAAGAAGAACACTTACAAGTTATTCAAAGATGGGGTACATCATACATAGATACCCATGGAAGAAGGAGAAACATCAAGCAGAGTGGTTGATCCGAAGACCTTGTTGCTGAGCGGGAAGGAGTATCTACAACAGATTGAAGAAGAAGAGGTAAGCTTTGCTTTAGTTTGCAAACTTAAGGTAGTTCTTACTTCTACAAAGATTTCTGATTTGCCAATAGAAATCCAAGAGATGTTAGACAGTTATTGTGACATTGTTGTGGATGATTTACCTGATGAGCTGCCACCTGTGAGGAAAATCAGCCATCAAATAGATTTTATCCCTGGTTCAAATCTGCCAAATAAGGCAGCCTACAGAATGAATCCCATAGAAAATGAGGAGATCAGGAAGCAAGTACAGGAATTAGTGGACAAGGGGTTGATCAAAGAAAGTTTGAGCCCATGTGTAGTGCCAGCAGTATTGAGCCTGAAGAAGGATGGAAGCTGGAGAATGTGTACTGACTCCAGAGCAATCAATAAGATAAAAATTAGGTACATATTCCCTTTACCTAGAGTTGAGGATTTAATGGATTGTTTGAGTGGTGCCAAATATTTTTCAAAGTTAGATTTAAAAAGTGGATATCATCAGATTAGAATAAAGGAGGGTGATGAGTGGAAAACTGCCTTTAAAATGAATGAAGGGCTGTATGAATGGATGGTAATGCCTTTTGGGTTGTCAAATGCACCTAGCACTTTTATGAGACTTATGAATGAAGTGTTGAAAGAGTTCATTGGTAAATTTGTGATAGTATATCTGGATGATATATTAGTTTTCAGCAAAACTAAAGAAGAACATCTAAGGCATCTTAATTATGTCTTGAAGAAGCTGCACCAAGAGAAACTGATGATAAAATTAAAGAAATGCTCATTCATGAAGGAAGAGTTGGTGTATTTTGGATTTATTGTTTCTGCAGAAGGATTGAAGATGGACCCAGAAAAGGTTAAGGCAATTGTGGAGTGGCCTTCACCTAGAAATGTTTTTGAGGTAAGAAGTTTCCATGGACTTGCCAGTTTTTACAGGAAATTTATAAGAAAATTCAGTAAGATTAATGCACCCATCATTGAGACAATAAAAAAGAGAAAAAAACCATTTAAATGGACTGCTGAAGCGGAAAGAAACTTTAAAATTTTGAAGCAAAAGATAACTGAAAAGCCTGTTTTAATTCTGCCTGATTTTACTAAACCATTTCAAGTGAAGTGTGATGCCAGTGGAGAAGCCATTGGAGCTGTGCTAAGTCAGGATGATAGGCCTGTAGCTTATTTCAATGAAAATTTGAATGACACCAGAAAGAAGTATTCCTCTTATGAGAAGGAATCCTATGTAATTGTTCATGCATTGAAAAAGTGGAGGCATTATTTAATGTCCAAAGAATTTTTATTATACTCTGACAATCATGCTTTATAGTACATTGTACAGCAGCCCAAGTTAAATCATAAGCATGCCAAATGGTTTGAGTATCTCCAAAGTTTTAACTTTGTTTTGAAACATATAAGTGGTCAAGAAAATAAAGTACCTGATGCTTTGAGTAGGAGGCACATGCTTGTTCAAGAAACCAATTTTGAAGTTGTAGGATTTGATTTTCTCAAAGAACTGTATAAAATAGATTCAGATTTTAAGGAAGCATTTGAAGCATGTTGTAACCCTGTTCTAGCAGATAGAAGTCAGTGGATGGATTATTTCTTGCAGGAGGACTTACTATTCAGGAGAAACCAACTATGTGTACCAAAATGTTCCATGAGAGAAAATTTGATCAAGGAGAAGCATAGTGGTGGACTTGCTGGGCACTTTGGTACTAATAAAACTTATGAACAGCTGAGTCACTTCTATTATTTGCCCAAGATGAGAGCAGAAGTGAACAGGTTTGTGAAAAATTGCAAAATCTGTCAATATGCCAAAGGAAGGAGCCAGAATGCAGGATTGTACACTCCCTTTCCTATTCAAAACAGGCCTTGGGACATGGTGAGTATGGATTTTGTTCTAGGATTTCCCAAGACTCAGAGAGGGAATGATGCAGTCTTTGCTGTAGTGGACATAATTTCCAAAATGGCACATTTTATTCCATGTTATAAAACTAGTGATGCCACCCATGTTGCTAACTTGTTTTTCAAAGAAGTTGTTAGGTTGCATTGGTTTCCCAAGAGTATTGTTTCAGACAGAGACACCAGATTTTTGGGCCATTTTTGGAGAACACTGTTGAAGAAACTTGGTACCAAACTGAGTTTCAGCTCAACTTATCATCCTCAGTCTGATGGACAAACTAAGGTAGTGAATAGAAGTCTGGGAAATTTGTTGAGAAGTCTTGTAGGAGAACATCCCAAGCAGTGGGATCATATTTTTCCCCAGGAATAATATGCATATAATGACTCACCAAAAAGAAGTACAGGGCAGAGTCCATTCCATATTGTTTATGGAATGCACCCCAGAGGAATATCAAAGTTAAGAAATCTGGGAAAGGCAAAGTTGAGGAGTGCTGATGGTGAGGAATTTGCTTAAGAAATCCAAGCCATACATGAACAAGTGAAACAACAGCTACAAGGAAGCAGCACCAAATACAAAGGAAGAGCATACTTGAGAAGAAAAGAAGTCCATTTTGAAGTAGGAGATCTATTTTTGGCACACTTGAGAAAGGAGAGATTCCCAAAGAAGCAGTATAACAAATTGAAGTTTAAAAATATTGGGCCATGCAAGATACTTAGAAATTTTTCTGCTAATGCTTATGAGATTGAATTGCCACCTGATGTTGGAATATCTCCCATTTTTAATGTTGCAGATTTGTATAAGTATGAAGATGATGGTGCAGAAGAGGGACCACCAGACACGGAACAGATTGAGTGGGCAAAGCAACTACCTCCAGCACAACCACTGCAGCCAGAGAAGATATTAGACAAAAGAATGTTCAAGAAGACCAGAGGACAAGAGTAATTTCAGTACTTGATCAAGTGGAAGGACCAACCAGAGGAAGATGCCACTTGGATGACTGAAGGAATATTGCAAAAAATAGGTAGATCAGTGGAAGAACTCATGGACAGGAGTCCATGAAGGAAAATTTCCCTCAGGAGCCTGATGCAGGGGCATTAGACACTAGCCAGCAATGTAGGAGTTTTGTCCACATGTTGTGGCTAGGAGGGATCAAAATCATTCGAATTTGTAATAGCAAGGTGTCAATACCTTAGCTGTCAGTTGCATTTAGATCAGTTAGAGTCAGTAGAAGTCAAATAGTTTCAGGTTCAGTCCATCTGTCCTGTTCAGTTATTCGAATGAATGTAATTAGGCCTTTTGTTAGAGTAGAAACAGTCCTCACCAAGGAACCAAAGAGACATATGATGGTGTATAAAATGTAACCCCCAGATACATTGGAAGGGGGAGATTTCCACAGTAAAGATTGTTTGTGTTAAGCATTTGTTCTCAGCTTGAATATAATTCGATGTTTTGTTAATCATCAAAGTGGTGCTAGCTGATATAACTATCTCTGTGTATGTGAAATTGCTTAATTCTAAAGTATTGGAACCTCTGATTCTGTGTTAATTATTGAAGAAGATCGCTGTGTTGATCTCCGCAAGCCTTCTGTCTGTGGTCATGTGTATAATTCCCCTTTGAATTTCTGGAGTGGACCATAACGATATAAGAAGCCAAGAAATGGATGTATTATGTCCTTAATTTAGGTGTCGAGTCGTATGTGTGTACTCTGTAGTATCGTTGCCATAGAGTCGTGAGCTTTGTTTGAAGGAGGTAATCCACTTATGAGTGAAATCGTCTTGTTTTGATGTTAATGGGAAACCCTGTCCTGAGGTTGGAACCTTGAGTTATTCAACCAAGGCGCATGGAGGAATTGTGTCAACCCCGGTCAATCACTGTATAAAACTGGAAGCAGTTTTGATCGCACCACTTTTGTACGGAAGGGAAACCACTCAAATAGTAAGCAATCCTGTGAAAAGCCGCCACGTCGACGGGGCAATACCGCCTCATCGCTCCCTCATTGTGCGTTAACTATCGACGGTGAAGTCAGCGCGATATCGACATACGCCGTTCGATCTGGAGGCTGGCCATCGAACGGTGATCGCACTCAAAAGAGCTTGGAAGATAACTTAAGGTATGGGCGATTGCAATCAATGGAAATTCACATTTGTATGTGTGGGCCTGGTATACGGTATATTAACAGTGCTAATGTGTCAGCTTTTATAATTTTATTTCCAAAGTTTAGAGGCTAGGTTCAGTCGTGGAGATCTTGCGGAGTTATAAGGTGGTTGACATATATTCAAAATACCCTTGGCCTTAGGTCGAGAATATAGTGGCTCGGTTTATCAAATAAAAAAGGACTTTAGTGCATGGTTTTCCAAGGTCGTGCTGTGGAGTCCAAATTATTTCATGCTATATAAAGAGCAGGTTGACGTAATAATTAAAAGGCATGCGCTGTGGTTTAACTTACATACATTCATATGATTTATGCGTGTGGGATTTAAGAACTCCAATATACTGTACATGTCGGGTTATAGTTGGGGTGGCACTAAAGAATTTAATTTTCAATTTCTTTGAAATTGACAAATAAGTTTGTAAACAAAAGTGGGAATATTTCTTGTGTTGAATTAAACTAAACAAAGGGAATCATGGATAAATATTAGAGACCAGCTCTCCTTGGGGGACCGTGTTCTACTTTTTTACTGTCATAGTCGCCCTTAGTGGAAAAGAAGACAACACTCGCAATTTGAAAGGAGAGAATGAGGAAGAGATCACAATGAATTATGTTGTATATCGATTGTTTGCAAGAACCAACAAAAAAACTGTCGAACTAACAACGTATAAGATTGGTGAGTCAGTGTCGTTGTTTCTGTTAATTTTCTGGTTGACATTTCTTATTGTTATCACAAAATAGAAAAAAGAAAAAAATGGTTTTCTAATGGTACCCATGGAATTATGCGAGACAGAGGCTTAGAATCTGCCAATAAGTGGAGTACACAGTCCTGTTGTAACAACCCTGAAAACCCTTTTTTATTTTTGGTGAGAGAATTGAAATTGACATTTCCCACAAAAATATTAAAGCAAACATAAAGCTGTTCAAGAATTGCCAAACATTTACAGAACATGCTACATAACTTGATTGAAGAGTTATGCCAAAAGGAGTTTATTTGATGTTAAAAGGGACTCTAGACTCACGAGTTTGAATATGATGATCCAAAGGCCAAGAAAGGAAGAGAAAAGATAACGAAGATGATCCAATGAAAAAGAAAAGTATATATATTGTTATTTTATTTAGTGTAAAAGTATTAAAATTAAAGATTTAAATTAAAAATTGATGTGCATAAATGAAATGATAAAGTAAAAATGGTTTATTTTGAAATTTATTTAAGTTTTGAGTTAAAAGTCTTCGTAAAATTTCAAAGCAAGTGCAATTGGATCCATTATTTTGGGAATTTGTATATTTAATATATATAAATTAAGGATTTATGAAGTTGAGGTTATTCACTTCAAATGTATGAAGGAAGAATTTAGTTGAAGTGTTATAGAAAAAAGTGTATGTATGGTAATGAGATGTAAATGAGTATATTTAATGGGTTTGTAATTTTTTTAGTATTTTTATGGAGTAATAGTCACATTATGATTAGAGAAGAATTTTTAAATGTTTGTTGTACTTGATTTGAAAACATGATGTAAATATGCACATATAATCATTTGAAAATAAAATCAAGAGGTACATGTTTCATTGTATTCTATAGTGCATAAGGTTTGGTCCTATAAAATTCTAGCCATAGACAAGTTGTTTTCCCCTGGTGTTTTGTAAGCCTTATGAAGTCAATGCAAACATGTAGTAATTTTGTAGCATGTAATATCTTATGTAGAGAGAGAATGTGGCATTAAGTTTTGGAATTAACCATTAGGATAGGTATGAGGATGTTAGGCGTACTAGCATGCTCTCTTGATGTGAAATTGGAGAAGTTGAATCTTCGATTAAAGGGGAAAAGTGAGGTGAATTAATCTCAGAAGGTATCTCAGAACTTTGGGACTAGGTTATAATGAAGAGAGGGTTTAATATGTTGATGAATCATGTAACAAAAGGATTCCTAAAATTCAATCTACTGAGATACATGAATATAGTGGATGTCACTCATGTATATCTATAGATGCATTTGTAGAATCCTTTCTAGTTACATGATTCATCAACATCTTAACTTATTTCTTCATTATAACTTGGTCCAAAAGTTTTGCAACAAAAAGAATCATGAAAGAACATGCTACATAAATCCAATGAAAAAGAAAAGTATATATATTGTTATTTGATTTTAGAAGTGGAAAAGTATTAAAATTAAATATTTACATTAAAAATTGATGTGTATAAGTGAAATGATAAAGTAAAAATGGTTTATTTTGACAGTTATTTAAGTTTTGAGTTAAAATTTCTCGTAAAATCTTAAAGAAAGTGCATGTGCATCCATTATTTTTGGTATCGTATATCTAATATATATAAATTAATGGTATTTGTATATTTAACATATATAAATTAAGGATTTATGAAGTTGATATTATTCACTTCAAATGTATGGAGGAAGAATTTAGTTGAAGTGTTACAGAAAAATAAAAATAAAAATGTATGTATGGTAATGAGAAGTAAAATAGCATATATAGTGGGTTTGCAATTTTTTGAGTAGTATCATGGAGTAATAGTCACATTGTGATTAGAGAAGAATTTTTGAATGTTTGTTGTACTTGATTTGAAAACATGATGTAAATATGCACATATAATCATTTGAAAATAAAATCAGGAGGTACATGTTTCATTGTACTCTATAGTGCATAAGGTTTGGTCCTGTAAAAGTATAGGCATAGACAAGTTGTTTTCCCCTGGTGTTTTGTAAGTCTTATGAAGTCAAGACAAACATGTAGTAATTGTGTAGCATGTATTCTCTTATGTAGAGAGAGAATGTGACATTAAGTTTTCGATTTAACCATTAGGATAGGTACTACGATGTTAGGTGTACTCCCATGCTATTTTGATGTGAAATTGGAGAAGTTGAATCTTCGATTAAAGGGTAAAAGTGAAGTGAATTATTATCAGAAGGTATCTAAAAAATTTGGGACCAAGTTATAATGAAGAGAAGGTTTAAAATGTTGATGAATCATGTAATAAAAGGATTCCTAAAATTCAATATACCAAGATACATGAATATAATGGATGGAACTCATGTATATCTATACATGGATTTGTATAATCCTTTCTAGTTACATGATTCATCAACATCTTAAACTCTCGCTTCATTATAACTTGGTCCAATTTTTTTGAGATTATCCCAACCTTCTTAGATTAATCCACCTCACTTTACATCAATAATTAGTTGTTTTCAAGAAAAATCAAAGTACAAAAATGAAAAAGAAGAAGACTCCATGATATAAGAAGATGACAACAAAGAGAATGATGAAAGAAGAATATGAGAAGAGAATGATGAAAGAAGATGATGAGAAGGGAATGATGCAGTAGAAAAGAGTGGACACTAATGGAAGAATATGATTATAGAGAGATTGATGCAACATCACGGAAAAAATGAATGTTGAAGAAACAAAGAATAAATAAATATAGAAACATGCAAGGAACAAGATAAATAAAAGAAACAAGGTAAGAATAATAATACTATGTAGATGCAAAAGAAATGCAAATGAAAAGAACACCATCCCTAAGTAGTACACTAATCAATAATGTTGTGCAAGTGTAATGAGGCATATTGAAAAGTTTATGGTACTCTTAAAACCAATTTGTAAAAGCCTCTTTGTAAATAAAAGTTCATGGCTAAAACCACTAATGTTTTTGGTCAATAGAAACCACACAATGTGATGTGTTGTTTATGGTAAGTAGAAACCAATTGGGATATGTGAATGCAAAAAAACCAAATGTACAATGGTTATGGGTCAACCACACAAAACCCATGATGATGACTAAGGGTAAGTGAATGAAAAAAACCAAATGTACAATGGTTATGGGTTAACCACACAAAACCCATGATGATGACTGGTCATGATGTAGGAGGAGTGAAATTGTTTATCTTTTTGTAGGTGCTTAAAGACAACGTAGTGAGAATATATGATGAAGATGGAAAAGGATCTAGTTCAAAGAGAGTTGAAGTATGCATATTAATATGACAAGTACTCATTAAGGGGGATCATGTTGGAGTAAATCCTACTTATGAATCATAAGTAATGTTTTGTGTGAATGCCAAATAAACTTAGGGATGACAAATCATGGATTTGGTTAAGGGGGAGCATGTTGGAGTAACTCCTACTTATTAATCATAAGTAACGTTTTGTGTGAATTCCAAATAAAGTTAGGGGTGAAAAATCATGGATTTGGTTGGAAGTGAATAACTAATAATTCATAATGGTCATATATATCTATATAAGAGGCCAGTGGTACGATAAATGTAACATAGGGAATGTTATAATCTAATAGATTTTCCACTGTAGGGGTTTATTACTCATTGTTTTCTTGCTTATTTTTTCATCTCTATTGTATGTGTTTGTTATAGGATATTAAAGCCAACAAACGATGTTGACCACCTAATGCACATTTATAGTATTAAACTTTGGTATGACTTGCAATGGTTTGGAGGAGTGTTAACATTTGTGGTATTATTGATTAACCACTTGGATTTACTACTAGGACATAACATGACCACTATGCTTCCCACACATTAATTCGATTATAATGTTTCCTTATTATGTTGGATTTGTAGTTGGCTTGCTTTGGGAGGTGGTTATTTCCTGTGAACCCAAGCTTGCAGTTCTAGTCTAACATTCTTTGGTGATGGCTATAATATACTCTAGATAAATTCAGAACTATTTTTAAACATGGAATCTAAAAAACTCACTCAAGAGGTATTATACGATTTTGTATGCTTTATTTATTCCTCATATGTGCCTTTTCCATGAAAATTCCTTCTCTTTTCATAAGTTGTCATTTTTTTGTTAAAAATGTTACAATTTATTTGATTCACGGATCAAACTTAATTTTCTTTCCCTTTTCATAAGCTGTCATTTTTTTTTTGGTTAAAAATGTTACAATTTATTTGATTCATAGACCAAACTTAATTTTTTATTAAATTATAAGCGTAAAAATGATAAAAGTTTTGAAGTCACCTATGTTCTTGAGTACTATATTGGTCAATGAAAGTTTATGGTGCAAATTTTTTTTTTTGAATGTGTAGAGAAGCTTTTGATTTAAAGCTAATACATTTAGGAGCTACAAATAAAAGTAATTATTTGCATTCTTTCTAATTTTCGAATTGTTTGAAGTGATATAAATGGAAAATAAAATATGCCCGAGCCCTATAGCTCACTCAAACTTGGGGTTGATATAGCTATTTGGTTGACATTTTAAGAGTTACCTTGGATACATAGTTATTTGGTTGATATTTTAAGAGTTACCTACCATAAATTTGGATATATGTATATGGATAGATTGAAATTTGATTTGGTTTCTCTATCCATGTGATATGGGTTAACCAACCTTCATTAGCATTGATTAAATTGGACTTATAAATTGTTTTAAATTTTATTGCAAATTAAATAAAGGTTTAAATAACTATAGTCTATATTTTTAATATTTATAGTTATTTGGTTGATATTTTAAGAATTAGCTATAATAAATTTGGATATATAGTTATTTGGTTGATATTTTATTTTATATAGTAGAGATTTGTTAAAATCAAAAATTTAAATTAAGAAATATGAGTGAATCAAATGCTTTGGGATTTTTTGAGGGCACTGAATTCATTTATGAATTCAAAAATAAAATTTCAAGAAATTTCAATAGAAAACACAAAAACATAAATAATTAGACTATGCCATCATCATTAGGTTTCAGGCTATACATGTTATATGTTATATTAATGGAGTTAAGTGGCACATTCTTTAGTCCAATATAAAAGGAGACACATTCTATAGCCCAATATATAGAACTCATGTGTAATGCATTCTCTAGTCCAATATGAAAACTATGTGTGACTTCATCATTGATCAACATAAAATTAACCCAAATTTTTTTTTAAATAATAATAAAATAAAAAATAAAAAATTAACAAATAAAAAAACTCACCAAAGATTTTTTTTTTTTTTTTTTTTGGGTTGTAAAACTTGAAAGATTCGATCCTATTTGGTGTAAAACTTGATAGATTCGATCCTCTTCTTATATATATAAGAAATCTAAAACTAGCAGTTGCCCCAAAAGGTGTAAAGAGAGCAATTGATACGTTAAATTTAAGTTAATTTTTTTGTATTTTTTTCTTAAGTTTATAATATGTAACTATATTAGAATTGTTTAACAAAAACATTCTCCAATGTCATTAGAACCGCATGGTGGAATATTAAATACTAATTTGATTACGTTATATTTTAAAGTAATCTAACTAATAGATGAGATGATATTTTAATTTACAAAAATTGAATGTCTCAAGGATCCATTTATATATAGAGTGGTTCTAAACTTCTAATAGTTAAGAATGCATGCCTTCTTGTAAAAGGTTAAAAGTTCAAATTCAAAAAGGTAGAAAATAGACATCTAGGAATCAAATCACTAGGCAAAGACATCGAATTCATATTTAAGTATAGCAACAACATGTGGGATTCAACTAATATAGTTATCCCAACTTGCAAAAGACGAATTGAAATTTAGTTAGAGTGTAATGGTAAAAAACCCAACTTGGAGAAAGATTCGTGGAAATTCAATTACAATATAATAGAAAAATGTGAAGTAAATCTGGTTAAAATAAATATGTGAATTAAAGATTTATTCATTACTTTATAGTTTAAATATTACTTTATATATTAAATGTTAATTAAATATGTGAACTTACTATTTTTTTTTACACAAGTCTTACTAGTGACATGTGAGTTCAAATTGGGCAACTTAGAAGTTTATGGTTACTTCCTATAAAGAAAAATAATCTTTTTGGAAAGATCTCTAATTCTATTAAAAAAAATAAGTTAAGAGGGAAAATTCCTAAAAATTTAAGAAAATGGTAAAATTTCTTATTCCATTATGGTAAAATAATTTTAATCACACAAATATTTTTAAGCAAATTATTATATAAAAAAATTAGCATGCAAAGTGTACAACAACAAATCCTCAGGTCAAAGCCTTTCTCAACATCCTAACCCTGAAAGATATAAAATGTTAATTCTCTATTTAAATTTGGAATTATTTTAAAAGCAATATTGGAGAGGGCTCATTTTTCTCAAATGCACTTACAATTTAGTAAGATTGTAGAAGAATTCTCTAGCCATGTTCGATTATTATTGTGAGAATTTTGCATAGTAAAAAATGCTATATAAAAATAATAGATTAAAATTCACTTTAAATACTATTGAAGTTGAAATATATTTTTTAGAAGTTTAAATAATAAATATATTGTATAGGAGTTCTAAATAAAAAAAAGTTGTAAATAAATATAAATATATTATATTAATGTGTATAAAAAAAATCATTTTAATGATTAATATATTCTATTAACACTGCATGAAAGCATGATATGACAATTCATGACTGACGGAACATTCTTCTGATGAAAATTTGACATGCACATGCATCAAGTGCCATATAAAAATAAAAACTTTTTGGAAATATAGAGTGCAGCACAGAACAATAATCTTGCAAAAATCCTTATAAACGATGCATTTTTCTTTCATTTACAATGTAAGAATCAGATTAATGATAGTTTTAGAGTATATACACGCCCATTCAATGAAGCTCTCGTCACCAAGAGGTTGTGATACATCAACAGGCTTCCGCCCAGTCACAAGCTCCAATAACACAACCCCAAATGAGAATACATCAGACCCAACAGTGTGCTTTCCACACTTGATGCATATTCCGGTGCCATATACCTGAAATATCAAATCAATGTCAAGCAAATTTACACTTCATAGGGCAGCATCTATACCTTCTTAGGAAACCAGTCAACCACAAAAATCAATACTTGGGAAACCTGTAAAATGATAACATCTACAACTTACCCAAAGGTTCCCATGACGCGGGTTGTCACATGGGTATTGGTATCTGATGCTAGTTTTGCAAGTCCAAAATCTGACACCTGCAAATAAGAAAAAACCATCAGAAACAATACTCTACTCAACATAACGGCATATAAAATTTGGACACACAAGTATCCATATGGTTGTGATGATAATTCTTGAAGAAACCCATGACACGGGTTGTCACATGCGTGTATCTGATGCTAGTTTTGCAAGTCCAAAATCTGACACCTGCAAATAAGAAAAAACCATCAGAAACAAGACTCTACTCAACATAACGGAATTTAAAATTTGGACACACAAGTATCCATCTGGTTGTGATGATAATTCTTGAAGAAACCATACCTGTGCTTCAAATCTGTCATCCAAAAGAATGTTCGATCCCTTGATATCCCTGTGAATTATTCTAGGATGACCTGTAGAAGGTAATTGGATAAAACTCTATCATGTATAGCCCTTGAAATAGAAATTACTGTATAGCGAATTCGTTTCTAAATTTCAGCAAAATTTATTTAGTAATTTATGATTTTATGATTTTTTTATGATTTTAATTTTGTGTCATTATCAAAATGAATTGGTTGACAAAAAAACACCTATATTAATTCAAAACAGAAAGCCTATGGACCTTATTAAATGAAAATATACTACAAAATTAAATGAAAATTAAAATCGGTCTAACGAAACCTTCGAACCGACAATTTTCCAGCGCTCCATATCAACAACCTTCGAACCGACAAATTTTCCAGCCTTTTATATCAACAATGAGTAGACGAAAAGGTATCATAATGTTAATGTTGTGTATTCATTTCTCACCTATCGGTAGTTGAAAGGTGAATGTTGTCGCATACTGTATATAAATGTTATTGAATCACCGTGTAATAAGCGGCACTCATATTGCCCTGCTTTGTCACGCAAATTCAACTCAGTTATACTTATTTTTCCTTCTTATAAATCGTGAATTGCGATATCTCGTTAAACTTTGAGTTAAAATTGTGAATTGTGTGAGATTCAAAATGAAAATTATTTTTGAAAATTAAATTTTCAAAAAAAGAAAGGTGACTTTTTAAAGTAAGTCACCCATCGGTAGTTGAAAGGTGACTTTTTAAAGTAAGGATTTAGTTGTAAGATTATGAATGTTGTCGCAAAGTGTATAAATGCTATTGAATCAACGTGTAGTAAGTGGCACTCATATTGCCCAGCTTTGTCAAGCAAATTCAACTCGGTTCAAGTTAGTTTCCCTTTTATAAATAGTTAATTGTCAAATCTCTTCAAAATTCTTCGTTAATGAAAAGTAGATTGAGAAGATCTTTAATTTGAAGGCGACATTTAATTTTTAAAATTAGAGAGGGACCATTTTGACCATTCAAATTAAAAATAAAAGTCCTTTTAATTAATGAAAAAGGAATCTGAAAATAGTTAATTTTTATAAACTTTTAATTAATAACGAAAAAAAATGCCAAATATAGAACAGTTGGACTACATTTACAATTATATTTAATGATTAATTTAAATTAAAAAAATACAATGTTAAAAAATAAAATAATATAAAAATTATTCTGTAATTAAAAATTAATAATTATAAAAATGATTTTGTAAAAAATTAATAATAGTTCTATGCTTTTGTTAATATTTTCTTTTAAAAAAAGGTTTTTCATTAAAAAAAAATTAATGTATGGTTATATTTTTTTAATCTGAATTTTATGTTAAAGCATTTTTTTAATTAGTATGACTAATAAACATCACTTGTATTTATAAAAGCCCACAACACTTTATCACCTTCTATGTAAGACTTCATGGAATAGTATAATATATCTGTTAAATGTTTAATTTAATATTTTATAACTTTTTATTGTAAGAGGTATAAATATATTAATGTTAATTTTTTATTTTATAATTTTATATTATAAATATATTAATTTTTTAATTAAAAATATAAATGTATAATTAAATAATTAATTCAAAATTCAAAATTCAAAAAATAAATAATTTAACAAATAATGTATTAATTAATAAATAATTCAAAAAATAATTAAAAATTTAACAAATTTTTTTGAAAGCTAATTATTAATACATTTAAACATAAAATCAAATTTAATAAATAAATTAACATAATATGTAAAATTACCTTTCTCTTTATTATTTAATTATTTATAAATTAAATAATTACTTATCAATTAAGTAAATTGTATGGATAAGAAGTATATATATAATTAATTAATTTAAACATGGATTAATGAATATACTTGTATGGATCTCACTTTCCACAACACATTTATTAACTAATACATTTTTAATTTGATTTTATATTATTTGATTTGTATATTTATTTTGATTTTATCATATATATATATATATATATATATACTTAGAGGAGTTAGAGTTATTAAGTTATTAGATATTTAAACATTTATAAATAGGTGTTTAATTATTTTGAGTTTTAGATTATTTTGCTTAAATTTCGTGAAATAATTTTTGGTTGGTGAGATTTCATTGTTTAAATTGTGTTTTTTAAAACATAAATTGATTTAGCACTTCAAAAATTGATGGGTTATCTAATTGTTTAAAGCTCATAGCTAAACTTGTGATTCCAACAAATCTCTATTAAATTTTGAGCAAATTTCATCTAAAATTATATAAAAAAAATTCCAAAACTTAAACTAAAACTTTATGAATATGGTTAAAATAATAATTCTAATACTTTAAATTTACTTTTAAACGTAGTGAGTAATTAAATATACCACATTTTTTAAAATAAATAATTATAAAATAAAAAATAATTTAGATGTAAAAATTATAAAGCATTAAATATATTTTATGAGAGACGTTTAATTATTATTAATAAAATGCCACATACTGAATACTAATTAACGCAGTGCTTATTATTTATTACGAACTTTACCTTAAATTTAAATTATGATCTCCAGTCTCTTTTTCTTGGTTGGTGGAGTGAGCCTACTAATTTTTTACAATGGTTTGGTTGTTGCTTCGACTTCATATCTTTTTCTTGTTTGGTGGAGTGACACTACAAATTTAATACAATTGTTTGGTTGTTGCTTCGACTTCATATCGTGTATCCCAAACTCCTTGTCACGAGCTTTCTATGTTGACCCTTAATCGAGCGGTGACTTTAATAGCCAAATTTACCCCTATTTTCATAAATATCTGCGTTTTATTTCAATATGAGTGAGACAATAGGGATGTTTCAGTGCCTCTCATTGATCCATTTCAACTATTTAAGCTCTCTACACCCATGCATTTCTATCCATTTCCTTACTCGGTTTAGGCCATAGCAGAGCTGTTATAGATCATAAGAAAGAATGGCTCCTAAGGCTGCCAGTGATGATAAGAAAGTCGGGGCCGAAGTCTACCACGGAAGCGAAGATTGCAGGAAGAAAACAATGGAATTGCTTGAACAGGCGGGTCTTCCCAATGGCCTGATACTTCTTGATGATATTCAAGAATGTGGGTACGTGAGGGAGACAGGGTTTGTTTGGATGAAGCGGAATAAGAAGGTTGAGCACGAGTTCAAGGCAATTGGGAGATTGGTACAATATGATGCAGAGATCAGTGGGTATGTTGAGCAACACAAGATGAAGAAGGTGATTGGAGTGAAAAGCAAGGAGCTTCTTGTGTGGATCACCATCTCTGAGATCTCCATTGATGACCCAGCAAGTGCCAAGATTTGCTTCAAGAGCGCTATCGCTGGGATTAAGAAATCCTTGCCTGTCAGTGCCTTTGAAATCGAGGAGAATGATAACAAATAGAAGATAGGTTCTTTTAATAAATAAACACTGTTTTTAAATAATTTTGTAGAATAGGGTGTAGACTGGACTTGTAAGAGATTGGAATAGCCCGTAAATGTTTAATAATTTTGATATCTACTCATGACATTGCTTATGATATCATATTTGTTTTCTTTGTTCGACAAGTAAAATTTGATTTAAATCTCTCAGCCATCTATGTGTTCTATGTGTTCATATGCAGATTTAGCAGTGTTAGTAATGGAAACCGTAAATTGATTGAAAGATGATTTATATATATGAATAATTCATATGTATAGTCTTGCGTGTTAATAATGTAAATGGTAAATTCACCGAAAGAGGAGGGATTATTGTGTAGATAGATACTCACTATAGATCCACGTCTGGTCTTTGTAAGTAATGTAAACTTTGCATTGGTGGGTGGTGATGAAAATGTTCATTTTTTTTTTTTTTCATATTTATTGATTTCTCCAATGTCAATTTGGCACGCTGAGATAGATGATAGATACATTGTTATTGCCTTATATAGGTGTATGGTGGCAATTTTGTAACTATCAAATAGATGATAGATATATTGTTATTGTCTATATTTATGTGTATGGCGAGGATTTTGTAACTATGTAGTGTAGTTTTGTTTTTTCTAGTGTCACTTTTGCATATTTATTATTGAGATAGAGATATTGTATTTTTGGTGAAATAGATTACAAATATATTGCTATTTTGGTGGGGGGTTTTGTAGTTATGCATTATGGTAGCTGAACTTGCTATATATACAATTTTTTTACTAATAATTTAACTTTTTTCTTGTTATTATAGTTGAGAAAAGATGGTCCTTCTTGTTTCTTTTAAGTCTACTTAAGGTTTAACATTTTGTAAAGATGGTCTCTTTTGTTTCTTTTAGTTTATTTAAGGTTCTAAAAAGGTGATTAATACTTATAGATTTTTAGTTTATTTAACGTTCGAAAGAGGTGATTAATACTTATAGATTCATTTATATTTGATAGAAATTTTTGTATGTTTTCAATTTATCTTTTAAATTTATTTAAGTCTTTACAATTTATACAGAAGTATTATTAGATGGAATTTGTTTTTTTTTATAGATGGTATAAAAAGTAGTTTTTGTTGTATTTATACATAAGTATTATTAGATGGATTTTTTTTTTTTTTTTTGATGGTATAAAAAATATTTGTTGTTGTTGTTGTTGTTGTTGTGGGAATAAACAACAACTAAATTATTTGTGTTTTAATATTAGGAATTTTTTTTTGTTAAGATGAATATGGATAAATTTGATGAAATGCTAGATTAAATGAGTTTAGTTTACAATTATGGTTTTTGGTCACATGGTTTTGGTGACACACTGTGTATTTTCTATATTATTTAATTTAAAGAAGCTTTAAAATAGGCTTAAAATGAATTATTGTAGTATTTTAGAATTTTGTAGGTTCCATGCTCACTTCACCAATAACTTTCCCATATTTGAATAAAGGGTAATCAAAGCTTCATGGCTAGTTTTTTCTCATAATTGTTTTTCCAAGAAATTTGTGTAGTGTTGTTGCTATGTTATAATTAATTATATTTATCTTTCTAGTATGATTATTCCTAACATGTGGTATCAAATCCATCATTGTGAGTTGTATGCGAGACAATTATGAAAATAGTTAAGTGAAATGAATCGAGTATGGATGGATCCATTGGATTTTTTCAATAAATTTGTGTATTGTTGTTGTTTGTTATAATTAATTATTTTTATCTTTCTTGTATGTTTATTCCTAACATGTTGTATTAGAGTTGTAATTATGAGCTATTGCATGATAAAATCATGAGGATGATAGATGAAATGGAAGATACACACTATATTTCATTATAATCAAATAAAGTTACATATATACATGAGATATAGTCTCAAGATAGGGAAGCTATCTTGGACGCACAATAAGTTGGTTGAGAGAATATCTCAACCTGACACCAAACTAGGAACTTAGTTTTAGCTAACCTATGGAATAGGAACAAACTCTCTACATAGAGAGTCACAAGTGAAAACAAGTAGGAATTACATATTCCAACACTCCCCCTTAATGACTACTTGTCTCAATATCCATATGCAAAATCTACAACTGATCCTGTTTTGTAATTACACTTTGTATCTTGTTAATTCTATTGTTGATGTCCATATAAAGAAAAAACCATCTACCGAAATGCATGGGTTCCCAACTGCTGCAACCGCCAATCTACTAGGAAGTCCTTCACATACATGGTTCATCCAACCTCTCGATGAACTCCCCCTATATAAAATATTTCACCTCATGGAGTCTAAAACCAATACGGCCCACCCAAGTGTATCCATCCTGCATGACACACTCTTCCAGGGTGTTAAAACTCTCTGACAGAGGGAACATATAACAAAAGGGTATAGATGCCTCTCTAGGTCTTACAACACGTACAAACAATAAATGACATGTAGATTTGCTCTAATTGCAAACTGTGACTCATACTCTACCATGGTCATGAGTCTGTTCTACAAACATAAAATTTTTTTGACTACATCATTCATATGCTAGAACACACCACTACTTTGGCTTTGAACTTTGAGTCTTTGGCATCTTCATTTTTTACTTTGGCATGCTAGTCTGCAAAGTCTAGTTGTGGTCAAACATAAGAAAAATGATATGTTGACGTCCATATAAAGGAGAAAACATCCACCAGAATGCATGGGTACTAACCGCTACAACCGTTGGTCTCGTAAGATGTCCTTCACATACATGGTTCTGTCAACCATTATCACTGCATAGATGTACCTGTCTCTACAGATCCCCATCCAACGTGGGTTTTATCAGATGACCCGCAACCATGCTCTTCCTTCATCAGTGAACTCTCATCGGCAGTAGATCTGTCTTATATCTCTTCGACAAACTTTTACTGGATCCCTTCATCGATGACCTTTCACCGGATTTCTTCATCGGCGACCTTGTACCGGATTTCTTCATCGGCGACCTTGCACCGGATCTCTTCATCTGCGACCTTGCACTAGATCTCTTCATCAGTGGGAAAACACTGGCACAGACCTATTTCCAGTCCACTTCACTGTTACAAGTGGTTTCTGGCTGACCACAAACCGACACTGTAAAATGGTTTCTGGCTGACCACAAACTGACACTGTAAAATGGTTTTTGGCTGACCACGAGCCTGAAATTACAAAGTGGTTTTGAGATTACCACAAAATTTTATGGGGATACACATGCCTTTACAAGGCTTACATACTCCAACTCTTGGAGTTACCAGGTACATATAATGACCACTACAAAACCATCCTGGACTTGCTTATAATTAAAAAACGCCTGCAAATAATAAGCAGAGTCATCACACCTTCAAATCGAAAGTAGGAGATGCTGGTCCCCATGTGCACCGAGTCTCACCTTTCCTGAATGATTTCCAACTTAAAGGCTAAACATATAAGCTACTCCAGAAAACATGATCATACAACGTTCCCAACAGCTCCAGAAGTCCTCTATATTACAAAATATTGAGGTTCAATCAATCCATGACTATATTATCTGCGTTTTGCACATCTTCTCTCAGGTGTGGGGCACTGTGCGCTACAAGAGGTGAGTTGTTGTCTCTCCAATGTCATTGGCTGCACCAACGAAGGCATATCCACCCACGTTAGCACACTTCGATCCATGACCTCTTCTCTATTCCGGGCCATGATCCTACCACGGATTCATCAAACGCTGCTAAACATAGCAAAGTAGCAAACGACGCACGCAAAGATATACAACAGAGAAACTCCTCGCTACATCCAATCTAGTTAGCATGATTTCCTTCAAAATTATTCTTATGGAATCCAGAATGTTAATTCCCTTCGTGCCGTAAATATATTTTTTAACTTCTAGGATGAAGTGGGATTTAATGCCATAACAAGGTTCGGCGATCATAATGGGATTTTCAGGAAAAGGCCATACACAGAGAAATTGAAACTCAGAGAAATTGTAGTATGATATTGAGAAATTTTAGAGAAATTTGAAACTCAAATTTTGCATCAACATTGACGCACTTAATATTGGTCTTTGAATCTAAAGGCGCAGTACGTTCCAAGGGCCATGAGAAAACATGAATTGCAAAAAAAATATTACACCAATATCTCCACCTTCCCTGATAATGCTTACTGTGGGCGGGGACGTTATATCCGAAACTATTGTCGGCGAGAATCAAACGTGCGACCTGGAGGATTGTCTTCTCGATCTCATGCTCAATGGTGCCTCTATCCAAGTCGATGACCTCGCGACAGGTATGTGGGAGGTTGAGGTCAGCCATGGTTCAAGTCTCTGGAATCTCACCGTGGTCCGCCTCAGAGAACTGATGGATGGAGGCCTTGGTTCGATGCAGAGACATCACATTTTCAAACAAGATCCAAAAAACTAGAAAAACGCAGTGATCACCAGAAATTTGAACACAAAATTTTTCATCACCAAGAACTTCCATAATAGCAGCCTTTAAAACCTCCCTTTTCATAGTTGATTAAGAATCATATCCGTTAGCAGGCTCTTTGCCTTCAACATAATTTTCCTAGACCTTCAAACATTGCTTTCATGTATTTTCTTAAGCCTGAATTAGAAGATGACCATCAAATGTCTTTTCAGTACTGAATAATGGATGTAGTTTTGCAAGACAAACTTCTAACAGTACTGCTGCCATATTTGTTTTTGGATCTGCAACACAATACAAAAATCCACGACCACACAGTAATTAATTCTCTCTAGCAGTTGATCCATGCAGCGATCGATCCAAAAGATCCACGCAAATCCACGAATCACGCAACAGTTTCTTTCGGCAATCTGAGACATCTCATTTTATCTTCTCTCTCCTTTCTTACACCAAGTTCAGTGTCTCATTACATGGACGACATTGTCCGATTCTCGGCACAACACCTCAATCGAAGGCCTGCATCGACCTCACCTTCTTGGAACTCATACCTCACAGTACCCGCTTCACGATGACTCCAAACACAAGGCACCACCGCAATCGCATCACAGCGGAGTTTCTGCGGCATTCAACTTGAATGGAAAAAATTAAGAAAAACTTAAAGCAATACAAATACAATGATTTATATTCCTATGCCCATGAAGGGCCAAAGGCCCTTACGGGCTCTGATACCAAGATGAAATGGAAGATACACACTATATTTCATTATAATCAAATAAATTTACATATATACATGAGGTATAGTCTCAAGATAGGGAAGCTATCTTGGACGCACAATAAGTTGGTTGAGAGAATATCTCAACCTCACACCAAACTAGGAACTTAGTTTTAGCTAACCTATGGAATAGGAACAGACTCTATACAAAGTGAAGACAAGTAGGAATTACATATTCCAACAGATTAGGTAAAATGAAATGAGTGGTGATGGATCCTTTAGTTTATTATAAGAAATTTGTGTAGCATTTTTTCTATATTATAATTAATTATATTTATCTTTATTTCATGTTTAGTTGTAACATGTTGTATTAGAGTCATTATTGTGAATCATTGCATGAGACTATCATGAAAATAGGTGGAATGAATCAATGATGTTTTAGGAAATTTTTGTAGAGTTTTTATTATGTTGTAAATAATTATATTTATCTTTCTTGGACGTTTATTCCCAACATGTGGTATCATATCCCTCTTTTGAGCTATTAGAATATCATTAAAATAAATATGGTGAAGTGTAATGAATAGGTGTAGAAGGGTCCATGGGTCCGTTGGTGCTATAGATTTCTTTCAGAAGTAACATATGTTAAAAGATTTCTTATTTTTATTTTACTTTGGAGATGATTGTTTTTTAACTACATGTAAGTGGGAATATAACTATATGACCTTATCACGCATTCATATCTCTAATAAAGTCAAGAGTGAGTATTGTTAGTTTTGTTTATCTAAAGAGATTTTAAAAGAATATTGTTAGATAAACTTGACTCAGTCAAATGAGTTTAATATAGAATCCTGGCTTGAGAAAAGAATATTAAAATTAATTAAAAAATAAAAATAAAAATAACATTATTATTATTTATTATTTTAATAGTTAACCAAATTTTCCATCATTTCAATAAATGGAAACATTGGCTTTCGTGTTAAATCTAACTTGTATCAATAATTGTTTTTTCCTGATTTTAGAAATGAATATCTTTTCAAAAGAGAACTGGAGTTACACAAAAGTCTTTTCTTCAGAAAGAAACAATGATGATGAATGTGTTTATTGTCTTCTTCCATTTTAATTATGAAAATTGCAATAATACCCAAAACTATATTATCATTATCATTAGATTCATGTGGTATAGTTAATATTATTACTATAATTATTTTGTTTTTATAATTTTAAATTTCAAAAATAATATTAATATTTATTATTTATTTATATTTATAATGAAAAGAATATAATTATTATAAATCATATTAATTTGGGAAATATTGGTGGTTGTTTTGTTTATTGATTTTATGGTATTAAATAGTTAATTTATATTTGATCTTATTTATTGTCTTTGCTTTTTGTATTGTTTTAGTATATTTTAGGCAATGGAAGAAAAATAGAAAATTCTTAGAAATCATAAATAATTAACGTATAGCAACATATTTCTATAATCACCTAAAAATAATATAACGTTATTCTTTAATTTATATAAATTATTATGGCAACATATTTTTATAATCACGTAAAAGAAATATAATATTATTCTTTAATTTAAATAAATTATTAATATTTTTCTCCAACAAATGATTTTAAATTTCAAGAAAAATATTAATATTTATTTTTTATTTTTATTTACAATTAAAAAAATATAATTATTATAAACAATATGAGAAATTTTGGTGGTGGTTTGTTGATTTGTTTTTGGTATTATATAGTTAATTTGTATTGGTCTCATTTATTATTTTTCTCTTTGCATTGTTTTAATATATTTTAGGAAGTGAAAGAAAAATAGAAGAATTTCAAAAAATAGAAAAATTCTTAAAATTCATAAATAATTAATCTATTGTAACATATTTCTTTAATCACACAAAATTTCACGGTGATAATGTAATAAATTTTTAGTATTTTTCTCAAACCAAAAAAAATATTTCATTTTTAATTTAAATAAATTATGAGTGTTTTTATGCAATAAAAAAAATTTGCATATTGATATTCTTCTGGCAAGGGTGTTTTTTATTGCCTATTTTTTCATATATATTAATAATATTTTTTTTTTGAAAAATACAAGTTGTGTTGGCCCCACATTCCGTGATACAAATATAACTCTTCTCCTTTATACTAAAAATATTTTTATTTTAATGAGAAATCATTATAATATTGAAAAAAAAAACTAAAAAAACCTCCAAAATCATACATATGATTAATAATAATCATATTTCTTATGTGTACACTCTAATTCATCTCTCAATCAAGTTACAATTTCCAATACTAAAGCGGATAATTCGACATATCAACACATAGATGGCTTAGAGATTTAAATCAAATTTTAATTTTCAAACCAAAAAAACAAATATGATATAATTCACAAGAATTTATCTTGAATAAATATCAAAATTATTAAACATTCACTGGTTATTTAAATCTCTTAAATTAAAGAGACTAGTCCAGTCTACACTCCATGCTAACAAAATTACTTAAAAGCAATTTTTATTTATTATAAGTACTAATCTTTTACATGTTATCATTCTCTTCAATTTCGAAGGCAACCACGGGACATCACATTTTATTTTTACATGATGATTAAAAGATTTTTTAATTTAGTTAAAAATATATTTGAATTGATTAGTGAAAAAAATATTAACAAATATGATTATTTGTTAGTAAAAAGAAATATTTGAATTTTATTTTTGAATAAAATTTATATTGAGAAAATGAATGGTAAAAGAATTTCAAGATCCAGAGTAAAAAAAAATTTACAATTACCTTCCCCAAAAGGATAAAAAGGAAATCCCTAAAGAGGGAAAGGGTTCTGCTCAAGAAAAGGAAAAAGAGTTAACCATAGAGGTGTTGGAAAGAAGAGTTGTCCAAAGTTATTCTAGAGCCACTTGAGCTCTGTAACGTGTAAGAATTATAGACTGGACAGAGGTCCTGAGGCCTAAGTCTGGTACATAACTTCTCTTAGAAGAACTCTGGTACGAAGCTCAGGGGAGCAAAGGATGTAATAGTCTCTCTAAAGGTTGGTAGGAGCCATCATTTAAGCTAAAAGATCTAATATCAATATCTAAATATCTAACTGAAATTGAATAAATAAGTGTATAAAATTATCTATTTCCTAGAATGTTGAATTTATTTATTTATTGATTAATTGGAGAAATGAACTAGAAAACTATTATTTATTATTAGAAAGATAAAATGCTAACAGAAAAAACTAAGAAAAGGGAAATGGATGAGAACAAGAGAATAGTGGAAAGATTCATTTATTACTCTTTCTAGTTCATACTAAAGATATGATTTATTTTATAGTTCTCTAAACTGAAAATTCCAAAGAAAAGAACAATAGACAATTTATCTTCTCAGCATAGAAAACCCTTGTAATTTTTTTTTGTTGAGACTAGAACAATAATATTCACACAGTGAGCTAGTAATTATAGAAATCATAGAGTAACAGAATTATAACACAAGATAATAAAAGGTACAAAAGAAGTGGAGTATGCAGGTTAAACCATGAAGAACATGAGAACTCAGACATGTATAGAGGTTTAGACCCGAGTTATGGCAAAGACCCAACTTGGGTCTGGTCCTCTGGCTACTGAATCTCCAAGACTTAGAGTACTAGTTTGATATTTACTGTAAAGAATGTAAAACCATAAAGTGAAGATTCAAAACCTAATAATACAAAATCATCATTCTTATAAATCAATAATTTACAGTATGAAAAGAAGAATAAGTTGTATGGAAAGGAAACATAACCATATCAACAAGTTGCATTTATTTCCATCCTTCAGAATAAGGAAGTAACACTTAGCAAATAATGTATATAAATTTTATATGTATAATATAAAACTGATAATGAGTGTTCGAGCAGCATAGCTCTAGCAAACCCTAAAGAATTTCTGAATAAGTGAACGGAAATTATACAACACAGTTTCTAAGAGTTTGAACCCAAAATGAAGAATTGGTAAATTCTAACCCAATAGATTAATTACAACACCCTGGAAGTAAACCTACATCGATTTCCATAAGAGGACTGGAACGCTTAGCCTTTTAACAATAGAAATTGAAAACCATGTACAAGCAGTGGGTTTTCCCTAAAAAATCAGACCAGATAATTCAAGCATGAACACTGCAATGTAAAATAGAGGAATAGCTGAAGAATGAGTTATATGTACATGAATAGTTGTAGGAGGGGTCGTGGCGCCACTCAAAGGAACACTGAAGGAGACCCAAGTCCACAATAAACCTAACAAAAAACTTTGATAATGCTCTAGAATGTCTGTTGGTGTGATAAACCCTTCCTAAAGCTTACACCCTCATCAATCTAGAGGAGACAAAGAATCTTGATTGCCAAACAAGATGGAGGTATAATGAAACCAAAGTTCGAAGAATCTGGGCATAGCAAGCTTGTCTCCTACAAAAAAGAAAAAGAAAAATGAATGATTAGTCGAAGGATTTTGAAAAACATAAATGAAGAACAATTAAATTTAAAGACAAAAAAAAGGAAACTAGCTATCATACTTGCACCAAATTGGATTGACAAAACACTAATATCTCTTAGGGAAGTTTCATTCTTAGAGAAGTTTCATTTCTAACCAACTCCTTGAAGGAAGAACCCATTACTACGTTGTTGTATGAGCTAGAAGAACATCAATATGATGGGTGGAGTACCCAGTTTACACCAAAGCTATATTAGTAGAACAAGCCTTCACGCAGTCAAGAGCCGAACAGTGCGGCAGAGAAAATGAGCATGCCAGACTAGCGTTAGGGGTGGTAGTTACCCTAACGCTAACCTAATCAATCTTCACTGTCAGATGTAGGGGAGGGTGGATCGATGGACCACAACAATTTCCAGAAGATTCTAGTGGAGGACAACTGCCATCCACTCAAGCAGATTAAGACTAAGTCGGATCCAATCATAATCATTCATGTGATAATTTAGATTAAGTATTTTGATTGATAATTATTACTTAATCCTTTGAAATCCACCATCGTGGACTGCCAGGCAAAAAAATCATAAATCATAAATGTACCAAAGCGCTACAACTATGACCTTTAATTTTTCAATCAACATATAAATGATTACCGTCGCTAGGTGGTATAATCACATTGAATATTGCATCTTTGTTTGATGTGTATGATCTTTGTTTGATCTAGGTGGATATTGGTGGTCACCTGCCTATTCCACTTGCGCCCCACCATTGTCTCTTTTAGTTTTTCAGTTTTGACACAACTTACTATTTTTAGGAGTTTTTCGGGTCCTAAACTTCCGGAGCTGTTTTGAGGCCCTAAACGACGTTTTTTGGGAAAATCGAGAGCAACATCGAATAGTTAATATTGTGATTTTTTATTTATTTTATTTTTTTTTATGGGGGAGCAACGAAGTTTATGTATTGCAAATTAAACAAGTGTTTAAATAACTATAGTTAATATTGTGATTTTTTTATTTATTTTTATTTTTTATAATCGAAATTTGTTAAAATCACAAATTTAAATTAAGAAATATGAGTGAATCAAATGCTTTGGGATTAAGATTTTTAGACTACACTGAATAAGTTTTTACAAAATTTCAATGAAAAAACCGAAATATAAACAACAAAATTTCAATAAATTTCAAAGAAAAAAACTAAACATAAACAATTAAACTATGCCATGGTCATTAGATTAAGACCACAAATATTATATTAATTGAGTTGGGAGACCCATTATATAACCCAAAATAAAGACAAACACATTCTATAGCGCAATATAAAGCTCATGTGTAATGCACTCTCTAATCCAATATAAAAACTATGTGGGACTCCATCATTAATCAACATAAATATAACTCGAGTCTTTTAAACAGTAATAATAAAATAGAAGAATAAAAAATTAACCCAAAAAAACTCTCCAAACCTTTTTAAGTGTTCGATCCCCTTTTTATATAGTAAATCTAAAATTAAATGAAAATATATTACTAAAATACAAAATTAAAATCGGTCTAACAAAGTCTTCGAACCGACAATTTTTCCAGCGTTCCATATCAACAACCTTCGAGCACACAAATTTTCCAGCCTTTTATATCAACAATTGGTAGACGAAAAGGTATCATAATGTTAATGTTGTGTACTCATTTCTCAGCCGTCGCTAGTTGAGAGGTGAAGGTTGTCGCATAAATGTTATTGAATCACCGTGTAATAAGCGGCAGTCATATTGCCCCGCTTTGTCACGCAAATTCAAGTCAGTTATAGTTAATTTTCCCCTTTTATAAATCGTGAATTGTGATATCTCGTTATACTTTGAGTTAAAATCGTGAATTGTGATATCTCGTTATGATTATAGTTTTTTTTTTTTTTCTTCTGAATTTTATGTTGAAGCATTTTTATTATTAGTATGACGGATAAACATCACTTAATTTTTATATCTTTAATTTATTTTATTACAATTTATCATATTTTTAAAACGAAATGTGTATTTATGATGTTCAATGTTCAAGTATATTCTCAATTGATAAAAATATTATTTTATTTATATTTTATTATTTTAAAGCGAGAAATTTATTTATAAATATTTAATTTAGAATTGATTTTTTTTTTATAAGTATGAATTTACATCTTTCTTATTTATTATATCAAATTTTCTATTTTTATAAAATGAAATATGTGGTTTATGAACATCTAATCTAATATTAGATGTTATAGTTATTTCTCTCTTAATTCAAATTCTATTTGATTTGTGTATATTTAATTTATTTTATCATTACTCTCTATTTTTCCAAAATCCATAAAAATTTATAGACACTTAATGCAGTAAATACCATAAATACCACTTGATTTGCATTAATGTGGATTTATGTGCATTCAATATTATATATATATATATATATATATATATATATATATATATATATATATATATATATATATTTTAATCTCGTTATGACATGTTTTTTATTTATTTCTATCTAATTATAATGTATATTTATAAATATTTAATTTAGTATAATGTATATATATTTTTTTGTAAGTTTGGCTGGACTTTATTTTCTTAATGTCCAATATATTATCCGTCTATCAAAAACCCCATGGACTAGTATAATGTATATTTATAAATATCTAATTTCGTATTTGATAGATTTTTATTATAAGAAGTATAAATATATAAAAATCAAATTTTTAATTAAAAATATAAATTTATATCATATTTAATTTTTTTAACTTATTAAAATAACACGTAACTTTTAAGATAATATGGAAAAATACTTTTATCTTTATCTTTATTCTTTAATTATGTATGAATTAACAAATTACTTATAAATTAACCAAATTGAGTGGATAAGAAGTCGATTTACATAAATAATGCATATATAGTTAATTTAGACATGGATTAATGAATATACTGGTATGGATCTCACTTTCCACAAAACATGTATTAACTAATTTGATTTTATATTATTTGATTTACATATTTAATTTTTAATAATACATATTTAATTTGATTTTATATTATTTAATTTACATATTTAATTTTTAATTTAGGTAGACTTAGTTAGAAGAGTTAGGGCTATTAAGTTATTAGATATTTAAGCATTTATAATAAGTGTTTAATTATTTTGAGTTTTAAATTATTTTTCTTAAATTTGGTGAAATAATTCTTGGTTGGTGAGCTTTTATGGTTTAAATTCTGTTTTTGAAAATATAAATTGATTTGGCATTTGAAAATTGATAAATACTTTAATTTTTTAAAGTTCATAGTTAAGATTCTAACCAATCTCTATTAAATTTTGAACAAATTTGATCTAAAAATATATTAAAAAAATTCCAAAACGACTGAAACTTATAAATATGATTGAAATAATGATTCTACGACTTTAAATTTATTTTTGAACCTAGTGAGTAGTTAAATAAACCATATGTTTTAAAATAAATAATTATAAAATAAGAAATAATTTAGATGTAAAAATTATAAAGCAATAAATATCTTTTATGGAGAGCGCACATGCTATTTAACCCACTACTTATTAAGAACTTTATCTTAAATTTAAATTATGATCTCTAGTCTCCTTTTCTTGGTTGGTGGAGAGAGACTACAAATTTAATACAATGGTTTGGTTGTTTCTTTTTCTTGGTTGGTGGAGAGAGACTACAAATTTAATACAATGGATTGGTTGTTGCATTGACTTCATATCGGATATCCCAACGTCCATGTCACGAGCTTTCTATGCTGACGCTTAATCGAGTGGTGACTTTAATAGCCAATTTTACCCCTATTTTCATAAATATCTGCGTTTTATTTCAATATGAGAGACTCACTAGGGATGTTTCAGTGCCTCTCATTGATCCATTTCAACTATTTAAGCTCTCTATACCCATGCATTTCCATCCATTTCCTTACTCCGTTTAGGCCATATCAGATCTGTTATAGATCATAAGAAAGAATGGCTCCTCAGGTTGCCAGTGATGATAAGAAAGTTGGGGCCGAAGTCTACCACGGAAGCGAAGTTTGCAGGAAGAAAACAATGGAATTGCTTGAACAGGCAGGGCTTCCTAATGGCCTGATACTCCTTGATGATATTCAAGAATGTGGGTACGTGAGGGAAACTGGGTTTGTGTGGATGAAGCGGAATAAGAAGGTTGAGCACGAGTTCAAGGCAATTGGGAGATTGGTACAATACGATGCAGAGATCAGTGGGTATGTTGAGCAACACAAGATGAAGAAGGTTGTTGGAGTGAAGAGCAAGGAGCTTCTTGTGTGGATCACCATCTCTGAGATATCCATTGATGACCCAGCAAGTGGCAAGATTTGCTTCAAGAGCGCTATCGCAGGGATTAAGAAATCCTTCCCTGTCGGTGCCTTTGAAGTCGAAGAGAATGATAACAAATAAAAGATAGGTTCTTTTAATAAATACACACTGCTTTTAAATAATTTTGTAGCATAGGGTGTGGACAGGACTGGACTAGTAAGAAATTTGAATAGCCCGTAAATGTTTAATAATTTTGATATCTATTCATGATAAATTCTTGCATATGATATCATATTTGTTTTCTTGTTTGACAACCAAAATTTGATTTAAACCTCTCAGCCATCTAGGTGTTCATCTGCAGAATTAGCAGCGTTAGTAATGGAAACCGTAAATTGATTGAAAGATGAATTATATATGTGAATTATTCATATGTAAATGGTAAATTCACATAATGAGGAATTATTGTTCATATAGATATTCATTATAGATCCTTGTCTGTTCTTTGTAAGTAATGTAAACTTTGCATTGGTGGTGATGAAAAGGTTAAATTCTCTTTTTTCTTTCATATTTATTGATTTCTCCAATGTCAATTTAGCACATTGAGATTGATGATAGATATATTGTTATTGCCTTATATGTGATATGGTGGGGATTTTGTAACTAGGAGATAGACTATAGATATATTGTTATTGCTTATATCTCTGTGTATGGTGGGGATTTTGTAAAGATGATAGATATATTGTTATTGTCTTATATGTGTATGGTAGGGATTTTGTAACTATGAGATAGATGATAGATATATTGTTATTGTTTATAGATTTGTGTTTGGTGGGGACTTTGTAAGTTTTGTCTTTTCCAAGTATCAATTTTGCATATTTATTATTGAGATACATATATTGTTTGTTTAGTGAGATAATTTATAGATATATTGTTAATTTGGTGGAGATTTTGTAGATGTGGTTTTGTTTACATGTTTGTTGAACTTGCTATACATACAATTTTTATACCAATTGTTGAACTTTTTTCATGGTATGGTCGTTAAGAAAAGATGGTCTCTCTTGTTTCTTTTAAATTTACTTAAGATTAATATTTTATAAAGATGGTCTCTCTTGTTTCTTTTAGTTTACTTAATGTTCTATAATTTATAAAGAGGTGATTAATACATATAAATTCATTTATATTTGAAGAATATTTTTGTATGTTTTTCAAGTTATCTTTTAAGTTTACTGAAGTCTTTATAATTTAATATACATAAGTATTATTACATGGAATTTGTTTTTTAAAATGTTATAAAAAGTAGGTTTTTTGTTGTTGCTATGGGGAATAAACCGTTGTCATTTTTAATTGAATATTTATATATATGTGGTGATGGAAATTATTATAAATTATTTGTGTTTTAACATTAAGATTTTTTTTGTTAAGATGGTTGTGAATAAATTTGATAAAGTGCTAGATTAAATGAATTTAGTTTACAGTTTTGGTTTTTGGTCACATGGTTTTGGTGACACATGGTGTATTTCCCATATTATTGCATGGAATGAAGCTTTAAAATAGGCTTAAAATTATTTATTGTAAAATGTTATAAGTTAGTAGGTTCCATGTTCACTTGACCAATAACTTAGCTATATTTGAATAAAGGGTAATCAAAGCTTCATGGTTAGTTTTTTCTCCTAATTATTTTTCCAAGAAATCTATGTAGTGTTGTTTCTATGTTATAATTAATTATATTGATCTTTCTAGCATATTTATTCCTAAACATGTGATAGAAAATCTATCATTGTGAGTTGTGGCTTGAGACAATCATGAAAATGGTTAAGTGGAGTGAATGAAATTTGGATAGATCCATTGGATTTTTCCAATATATTTCTGTATTGTTGTTGCTATGTTATAACTAATTATGTTTATCTTTCTTGCATGCTTATTCCTAACATGGTGTATTCGAGTTGTAATTGTGAGATATTGCATGATAATATCATGAGGATGATTAGGTGGGATGAATTGATTGTGGATGGGTCCTTTGGTTTATTCTAAGAAATTTGTGTAGTATTGTTTCTATATTATAATTAATTATATTTATCTTTATCACATGTTTACTTGTAACATGTTGTATTAGAGTCACCATTGTGAGTAGTTGCATGAGACTAACATGAAAATGGGTGGAATGAATGAACAAATTTTTAAGGAAATTTTTGCAGAGTTGTTGTTATGTTATGAATAATTATATTTATCTTTCTTGGATGTTTATTCCTAAAATGTGGTATCATATCCCTCTTGTGTACTACTACATGATACTATCATTAAGATTAATATGGTGAAGTGTATTGAATAGGTGTGGAAGGGTCCGTCGGTCCATTGGTGTGATAGATTTCCTTCAGAAGTAACACATGTTAAAAGGATTTTTTTTTTTTTTTTTAAACTTTGGAGATGATTTTTTTTTAACTACATGTAAATGGCCATATAACTCTAAGACCTTATCACACATGCATATCTCTAGTAAATTTAAGAGTGAGTATTGTTAGATTTGTTTCTCTAAATAAATTTTAAAAGAGTATTGTTAAATAAACTCGTGAAAAGAGAATATGTATTAGGCTCACCTAACTGATAATTTAAGCTTTCCTCAAAAAATAAGTGAAGTTTCATAGATGGTTTTTTCTGCATAAAAACCTTGTAAAAAAACCTCTATAATTTTAATGTAATACTATAATTAATTATATTTATTTTTCCAATATTTATTTCTAATATACAATGACATTTAAATCTATTAAAATTAATTTAAAAAATAAATTAAAATTGACATTATTATTATTTATTATTTTAATAGTTGTTAAAACATTGGTTTTCCAGCTAAGAATAAACCTAAAAGTGGTAGCAGTGGCAAACAGCAGCAGCTCCATCATATAGAAAGCATAACCTTGGCACTGGTCGTTTACCTGCGGGTTTATGGTGATTACATCTGGTGAGGTTTAGCTATCACAACAGTGTCAGGTTATTTATATGCTTCGTATAGAATACATATGATTCATTACTATCTATAAGCAACATAGGCTTTATGTATAACAAGGAGGAATCCACTCATAACCTCCAGTCCTCCTCGATCGACTCTTCTTTGGAATTTGTCGCCTCTGAGTTTCCAGAGACCAACACTTGGGATTGTCTTTGGAGTTATTGGTGTAATTTCATAACCATTTACCAACCCTACGAAAGTTTTGGATGTCGATTTGTTGGTAGGTGGTGGGCTATCCCTGGATGCCTCTGCTGCTGCTGCTGTTACTAATCATCGATGGAGAATCCATTCGCCCGATCTTTTCGATTGATCAGCGTCGGATTATCCTTTTTCACGGGACATTTCAAATTATCCGATCACTTACCTGTGACGTGTTCATGATGAAAATATCTTTGTTCATTGATGCGGAGATGAATGCTGGCCACCCCGAGGACTATTGTTTGGTAGTCTTTTAGGTCTTATTTAAGAGGCTGTATTTTCGTGGGAGTCCTTTAGTGTTTTATTTTAGGGATTTTCCTCATCCCTAGGCAGCTCTCTGGAAGGGATGTGATCTCCATTTAAGGTAGCAGAGACATTGGAAGGTTTTTACTTTTATGACTTGTCAGGAATTATCTTCATCGGGATCGCATATCTTTGGATGGTAGATTTTCCTATTAGTTTTTTCTCTTTCTTCTGACACAGACGGCTATCTGGCATCCTTCTACGACTCCTTCTGAACCCAAGCTGTATGATCTTACATGGTTCATGAACGAGGGAATGACGACTTTTATTGCCAATAGCTGACTTGGAGGCCACCTGGAATAGGATTGCTATTATCTGCCACCGGTTTTATCATATTGGGATTTTGTTTCTTGTCAGGGAATGTTTGCATGATTAGAATATCGGGGGCCCCTTTTCTTTATTTTTTCCTCAGTGCTCGGCGAGTTGGGTAATCTGACGATGTTTTATGATCACATCGGGAGGTGCATGGCGGTATTCTGATACAGCTGTACCTTTCACAGATCATTATCTGGTGATAATTTATTGTGCTTCGATGTCATAGCTGGGAAACAACGTCAAGGATAACCTGATATCCTCACCGGCTGAAGCTAATACGTCTTCTGATCATGCGATTGAGGAGTTTATCATGCAGAGTGCTTTGGGGTGCAATCTTCCTGCATCCTGTGAATCCCTGGAGAATTGTAAGAGGAACCCGCGCAGACGACGCCGTAAGATTAAGAAGAAATTCTATAAGCATAGAATGGAGATCAGTGAAATCTATCTAGATCCCGAAGATATGCTTACCAGGGTGGCGAGCTTACAGAAAAGAGTTGTTATAGGGCGCTGGATGTTTCCAGACAACAATGAAATCGACACTGCAGTATGGATCAAACATCAGTGGAGCCCAATTATTGGATACGCTCCGAAGGTCAGTTTATTGATCAATGGCTGGTTTTCCTTCCACTTTATGGATCAGGTCGATGTGTATAAAATCATAAACAAAATGTGGGTAAGAGGACGGAGTTATATGCAGTTGATCCCATGGTACCTGGGCTTCAATCCTGTAATGGAAGCCCCACGTAGCAGGATTATATGGGTTAATTTTCCGGGTTTGCCATTAGAGTTTTGGACCCTAAAAGCTTTGAAGCAAATTGGTGATTCGATAGGCACCACCAAATATATTGATCCTAGCATTATTGGAGAGGCTGACAAAAGAATTGCATGGATGTTGGTGGAGGTTGAATTTGTGGGGGGATTGCCTGGGGATGTAGACCTCCTATGGGGAAATCGACGTCATAGACAGAGAATTGATTTTTGGGGCATCCCATTCAGATGCCTGATCTGCCATAAAATGGGTCATCTTCGGGAACAATGTCCTACCGCATCAGAAAGGCGCGCAACGCTGAAGACGTCCATGATCATGATGGGACCAGACAGTATCAGACTACTACAGGCTCCCCGGGTGGTGTATTTCCAGGTATTTTTTCTCACTCTCTTTTGGAGGATGACGCTTTTGTTTCTGCAAATGAGAATGTTGAGCGGCATGTCTCGCTGGTGGATGAGGATATTGGGCAACGTTTTCATATCTCCACTCCTGTACAAAACCGGACACAGTCTCCATCTAACCATATGTCACCCGCGGTTATATTGTCCGGTCCCCTTGTCGAACATGCCCCTCCTTTCACTCCCTCGGCTTTTAACTCTTTCCCCCCGGTTACCCCGCATGTGAATGCAAACGTCTTTTCGGATCCTACTTGCGATGAAATTTTGGAACCCAATCCACCGGTATACCAACCTTCGACCTATATGGTTGGAGAACCATCTGGTCTTGCTGCCTCTACTTTGTCTCGCCCTTCCTTGAAGCTACCTTCTTCTGAACCCTCTGATCCTGAGACTCCTCCTGAATCCCCTCGGGACTCAGTTGGGTGTGATTTAGAATCCTTGCTGCGCAACCCAAATTTTGATCTTGCTGCCCTGACGGTCTTTGACAGACCACCCAAGGATTCGAAATCCCACGATGCTATTTCTAAGAAGGGGAACGTCACCATTAGGAAAAAAGCAAAGGGATCCAAAAATCTGGATAAGGGGAAGTTCAAGTCCATAGCTCTGTTCTCTGATGGTGAGGACAACCTCTCTGACATTCCTATCTCGGTGGGGGAGGGAAATTGGATGTCAAGCGGGCGCTTAGAGCAGGCCACCCGGACTTGGGTGCGCCATGAATCATATCCTTTCTCTGAATTTACGGGGTATAGGCGATGGCCCCAAGATACATTGCCTGCGGGAGTTGATTGTTGACTGTAATTGCCGAATTTTTTTGGGTCAGGAGACTCTGAGTCGAAGAGAAAAAGCGGTTAAAACTTTTTTGAGCTTTCATGAAGGGTGGAATGCGGCGGCCATTGACTCTTCTGGTCACTCTGGTGGTTTAGTGGCATTTTGGGACCCGGGGTGGTTTAATTTCAAAGCCTACAGATTCTCTGGTGGGATTCTTCTCTCTGGTCATATGAGAGGGATGGCGGAGACTCTTAACATCATAAATATATATGCACCATATACGGGAAGACTATCTTTCTGGACCAAGATGAGAGATTCCGGCATTTTGAGACTGCCAAATTTGATACTGATGGGGGACTTAAACTTCACCTTACAGGTGGATGAGATATGGGGTAAGGTGGCACGCGGTGATCCACTGTCAAGTTATTTAAATGACATGTTTTTTAATCTTCAGTTGACGGATATTAGACCCTACCCGATGATGCCCACGTGGAATAATAAGAGAAGAGGGGAAAAGTGTATTGGAAAACGCTTGGATCGGGCTCTCATTAAAGATCAGCTCATTTACAGATGGGGTAATCCGAGAACTGCGGTACTGGTCTCCGATATATCGGACCACATGCCCATCTCTATATCGTGGCATGCTTGGCGCATCACGAGAGGAGTACCTTTCAAGTTTAATCGAGCCTGGCTCGACGATGTTGAGTACACCAATCTGGTAAGAGAAACATGGAATGAGAAAGTAAATGTGGATGAATGTCTTATTGCAGACAGTTTCCATTACAAACTATCAAGAATAAAGGCCGCAACTAAACAATGGGAAATTCAGAAAAAATATGCACTCAAGTCTGAGCTTATGCACATTAAACATCAGATGGAGATCTTATATAAAGGCTTTGTTAGTAAGGCTTCGGAGGAAGCAACGTATACACTCTTTCAACAACTCGGGAAGAGGAAAAGAGAAATCTTAGAGATCGAGGAGACCACCTGGAAACTAAAGAGCCGGATTAATTGGTTGAGGGAGGGGGACCTCAACACGAAGTTTTTTCATAAATGTGCTTCAGACAGAAGAAATAGAAATGCGATATGGAAGATAAAAATACCGGATGGATCATTTGCCATATCGGCTGAGGAGATACAACAGGAGGCGTTCTCTCATTTTTCAAATTTCTATCAAACAGAACTGTCTATTGAGCCGGAGAATCAAATGTGGTTTTTGGATCATGTTCCGAAAATATTTGATGTGGCAGCTATTGAGCTCCTCCAACAGGAAATCAAGGGGGATGAAGTGCTAGGGGTCCTGAAATCTTTCGCTCATGACAAATGCCCGGGGCCGGATGGATGGCCGACAGAATTCTTCATTTTCTTTTATGATCTTATCGGGGGAGAGCTCACGACAGTGATCGAAGAGATTAGGTTACGTGGGCACATGCCTGCAAACTTAAACTCTACTTTCATTGCTCTCATCCCAAAGGTGGAGGATCCGCAAGTTTTCGGGGATTTCAGGCCGATTGCATTATGCAACATTATTTATAAGATCACTTCTAAAATCATTTCAAACCGTATTAGATCCATCCTCTCTGAACACATTTGTATGGAACAATCTGGTTTCCTCCCTGGACGATCGATCCATGATGCGATTGCCATCGCACAAGAGGTACTACATTCTGCCCATGCTGGAAACAAGGAAGCTCTGATATTGAAGGTTGATTTACACAAAGCATACGACTCGGTTGATTGGTCATATATCCAGATTCTATTGCTTAAGATTGGGCTGCCTCTTGGTATCATTAGATGGGTTATGTCTTGTATATCCACTGTCAAATATGCTGTGCTGGTCAATGGCGTGCCTACGCTCTTCTTTTATGCTGCCAGAGGTCTACGCCAGGGCTGCGCCCTATCTCCCCTCATCTTCATCCTTGTTCTTGATGGTTTTAGCAAGAGCCTGCACTATGCGGAGCAACTGGGTTATATTAGTGGATTCTCTTTTTTCGACTCTATTTCCACTAACCACTCGCTCTTTGTAGACGACATGCTGCTTTTCGGATATCTTAATAGATACCAGTGGCTCCATATTCACATGCTTCTGATAGGTTTTAAATCTGCCACAGGTTTAGGGATGAACAATGGAAAGTCAATTCTTCTATTTGCAAAAGGAGATATACAGGAGATTCAATATGTGGCGGAATTATTGGGGGTTCTTTCGCAGCCCATTGTAGAAGGCTTCAGATATTTGGGGTACTTCTTAAAGCCTTGTGGATATCAATGCAAAGACTGGATGTGGCTTGTTGATCGATTCAGATCATGCATTTACAGATGGACCCATAAATGGTTATCCATGGGCGGTAGGCTCATCCTTATCCAGGCGGTTTTATCTCAATTGATGGTGTATTGGGGTCATTTATTTTATTTACCTGCCAAGATAGTGAGACTGATAAATGGGATTATTTCCAAGTTTTTATGGGGAGCCACTGACATGGATCATAAATTTCACCTCTGCAAGATGGATATCATTTGTAGACCCACGGACTTTGGTGGATGCGGTATTCTGGACACAAGAGCCTTCAATATTGCCTTATTGATAAAATCTTTCTGGCGCGCGATTAATGGAGACAATATTTGGAGCGCCATCATTAAAAACAAGTATATCAGCGGAGATATATTACATCAGTTATTGGGCAGGGAGATCATATGCCCACTCAATATTTCAGTCATATGGGGCGGGTTCAAAAAGATATTTTCTTTTATATGTGATCAGATGATATGGGTATTTGGTGATGGAGGGAGGATTCCTATGGCCTTCCGAAGCATCACGGGCCTCACTAATATCAGCGACATCTCCCCGCGACTGCTACACTGTCTATCACAACGTGGCTATATGGTATTAGCGCAGACCATATCCGGATGGGCATATGGGACGCCTACCTTCAAGAACGCAACTCTCTTGGGGTTGACGGGGGATGAAGCTACGGAATGGGAGAATGTGCTGACAACTTTCAAATCTGCCGGTTTCTGCCATTCGGAGGAAGGAGACAAAATCATATGGAATGGTCCATTGAAGCAGAGTGCTATTATTGTTAGAGACGCCTACAGGCACATCATTGCCGATGCTGCGGAGGGTAACATTACCAAGATCTTCTATAAGTATTGGAAACGCCGGATACCCACCAAGATCACTTTATTAGGCTGGATGATCTGGAGAGACAAAATTCTTACATGGGATAACTTGATTAAAAGAGGTATTCAAGGGCCAAACAGATGCGCGTTATGCTGCATGGAGGCTGAAACTATCTCGCACCTTTTTTTCAACTGTATAATTGTTAAGGATATATGGAGGATTGTCTCTCATCACATTATGGATCATAACTGGATGGCTTCAGACTTTATTTCTACTGTGGAGGATTGGGACAGATTGAAAGGTAAATTTAGGTCACTTCCTTTCTATCTCTGTTGGGAAGTCTGGATTGGGAGAAATAATCTCATTTTTGAGAATAGGATTTTCTCTCCTCATATTATCATTTCCAATATCATGCGCTGGTTTGTAGATTGGAGTGTTCCTCCCATGCAGGTGGTGGATAAATCCGTTAGGAACAGACCCCATGAGATTCATCTCCCCGCTATATAATTTGATGGTGCTTCTGCGGAGGGTAACACAGGATGTGGAGTATGGGCTAAATTATCCCAAAGTGAGAGGGTTCATATCTACTAGAATGGGGGAACCGGAACAAATAACAAGGCGAAAATCATGGCACTGTGGGGTGGCCTTATGGTGGCAAATATGCTCAATATACAAAACCCACATTACTATGGTGACTCAAAGCTGATTATTGAATGGATGAATGGTAGATGTGACCTCAATGTCCCCAGTTTGCGAGGCTGGATGCAGAGGACTCTCTATCTCTGGCAGAACTTAAATCAGCCCCCTATATGTCATATTTTTAGAGAAATCAACACCAGGGCGGATGCCCTATCCAAGAAGGGTATCTCTGCTGAGTTTGGACAGATGTATTTCTCGGGCTACAAAGATGGGGGTGTGATATGGTCTTCCATTGTTCCTTTGTCGTGATTTTGATTGCTGGATGCTGGTGCTTTATATTATCTTCCTATTTTCTTACTATCTTATCATAGTTTAACTACTTATATATAGTTCTTGCCTGTTATGATCTTTTATCAGCGCTCTCTGCTTTCCTATTTTTGGCTCTGATCGTGATCTCTGTTTGCGGATCCTATACTATTGTATGGCGAAGTTTCTCCCTGGCGTGGCTGTTTCTTTCCGGATCACTATGGAGTATATTTTTGGCAGGGGTATCGTTTATGTATGTGCCACTTCTCTGGAGTGGCGCTACATTTTTTTTTTCTATTGTGCTTTCTGGCTGAGGCATAAGGATTTATCTTCTTCAAGCGAGCGGTACCTGTTATATACATACGTGCCCGCTGCTCAGTACCTTACCACACACAGGCGAGCGGGATCTGGATGCTGTATTGTACAATATTACAAGCGAGCCTTTATATTTTATCTGCTTCACTCAGCAATGTTGTCTTTTTATTGTCTATCTACGGTCTTTCGCCATTTCCCTGGCTTTCTTTTTGTATTCGGGTGGATGTTAGCGGTCACTTGTTGATCTTTCATGGCCGGGTTGTTTATTTGGGTTTTCACATCCCTGGTTTAGGTTATTTCCTGTACATACATGCCTAGTTGCTACTTATTTGATGCCTTAACCTCTCATGTATGTATTATAATGATTACAGGGATGATCTGCTTATATGTATTTGGGGCTGGTATACCGCCCGTAATGATGCTTGCCACTTCCATCGAACATCCATCTCCAGGATGTTTGTTCATGTTGAATGGAAATCTGGATATCCTTGCTGTTTCCACAGCAACGATGTGATGATTGATTATGTACTGCTATATTTTCACCTAATATACATCGTTTTTTTTCTTCTGAAATTTTTTTTTGTATCACTAATTGCTTTTTCCCAATTTTTTAAAATCAGAATGAATGTTTTTTTGAAAAGAGAACTCGAACGAAGCAAAGGTCTTTTCTTCAGAAAGAAACAATGATGAATATGTTTGCTGTCTTCTTCTATTTTAATTATGAAGATAGAAAAATCTATATTATCATTATTATTAGATTCACAAATTTTTAAAATCAGAATGAATGCTCTTTTGAAAAGAGAACTAGAGTTAAGAAAAGGTCTCAGAAAAAAACAATGATGAATGTGTTTACTGTCTTTTTCCATTTTAATTATGAAGATTGAAATAATAACCAAATCTATATTATCATTATTATTAGATTCATGTGTATGATTAATGTTGTTATTTTAATTTAATTTTTTTTTTTATAATTTTAAATTTTAAAAATAATATTAACATTTATTTTTTTTATTTTTATTTATAATTAAAAGAATATAATTATTATAACTCATATAATAATATAATTATTATAAATTCATATAATAATATAATTATTATAAACCATATTAATTTGGGAAATTTTTGTGGTGGTTTTGTTGATTTGTTTCTCATATTAAATAGCTAATTTGTATTTGGTTTTATTTATTGTCTTTGTTTTTTGCATTCTTTTAATAAATTTTAGGGAGGGGAAGGAAAATAAATTTTTTTAGAAATAATAAATAATTAATCTATTACAACAAATTTTTGTAACCACTCAAATATAATATTATTTTTTAATTTAAATAAATTATTAGCATTCTTCTTCTTCAAAAAACATTTTTTTTTTATAATTTTAAATTTCAAAAAGAATATTAATATTTATTTTTTATTTTTATTTATAATTAAAAGAATATAATTATTATAAATAATATTAATTTGAGAAATTTTGGTGGTAGTTTTGTTGATTTGTTTATAATTAATTTGTATTGGTCTTATTTATTGTTTTTCTCTTGGCATGTTTTAATATATTTTAGGCTGAAAGAAAAATAAAAAAATTCTAAAAGTCAAAAGTTATTAATTTATTGTAACATATTTATTTAATCACACAAAAGTTCAAAATGATAATATAATTTTATTTTTTAATCTAAATAGATTATTATTATTGTTAATCACACAAAAGTTCAAGGTAATAATATAATTTTATTTTTTTAATTTAGAACAATTATTAGTATTTTTTTGAAACCAATTATTTCATTTTTTAATTTAAATAAATGATGAGTATTTTTAAGCGAAAAATAATTACAAATTGATTTTCTTCTTCCAGCAAATAAGAATGTTTTTTTATTGTCTATACATATTATGATACAAGTATAACTCTTCAACTTTATACTAGAGATATTGTTTCTATTCTTTTTTTTGTTATAATTATTATAGTTTTGATAAGAAACTAAAAATCCTCCAAAATCATACATATGACTAATTCATCTCTCACTACTAAAGCTGCTAATTCTGCATATCAACAGATAGACGGCTTAGAGATTTAAATCAAATTTTGGTTTTCAAACCAAAAAACAGACATGATATCATTGACAAAAAAATTACCATGAATAAACATTATTAAACCTCTACTGGTTATTCAAATCTCTTAAATTAAACGGACTAGTCCAGTCTACACTCTATGTTACAAAATTATTTAAAAGCAGTGTTTATTTATTAAAAGTACTCATCTTTTACCTGTTATCATTCTCTTTTACGGGAAATGATTTCTTAATCCCAGCTATAGCGCTCTTGAAGCAAATCTTGCCACTTGCTGGTTCATCAATGGAGATTTAAGAGATGGTGATTCACACAAGAAGCTCCTTGCTCTTCACTCCACTCACCTTCTTTATCTTGCATTGCTCAACATACCCACTGATCTCTGCACCAATTCCCCAATTGTCATGAACTGGTGCTCAATCTTCTTATTCCGGTTCATCCACACAAACCCAGTTTCCCTCACGAACCCACATTTTTGAATATCATCAAGGAGTATGACGCCCTTGGGAAGACCTACCTGTTCAAGCAATTCCATGGCTTTCTGCATGTAAATTTCGCTTCCGTGGTAGAGATTTCTACCCCAGATTTCTTATCATCACTGGCAACCTTAGGAGCCGTACTTTTTTCTATCTATAACATCTCTTCTATGACCTTAATCGAGTAAGAACATCGGTGGAAATGCATGTGTATGCAGAGCTTAAATAGTTGAAATGAGAGGCCTGGAAACATTCCAGAGTAAAAAAACATGAAATAGGAGGCGTGGAAACATACCCGTTAAATTGCATATATTCATGAAAATAGGGGTAAATTGGCTAATAAAGTCAGCATTCAATTAAGGTTTAGGTACAAAAATCGTGAGATGGAAGTTGGTAAATAAGATACCAAATCAAACCAACTACCAATACATTGTATTAAATTTGTTCGGTCTCTTTTTCGATCAAGACAGTGGAGATCCACAATTTAATTGAAAGTTACCAATAATTATTGGTCTTTGAGCAAGAGAGTACTAAATACTTTGCATGTATGTAATTATAATTTTGGAATCAACGGTATACATCATAACATATAAAGCATATAATGCTTTATGATCCTCACATGTAAAACATATGAGTATTGATTGGTTTACTTAAACAACTAATTTGTTGTTTAAAGTGTTCATCATATGTCCATCATTTCGACGACATCAGTAAGTGTAGAGCTACGTAGCTCCAACTAAACTACCTACACAGCTGTCTAACATTAAATTAATTTACGTGCGTAGAATATGTATAACATTTTGAAAATAAACATGTCAAGAAATCATTAGTTATCTAGATTAAATTAGATATGTATTAGTTATGTTAAAGAATATATTATGTTTTATTGAAACGGAGATAGCTTGCTAATATTTATTTATTGAATATTAGCACAACCACATTAGTAAAAACTAATGTGGTTGATATATGCAGATAAGCATATATAAAATAGATTTACAACCACATTTATCAATGTGGTTGATATACGCCAATAGGCCTATATCCACTACCCATCACATTAATTTATATATCAATAAATAAATATTATATATAATTAATTTAATATAATTAACTTGAAAAATATATATTATATATTAATAAGAATATTAATATATGAAATATATTAATTATGATTAAAATCACAAAAATATTATATATATATTAAAAATATTTATTACTATATTAAAAATATTAACTATATACATACTATAAATTAACTTGAAATATATATAATATATATTAATATAAAAATAATATTAATAATATATAATAATTTTATATATCATAGATGGTTATATTATTAATAAACCAAAAGAACTAATAATATATTAATAATATATATTATATCATAGTTGGTTATATTATTAATAATATATATTAATAATATTTATTAATATATTAATAATATTAACTATATACATACTATAAATTAACTTGAAATATATATAATATATATTAATAATATTTTTTAATATATAAATAATAAAAATAATATTTAATATTTTAATATTTATTTATATATTAATACTTGAAATATATATAATATATATTAATAATATTTTTTAATATATAAATAATAAAAATAATATTTAATATTTTAATATTTATTTATATATTAATATCATAGATAGTTATATTATTAATAAACCAAAAGAACTAATAATATATTAATAATATTATAATAATAAATAATATATATGAATAATATTATAATAATTTTATAATATTACTAATAATCATTATTAATAAATATTTGAATATTTATTTATAATATATATTAATATATTAAAAATATTAAACTCAAGAGAGTAATAAACCATATGAAACAATATTTAAAAAAAAAACCTAAGAGATTAATAAACGCTAACAATTAATATTTTAAAGTGAAGATATTAATAAACCCAAGGGATAATTAATAATACAAACCCAATGTCATCATAAACCAAAGGTTTAAATATTATAAACCATAGGAATTGGTGAACCCAAGGGATAAATATTATAAACATAAGGGATCAATATTAAAAACACAAGAGATTAATAAACTGTAAGAATTGATATTTTAAACTAAAAAACGTAATAAATTAATAATCCATAAGAATCAATATTTTAAACATGAGATATTAATAAATGAACGAGATTATTAACCTTATAAAACAAAAGAACTAATCGACCCAAGGGTTTAATCTTATAAAGCAAAGGAATCAACGAACCCAAGGGATAAATATCATAAACCTAACAGATGAATATTATAAACAATAAAGATTAATAATCGCTAAGAATTAATATTTTAAACTGAAAAATATAAGAAATTAACAAACCCTGAGAAATAGTATTTTAAACTCAAGAGAGTAATAAACCGAATGTGTGATTAACATTATAAACCCAAGAGTTTAATACTATAAACCAAATCAATTGGTGAACCCAAGGGAAAACCATTACCCAAAAAACTATAAACCAAAGGATTTGGTGAACCCAAGGGAATTGATTTAAACATTGAGACAATTGTTGTCACAATGCGATGTTGGACCAACTATGACCAAGGTTTGCCATGGGTGATTTTCACATTGAGACAATCTTTGTCAGAATGTGACATTTGATCATGGATGACATTGATCGATTATTCATATTATAAACCAAAAGAACTAATAAACCCAAGGGTTTAATATTATAAACCAAAGGAATTGGTGAACCCAAGGGACAACCATCACTCAACAAATTATAAACCAAAAGAAATTGGTGAACCCAAGGGAATTGATTTAAACATTGAGAGAATTGTTGTCACAATGCGACGTTGGACCAACTATGAGCAGGGTTGGCCATGGGATATTTTCATATCGAGACAATATTTGTCAGAATGTCACATTTGATCATGGATGACATTGATCAATTATTCATATTATAAACCAAAAGAATTAATAAACCCGAGGGTTTAATATTATAAACCAAAGGAATTGGTGAACCCAAGGGACAACCATTACCTAACAAATTATAAACCAAAAGGAATTGGTGAACCCAAGGGAATTGATTTAAACATTCAGACAATTGTTGTCACAATGCGACGTTGGACCAACTATGACCATGGTTGGCCATGGGTGATTTTCATATTGAGACAATGTTTCTCATAATGTGTCATTTGATCATGGATGACATTGATCAATCATTCATATTATAAACCAAAAAAACTAATAAACCCAAGGGTTTAATATTATAAACCAAAGGAATTGGTGAACCCAAGGGACAACCATTACCCAACAAATTATAAACCAAAAGGAAATGGTGAACCCAAGGGAATTGATTTAAACATTGAGACAATTGTTGTCACAATGTGACGTTGGACCAACTATGACCATGGTTGGCCATGGGTGATTTTCATATTGAGACAATGTTTCTCATAATGTGTTATTTGATCATGCATGACATTGATCGATTATTCATATTATAAACCAAAAAAACTAATAAACCCAAGGGTTTAATATTATAAACCAAAGCAAGTGGTGAACCCAAGGGAAAATCATTACCCAAAAATTATAAACCAAAGGAATTGGTGAACCCAAGGGAATTGATTTAAACATTGAGACAATTGTTGTCGCAATGCGACGTTGGGCCAAGTATGACCATGGTTGGCCATGGGTGTTTTTCATATTGATACAATGTTTGTCAGAATGTGACATTTGATCATGGATGACATTGATCGATTATTCATATTATAAACCAAAAGAACTAATAAACCCAAGGGTTTAATATTATAAACCAAAGGAATTTATGAAACCAATGGAAAACCATTACCCAACAAATTATAAACCAAAGGAATTGGTGAACCCAAGGGAATTGATTTAAACATTGAGACAATTGGGAATTGGTGAACCCAAGGGAATTGATTTAAACATTGGGACAATTGTTGTCACAATGCGATGTTTGACCATCTATGACCATGGTTGGCCATGTGTGATTTTCAAATTGAGACAATGTTTCTGAATTTGACATTTGATCATCGATGACATTGATCGATTATTCATATTATAAACCAAAAAAACTAATAAACCCAAGGGTTTAATATTATAAACCAAAGGAATTGGTGAACCCAAGGGACAATCATTACCCAACAAATTATAAACCAAAAGGAATTGGTGAACCCAAGGGAATAGATTTAAACATTGAGACAATGGTTGTCACAATGCAACGTTGGACCAAATATGACCATGGTTGGCGATGGATGATTTTCATATTGAGACAATGTTTCTCATAATGTGTCATTTGATCATGGATGACATTGATCGATTATTCATATTATAAACCAAAAAAACTAATAAACCCAAGGGTTTAATATTATAAACCAAATCAATTGGTGAACCCAAGGGAAAACCATTACCCAAAAAATTATAAACCAAAGGAATTGGTGAACCCAAGGGAATTGATTTAAACATTGAGACAATTGTTGTCACAATGCGACGTTTTACCAACTATGACCAAGGTTGGCCATGGGTGATTTTCATATTGAGACAATCTTTGTCAGAATGTGACATTTGATCATGGATGACATTGATCGATTATTCATATTATAAACCAAAAGAACTAATAAACCCAAGGGTTTAATATTATATACCAAAAGACTTGGTGAACCCATGGGACAACCATCACCCAAAAAATTATAAACCAAAAGAAATTGGTGAACCCAAGGGAATTGATTTAAACATTGAGAGAATTGTTGTCACAATGCGACGTTGGACCAACTATGAGCAGGGTTGGCCATGGGAGATTTTCATATTGAGACAATATTTGTCAGAATGTCACATTTGATCATGGATGACATTGATCAATTATTCATATTATAAACTAAAAGAACTAATAAACCCAAGGGTTTAATATTATAAACCAAAGGAATTGGTGAACCCAAGGGACAACCATTACCCAACAAATTATAAACCAAAAGGAATTGGTGAACCCAAGGGAATTGATTTAAACATTAAGACAATTGTTGTCACAATGCGACGTTGGACCAACTATGACCATGGTTGGCCATGGGTGATTTTCATATTGAGACAATATTTGTCAGAATGTGACATTTGATCATGGATGACATTGATCGATTATTCATATTATAAAACAAAAGAACTAATAAACCCAAGGGTTTAATATTATAAACCAAAGGAATTGGTGAACCCAAGGGACAACCATTACCCAACAAATTATAAACCAAAAGGAATTGGTGAACCCAAGGGAATTGATTTAACATTAAGACATTGGTTGTCCTAATGCGATGTTGGACCAACTATGACCATGGTTGGCCATGGGTGATTTCCATATCGAGACAATGTTTCTCATAATGTGTCATTTGATCATGGATGACATTGATCGATTATTCATATTATAAACCAAAAAAACTAATAAACCCAAGGGTTTAATATTATAGACCAAAGCAAGTGGTGAACCCAAGGGAAAATCATTACCCAAAAAATTATAAACCAAAGGAATTGGTGAACCCAAGGGAATTGATTTAAACATTGAGAGAATTGTTGTCACAATGCGACGTTGGACCAACTATGACCAAGGTTGGCCATGGGTGATTTTCATATTGAGACAATATTTGTCAGAATGTGACATTTGATCATGGATGACATTGATCAATTATTCATATTATAAACCAAAAGAAATAATAAACCCAAGGGTTTAATATTATAAACCAAAGGAATTGGTGAACCCAAGGGAAAACCATTACCTAACAAATTATAAACCAAAGGAATTGGTGAACCCAAGGGAATTGATTTAAACATTGAGACAATTGTTGTCACAATGCGACGTTCGACCAACTATGACCATGGTTGGCCATGAGTGATTTTCATAGTGAGACAATATTTGTCAGAATGTGACATTTGATCATGGATGACATTGATCGATTATTCATATTATAAACCAAAAGAACTAATAAACCCAATGGTTTAATATTATAAACTAAAGAAATTGGTGAACCCAAGGGACAACCATTACCCAAAAAATTATAAACCAAAGGAATTGGTGAACCCAAGAAAACTATTACCCAAGAAATTATAAACCAAAGGAATTGGTGAACCCAAGGGAATTGATTTCAACATTGAGACAATTGTTGTCACATTGTGACGCTGGACGAACTATGACCATGGTTGGCCATGGGTGATTTTCATATCAACCATTAGGTTTATTTTATTGTTTATAATATTTATCTTAGGGTTTATATACTTTTTCTTTATAATACTAGTTGTTTGGGTTTAATATTATTCAACCATGGCCAACCATATTTTATCAAATCAATTGTGGTCAACCATGCTTATGCATGGTCAACCATGGTCAAACTTCGCATTGTGACAAAGATTGTCTCAATATGGAAATAAATCATCATCTGAACCTTGGTCCAACATCACAATATGACAAAGATTGTCTCAATATGATAATCATGGTCAATCATGGTCAAACATGGTCAAGAATTGTTAACCATGTTTTCTAAAGTTAAACATGGTCAACTGCAGTCAATCATGATCAACCTTGTGTATGCATGGTCAACCATGTTTTATAGACTCAAACATGGTCAATCATTATCAACCTTGGTTATCCATGATCAATCTTGGTCAACAATGATTATACACTGACAACCATGTTTTATAAAGCCACACATGTTTTATTTTAAAATGATAATAATAATATTTTTTATAATAATAATTTTATTGTAATAGTTGTTTTTAATATTGTTTGTTTAATTTATATTTAATATTATTATGAAAATATTTTTTTATAAATTAGATTAATTAATTGAATTAATTATTCTATATTAAATTGAATCATTATTATTATGTTTAAATTATTAACTAATTAAATGTAACTAATAAATTGATCTAGATTATAAAGTAACTAATAACTCACATTATCAATAAAGAGAATAATAAATCTTAGGAATCATTTTTTTTAAATAAAAATCATTAATAAAGTCACATGATTATTAGTATTATAAACCGAGGGGAATAAACATAGTTTACCATGCTTGATTTAAACATTGAGACAATTGTTGTCACAATGCGACATTGGACCAACTATGACCATGGTTGGCCATGGGTGATTTTCATATTGAGACAATATTTGTCAGAATGTGACATTTGATCATGGATGAGATTGATCGACTATGGCTAACGCTAATTAACAAGGGGTTTCTAGGGTGAGAGGGATGACAATGGTTGACTAAGGATGACCATGCTTGAGTAAGGTTAACCATGGTTGATTATGGCTAAGTAAACTTCACTATCATTTAACATAGGTGAGAATGAGACCATGGTTGACTATGGCTAAGAAAAATTCTCTATCATTTAACATAGGTGAGAATGAGACTATGTTGGAAATGTTTGGCCATAGTTGATTAAAATGATTAGAATGTAAATATTATTGGTATTACTTATTCATATTAATATTAATAATATTTCTATTAACAATATTAATTTTAATATCAGTAATACTATTAGTGATATGGTTACAATGAATACTCTTTTTTTTTTTTGCCTCAAAATATTTTTTATTTTATTTTATTTTAAATAAAAGAGAATTATAATTACTTAAACCATTATTATACTTATTTAGATATTATTATATTTGTTTATATATTATTTAAGATATCATTTTAATTATTATAATTATTAATTATAATTAAGGATCACTATGGATTATTATGGTTTAAGACGGTTACCCATGGATCTCTATGGCTAAGAAAAATTGCGTATTATTGAGCATTGGTGAGAATGAATGACATTCATTGAGTGTGTTGGAAATTTTTAACCATATTTAATTAAAATTATTAGCATGTAAATATTATTAATTATTAAAGGTAATCTTAATATTATTTATATTAAATTCATTAATGATAATATCATTAATATTTTTAATCATATTGTTAGAGTGAATGAAACTTTAAATTTATTTTTATTAATAATTATATTGTTAATTATTACAAAAGAAATATTATTATTCTTATTTATCAATATTAATGTTAATAACTTTTTTTTAACAATATTAATATTCTTAATAATATTAATATTACAGTGTAGATAGTATTATCTTAATAATACTAAATATAAAAATATAAAAATTTTAAAAACTTTATTAAGATTGTTAATATTACAAATATTATTTTTTAAACATTATTAATATTGTATTTAATGGTATTATTAGTAATATTGCTTTTAATATTAGTTCAATTCTTATTTTAAATATAATAATAATATAAATTTTAATATTATTTTTAAAAACTCTCCTTAATATTACAAACCAAGAAATAATATAATTATATTATTATATTATTTCTTGGTTTATAATATCATTAATATTCAAGACTCATAGATTTACCAATCATATTACCAATCATATTGGCATGCCATTTGATTCATTTTCAAAAACTCTCCAAGTTTAGAATAGGAATCGTTTTAGAATAGGAATCTAGTGGTTGTAGAATAGGAATCGTTTTAAAAGAAAATCAGTTACACGCCCATTAAAGCTGAGCGTAACTTTGCAATAGTTATCCTCGAAATGAAATCTAAATATGTAAAAATATAATGTGGGCCATGAAACCATTAACTTGTTTTAAGCATGAAACAAACAGAAGGAAAATACAAATGCTCTGTACTTTCAGAGCGAATTCAGTTTCATCATTTTACAGCCAAGTCACTTTCAATTTCACATTTGCTTACGATTTATATCTCCGATTATTTCAGGCCATCAAAAGAAGCATTCACTCGACGGACGAGAAGACTAGTCATAGCAATGATGCTGAGTATGCGCTAAACTCACTGCTTTTTAAATAATAATTCTCATATTATATCTCCCTAACGTAACTGTTGCCGTGTTTTGTAAGTGCTGAGGTTTCCTACATATGACCATACAAAAATATTGTACATAGGAATTGAAATAAAATGGAAAACAAAGATGTTAATGCTCAGATAAAAGTAGTTAGCCTCAAATTATGGATAATACCCAAAAGATTCTTTGGAGTGGGCAGACAGAAGGTGTAGTTACTGCATTTAAGAAGTGGTAGACATAGAATGACATTACCATTATGAAATGTTAAGCTTATAAAGATATCCAGATCAATTACATTGAAATACTAAAAGTGAACCACTTGAATAATTTGTTTGAAAAAGAAAAGATAGCAAAAATTAGACTCCGTGTTTGTGCAGGCTTTTCTTTGCTGGCTACCTGTTTATCTATACCTGGGTTCGCTGCTTGGCCTACTTTATCTATGCTGGCTGGGTTCTATAGGGCTGCTTGGCCTCGTGGACATGATGATTAAAACACTTCATATCATATCATTCAAGACCGGATTTTGAGAGGCCTCATCATTTCGTTGTCTTCATGATCCAGAATCTGTAAAAATGCGGACCGAAATCATATCAGTTAACGGTTTCCTCAGCAATCTAGAAATTCGGGTATAATGGAATGATTGATATTTGAATAAAGAAAATCGGACTTACATGGCAGTGATAGACATAGCCTGGTTCAGCACTGGCATTGAAGGGATAAGGTTGTTCATAATCCAAAAGCGAAAACTGAACAAGAATGGTTGTCATATATCCGGGTTGCATCTTAAACACGTTCTTCCATCCATGTTCCTGCGTAGGAGCCGGCATGACTTTTCCCTTGGCATGTCATATTGCACGAGTCGATCTGAAAATATCACGCAGGAAAGATGTGAGGTGTTTGGAAAAGGAAGCATACATCTCGGTTTGGCCTGGTGTTTTCCAGGGACGAATTCCAAACAAGAACTGCCAAGCACGACCGTTTCGTTTTCTTTGGAGGCCTTCTGAACGGGAAAAAGCTCCAAAGCCACAGCTGCACTTGTCAACATAGCTTGAAAACTTGAAAAAGATCGAGAAAATCTCCACTGTAATCTACCTTATCTAAATTTCTGCCACTCCAGAAGATCAATTAAAGTGTGGAATAAATGTAAAAAGTTTTGTCTACACGTCCTATAAGTCGATGTGCCTTCCATCAGCCGCTGGAAATGATGGGACCAACAGTTATAAGCCTGTGCCTTGCAGGCGTTTCCAAATGGCCATGACAATGCCCACTTCACGTGACTGTTAAATTCCCCATATCCGTTTCGATCGCCACATGTCTACGAGAGACCACCACAACTTGTAATCAACAATGTGCCCATCAACATGGTTATGGGAGATCCCCACACGTCGAAGACAGGCACAGCTTGTAATCAGCAACGTGCCCATCAACGTGGTGGTTATGGGATGGGATGATTTCTTAATTTGATAGGTGGCGGTCAACAAATGGCACAGTAAATTTTTAATCATGTTTTGTAAAAAATTAATTTAAGTATGGTTTAAACACGTGATTTAGATATGCAAGGAAGTTACTTTTTTGAATTTCATCCATTGATTTAGTGGTGACGACCAGAATATACCGGCATCTTTCAATCTAGACCATCAGATTGAAAAGATTAATTACCATAATCACGAAAGAGCCCACCTCCGACAGGGGGTTACGCCTATCGGCGTAATAACTCTACCTCTCCTGCCTGCTATCTCCAATTACAACCTTCTATTACTGAGGTCAAGTCTACCTCTCCTGCCTGCTATCTCCAATTACAACCTTCTATTACTGCGGTCAAGTCTACCTCTCCTGCCTGCTATCTCCAATTACAACCTTCTATTACTGCGGTCAAGTCTAAATGAAACACCAGCCGACTGCACTTCCAACTGATGCTGATGTGGAGCTACGTGACGGAGTGTTGCAGGGCCCGCTCGCTTACGAATATGAAACTGTTACTCTTCAGTCTCTGCCCACGCTAACGCTACAAACTTCAACTTCAACGGAATAACAACCTATATGTAACTCATTGCACGCATGAGGATAATGCGTATTTGTTTTAATGCATGCATTTGCAAACAAATTAATTCAAGATAAACTTATTAAAATGATTTTTCAAAGTAACTAGATTGAAAGTTTAAATGCATTTTTCACTATTTTTTTTAAATTCGCTTCAAATTTTCAGATATAATAATTCACGTGCGCACTAACGGAAATCTGCTAACTTTTCTCTGGTGTCACTTTTTAATTAACATTTGGTTTGAATATTAAATGTATAGTGTTAACTTAGATCATCTTAATTTCAGATTTATTAAATTAACATTTAGTTTGAATATTAAATGTATAGTGTTAACTTAGATCATTTTAATTCAGATTTATTAAATTAACTTTTAGTTTGAATATTAAATGTATAGTATTAACTTAGATCATCTTAATTTCAGATTTATTAAATTAACATTTAGTTTGAATATTAAATATATAGTATTAACTTAGATCATCTTAATTTCAGATTTATTAAATTAATATTTAGTTTGAATATTAAATGTATAGTATTAACTTAGATCATCTTAATTTCAGATTTATTAAAGGTCTAAACAAATTTCTTGATATGCAAAGAGTGAAAAGAAATTTGATGTTTATATGTGTTTGGTAGAACCGGAGTTAAGATGGATCTAGGTTGGTTTAATTTCCCTTTTTAAATAGGCCATGTCCCACATAAATGTCATGGGCTCTCAATACCATGGGTTATTCTCTTTTTTTATTTTTATTTTTATTTTATTTTGACTCGTTTAAAATGTTTACATTACATTAATCTTTTTATTTTTTTAATGTAATTTGACTTGGTCAAAATTTTAAACATTAAATTACAACATCTCTCCCGTATTGGAATGGAGAATAAGAATTGAAATGACTTGTATAGTATGGCACTTAATAAGAAATTATTAGTATTTCTTGTTTTAAAAACTCTTTGATTATCATAAGGTGAATTAGTTCAATTGAAAACTTAATGCTTGTTTTTTTTTTCACAATATAATAATGATTATCGGTTTTTTTAGTAGTATGCATAAATAAAAAGTTCATTTTATATCCAAACTAGTTATGTCCCCTTTCCCTTTTAATTACATTAATTAATTAAAGAAAGTGTTATATGAACCAGTGTCATATTAAATATGTTATGGTTTATTTAGGCATGTGCTATTCATAAGCCATGGTATTGTTCTCCATCTAATATAATAGGTCCTTAAAGCTTCAAGAGCTATGTTAGCTCAATCCTTGAGATGTGACAAAACAATTTTGGTGATGATGGTCTCAAGAATATTATTTGTCCCTTCCACTTGTCTATTGGCTTGTGGATTATATGTTGTGGTAACTTTGTGCTTGATTTTATATTTATCCATTAACGCCAAAGAACCTTGATGTAATTTGGGTTCCTCCATCCATAACTATCTCCCAAGGTATCCAAAATATGGTGAAGATTCCATCATGAAGGAATCATGCTATTGCTTGTTCATTGTAGTTGGAAGTGCCTCTCCCTCTATCCAGTTTGTGACCTAATCTGTGCATACCAAGATGTAGGAATTATGGTGAGAAAGAGGGTCTTGAAATGGTTCCAATATTAGTTTTACCTATAACAACATCTCATTAGATTTCCAGGCAGACATTGCACTTTTTTATGGTTTTAATTGATATGTATCACAAAGTGTCTTTATGTTTATCACAGGTTCACGACTATCGTCCTGTACACATCATTTAATTTACATGGCTTCTCTAGTTTTATTAAATGCAAAATTATGTGCAGTTATTATGTGGACTAGGGTACTATTGGATATAGGGAACTGAAAATGACACTTTCTAGGCTACTAGCATTGAGTAAAATTACAATGACTTCCCAGTAAGTAAGGGTAGATTACTTTGTTGTTGACTTCCACAAACCACACTGACTCAAACAAACATTTACTTTGTTGTCCACCATAAACGTTGTTGTTACTTCATTACCTCATCTTCTCCTACATCCTGGGCATCCTTGTCTTTGTCAAATGAATTCTTGGAATTCCATGCTTAACCTGTCATTTGTTAGATTGGCCAATTCTAACAAAATAACTTTACCTACATTGAGTTAGCTAGGCTCAATAAGGCTCAATAATTTTTAAACATGATTCTAAGAAACTAAAAAAAAAAAAAAAAAAAGACATAAACTTTTCACATTAATTTCTTTGTCTCTGCCCGAAGATGATTATTACACCAAACACAAGAAGCTAAAAGCCTCCCAGCAATTCCACGTGCTTCTGCACCTCTTCTGATATCTGCGGAAGACCCAACAATCCTCCATACCAATACTCATCTATTCACACTTGCATAAATCAACACTACCATCCTCCATTCGCAGACTCCATCGGTCCACAGTATTGGAAATCCAATCCTCTTCAGCTGCAACTCGACAAAAAATTCACAAGCAACTATGGATTTGTTTTTAATATGCCTGAGCCTAAACTGTTCAATTCAATCACTTTATTCTTAGCTGATTACGCAGATCTGCCCTGCTCTCTGATTCAGCAACCCATCTTTTTTTTTTCATGCAACCATATGTGCGACGGGAATTCTCCTGGCAGCAGATCACTACTCTGCCGACGTCATTGAACATGTAAACATGCACTGTACAAGCAATTGAGCTTGATCATTTCGGCATTGCTCAATAAACTCGACAGCCTCGTTGATACCACGACCTCCTTGAAAGGTAGAATTTGTGCGCGTGGGCAGATTTCTCGTTGGCTCTCTGCAATCGATGCCCACCAAACTAAATATATAGAGAAATTGATGCTCTATATAAATTCTATATTTGCAATCAAATTTCAGCCATCAATTTCACCTATGCAACAGCAATTGCATTTTTCCCAAAGTTGACCTTCAAATCTTCATTCAGGTCGATAGGAACGTTCTCAATACTCACATTTGGCTCCAAGTTAATAAATTCATTTGGATTCCCTCTCTTGTCTTTTCATATCTTTTTTCTTAGATGATTTAGGAACATAATATTCAGTTTCAGGTACCTCCTCATTCTCCCCATCAAGTGTCTCTTCTGAAGTGAAAGCTGAAGATGAGTTGCTTCCAACATGATGCCTTCGCATCCGCCGAGTTCTAGGTTTCCTGACCATTGTATTGACAACAGGAACCTCCTCAGCTGGACGGCTTTGTTGATGACGACGCCATAGCAGCAAGAGTAAGCGGGCTAATCCAAGCACCAGGCTGATTATTATCGTGAGGAACTCCATCCTTCCAAACCCTCCAGATCGCCCTACTCTGAATTCGCCGCCTACGCCCAATCCCATGCTACTCGACATGGAAATCGTATAATATTGTTATGGCAGTGAATTATTGTTTCACGGCTGCAACAGCCTTCACGCTGGCTCGGCACAATTTCCTTATCAGTAAATTCTACAAAAGCAAACCGAAGACTGGATCTCCACAAACTCGACAATCAACAAGTGCTTTTATAACAGCAGTGTTCACCCGGAAGGGAGAACGTTGCAGCATCCAGACCTCCACCAAACTGTCCCACATGATTATAGCCATTCCTTTTCTGTCTATTGGCACGAATATTCCATTCCTCTTTGGCGTGGAGGTAAGGGCATTTCCATTGGCATAAAATTACAAAACATTGATAATCATATTAATCCAAATCATCTGTTTCTTAGTTACCGCACATGCCCATTCTCGCTTACCCTGCCACACGCATCACGGCTCTGCCCAATGGCATGATAGTCGCCACGGAGTATGACCTGAGCACTGAGATGACCACAGTGGGCAACTGGATCGACGTCGGGAGTCGCTTCGAGACAGCCCGAATGAACAGGACGGTTCACTTCATTCAATTGCAGCAGCAAAACGAGAGGCACCATGGTTTTCAAATAATGCTGCTTGGTTGAGCCGACTCGAACATTGACTCTTACACCCACGCAGCGCCACCAACCATGCACTGACAGGCTGCCTTCCAAATTAAAAAAAAAAATACAACACACACACACTTACTCTATTTCCCTCAGCCCACGAGGGGCCGAGGCCCAAGCTCTGATACCAAGATAAAATATCACACTGCAAACTCTAATCAAATTCTCTATTGTGAATCAAGGAAATTACACACATATTTATAAAAGCAATAGTCTCAAGATACGAAATCTATCTTGGACGTACAGTAATGTGGTTGAGAGATTCTCTCAACCACACACTACACTAGGAGAAACTATATTCTAGCTACTTCCTATTATGTAGGAACAAACTCCTCAAATGGAGAATTACAACCATAGACAAGTAGGAATTAAATATTTCTAACTCTCCAATTTCATTTAATATTTTCCAAATTTGAAGCATACACAAAGAAGAAGAAAAAACAATGAAGAATTTATTAGAGATTCCAAACATTCAACATTCATCTCTTCAAAGGGGAGAAGGATTTAATCTAATATATTATACCTCCAATTTCATTTAATGTTAAGCAAATTTGTAGCATACACATAAAAAGGAAAAAACAATAAAGATTTTGTTAAACATTGCCAACATTCAACATTCATCTCTTCAGAGGGAAGAAGGATTTCTGATACAATGTTATACCTCCAATTTCATTTAATATTTTGCAATTTTTCACCATAGACATGAAAAAGAAAAAAATATATACCTCCAAATTCGTTTAATACTATGCAAATTTGGAGCATACACAGGAAAAAAGAAAGAAAAAAATAAAGAAGAATTCGTTGGAGATACCCAACATTCAACATTCATCTATTGAGACCAAAGAAAAGTAGGCACGGTAATAAAACGATCAATCACAATTATGGAAAAAACTTAGATTTTGCATAGTACCCACATGTTCACTAAAAGAAACTATTTATTTGAATAGGAATTCTATTCTACGCCCCATGGGATAATTGATTAAAATTAAAAAATTGCCTATGCTTTCAAAGGAATATGAATCTCCACTAACCATTTCACTCGTGCAGGAAATAAAGACATTTAGGGAAAGTTATAAATTCCATGACTTATCTTTAAGACTTTTTATTTTCATTGATATTTAAGTAAAAGATTAATAAAATTATAAATTCCATGAATTGTCTTTAAAGATTTTTATTTTCATTGATATTTAAGTAAAAGATTAATAAAATTATAAATTCCATGAATTGTCTTTAGTTTTGATAGGGTTTAGCCTCTACTAGGTTTGAGGTTGAAATTTTATATAAAAAAAAATTAATATGAATGCCACTTTAAGAAAAAAGAAAATTCCAAAAAATGTTCAAACTTAAAACTCGGTAAATAATTTTTTCATCCATTAAATTTAATTAAAAAAGAGTAAGGGTATTTCCGTTTTCTACTTTTGGACTTTGAGATAGTTTTATGTTCTTATTTTCCTAATTTGGAACATAGATGGAAGAAAGATTTCTGCTAACATACTATACCTCCAATTTCATTTAATATTATGCAAATTTGAAACATACACACAAAATACAAAAAATAAAAAACCAATGAAGAATTTGTTAGAGATTCCCAACATTCAACATTCATCTCTTCAAATAAAAGAAAAGTATCTATAATAATAAGAAGACCAATCACAATTATTGGACAAAATTATATTTTGGATAGTGACCACCAGCTCATTATATAACTATTTAGTTGGATAGGAATTATATTCCACACCACATGGACTAATTGATTAAAATTTAAAAATGAAAGAAATGTAGAAATTTGATAAAAATTGCAACTCTTTAAAATTTCGAACTGAAAACAAGAGACACAATTCTGCTCTACTAATCTGTGAAATAGAAACCACGATTTAGATACAACAATCAAAACCACAAGTACATCATGATTTCTAGGGGAATCCAACTTGGAAAAAACCCTCAAGCCTCTTTGAATTAATCAATTGAATAGAGAAACTATTACAATTGCATGCTCCAACTCTGAGCACCACCTACAAAGTTAATACTATTCTCCCTACTGAATGAGAACCTCTCGCCAACACTTAGCCAATTTTTTCCTCCTCCAGCCTCCTATTTTGTTGTAAAATACTGAGCAAATTCAAGCTCCTAATCAATAGGAAAGGTCCCTATTTCCTTTCACAATTCCCAAAGATTGATCAACTTCTTGTATGAAAAATTTTGTACACTCCATTAGTATACAAATAATTTTACATTAGCCTTAACGCCAACACTCCAGCTGAGGAATTTGAATTCCATGTATGCATGAGATATTTTTGGATGATTGATCAGTTAAATAATAGATATTTTAGATAAAATGTTATCCTACTGCAAAAATGACCTTAAAACTCTATCAATAGTTAGAGGTGAGTAAACTAAGCAGAACTGAAAATAGTTGTAAAATTTAGCAATAAACACACATGCATGACAGAACTCCAAGCCCACTAACTCAAATTTGTTGATCTCACTGAGTGACAAGAGACATGTCACATTAGTTAACAACCTGCAAGTTGTCATGTTGATATGGAAGTTCGATTTACTCAATTCGACTAAGGCTAAAGTTAAATTGAATCTTTCTTGCTACAATGTCTAACAAGCAATCAAACAAAAATTGCCCATGCTTTCAAAGGAATATGAATCTCCAATGACCATTTCACTTCTACATGAATTAAAGACATTGAGCGAAAGTTATAAATTCGATGAACGATCTTTAATATTTTTTAATATTTTTTAATTTCATTGATATTTAATAGAAGAGTAACAGATTTTATTCATGAGGTGTAAATTAATTATTTTTAATACGGTTTAGCAGATACTCAGTTTGTGGTTGAATATGAAAGTCATGTTTAATAAAAATAATGTATCCCAAAAAAGTCCAGAATCAAAACTAAGTAAATGGTTTTTTTCATCCATTAATTTTTCATTAAAAAAGAGTAAGGAATTTTCATTTACTATGCTTAGACTTTGAGATCATTTTATGCACTCTGATTCCTAGTTTGAAACATTGTACTATCATTATGATTCATAATTTATAACACTATATTAATAATGTGAAATTTAAGATTTAAGGTAATAAACTACAACATAAAACATTCTAAAATGTTGTAAGATATGTTGAAATCAACTCTTCGAAGAAAATATCTATAATGATTTATAAATAAAATTTTGATGTAAAAGATACATAATTATTTCAAAATACTTAGTTTCATTTTTTATTTATTTATTGCTTTGTTAATTTACTCAAGAAAGTGGTAATAAACATAAAATATTACTAACAATAAAGTTAATTAATTAAAATTAAAAAATAAAAGATATGAAGGAAAATATTTCCCATGCTTCCAAAGCAATATGAATCTCCATAGACCATTTCACTCCTGGTTATTAAAGACATTGAGATGAAATTATAATTAGATAAATTATTTTAAAGGTTTTTAATTTCATTGATCTGTAATTAAATAAATAATTGGATTTTATTCATGAGATGTATATTAATTAGTTTAAAAAAGATTTATTATCATTTATTATCTACTATGTTTGACATTGAAATGTTATAGAAAAATATTGGGTATGAAAGTTACTTTTAAGAGAAACAAATTATCTCAAAAAAAGTCCAAACTCAAAAATGAGTAAATTATATTTTCATCCATTAAATTTAATTTAAAAAAACAAAAGAAATTAGATGGACATTGAAACCATTTTATACTCTCTATTTCTTAGTATGAAACTCCCTACATTTTATAAGTTTACATTTCATAAAATGTGTTGCAATGAAGATCATCCAATATCGCAGATACTGTAAAAGAATTAAGTGACAGACTATTAAAAAAACCATCAACAATGACATAATATTTCATCATCAAAGATAAACAAATTTTACAATTCGTGACACTACAGTTGAATATAAAAATAGATGACATAGTAGAATAAAAATCACCGAATATTTCAAAATCACAATTGTGAAACAAATAGGTTTTGCAAACAAAATGGTGATTCAGAGTCATCCACGTCAGCATGTCCATAGATAGTGGCATTGTGATACCCAAACGTACCGATCCATTATTTCTTCCAACGGAAATAAATAATTGCATCACATTGATAGAGGAAATAAAGTTAAATTTATAATTGAGCGCGTAGTCTAGAAAAACAGTGTTTTGGCCTAGAATTTGACAAAGATTTTTGTTTACAGTTGTTAAATTTTAGTATTTTGGGTGTCCTAAGAGTTTTTGATAGTGCTAAATCTATTTCCACTATCAAAAATAGATTCCAAACACTCCAACTACCTGATTTTTTGAATTTTAATTGACCAGATTCCGACAAAAAACTACCGTCCGAACTATTCCACTACCTAGATAAACAACTTCATAATTGAGGGTTCAGTGATTGCAAAACAATATAACCTATGCCACGACTTTTGCAAGTTACCACCCATCCCATGAAATTGACGCTCTTCTTATTGCGATATTTCATAGTTGCCGTTGATTCACCACAACCACCCCACTTAACTCTACCTCTGCTGCTTGCTATTTGGAGTATACTTTGCATTAATTTTGCGAAGTGGAGTTGGAAATCCAATTGACGCTCTTTTTCTTATTCCTATGGATATTTCATAGTTGCACTTAATTTTGCACCTCAATTAACTCTCGATGGATGGAATAAGAAGATTGGGTTCTCTGCTACCACTCAGATGAGATGAGATTGGATTGGGTTCAACGGAATTTTTCCATCCCATGCCTGCCTTGCGGAATCTTCTTCTTATTGCACTTGATTCACCACCACGAATTAACCTCCCTTATCTGTTATTTGGACTATAATTTGAATTAATTTTGCACCCGAATTAATTAACTCTACCTCTGCTTCCTGCTATCTGCAATTGCTAAGGAATTCTTGCGACGTGACAAAGTGGTTCGGGGCCCGCTCGCTAGGGAATAGGAATCGCGTAAAATTATGTGTTACTTTCCAGTCCCTTCCCACGCTCACTCTAGAAACTTGAACGGAATTACAAACTATGAACGTGCATGAACGAATCAACGTAATATATGTAATTTGCAAATTTAAAGCTAAAAGAAAATTCAATAAACTGATTTTTCACTCATACTAAATTATAATTGAAAAAGCGAATGCCTGTTTCACCTTTTCTTCAAAAAAATCAGCTTCAATTTTCCAGATAACAGTTTCAAAAATAATAACACCTGTCCAAAAATACTGTACTTCCAACTGAAATTCTGCAGTTAGAATTAGTTTAATACATCTTTCTTATTTCAAATAAAATTTTAAGGAGAATTAGTTTGCCTCTCACGTGAAAAACTTAATGCTAGTTATTTGTTTTTTTTTAAATGTCGGATTCAGTAACAATATAATGATTATTTGTTTTTATTAGGTTAATGGGTGTATTAATAAGTGGAAAATATTTTTATTTTGGAAATAGAGTTTCAAGAATTTTAATTTAGTTATTCAGAATTAGAGAATTTTTAGTAGTATGCAAATTTTTTTGAAAGTTTGGGTTATAGTTATTAAACTTCAGGATTTTGGGTGCTTCATGGGTTTTTGATGGTGCTGAATCCATTTCCCTTGTAAAAAATTTTGATGGTGCTGAATCCATTTCCACTATCAAAAAAACCGATTAAAACACTCATACTACATTTTTTGAAAAAAAAAAAAAATTACTTGATTTTTGCAAAAAGAATTGTAGTCTTGTCTTTTGTTGCGTTGATAGACAACTCCTGCACAAATAAAGGTTGAAAATTATGACAAAAATAGTTCTGCCCCTTATTCCGTTTTAATTACATTGATTAATTAAAGAAAATGTCATATGAAATGAGTTGGTTTTCTTGGGTACGCCGTATTCATAAGCCATAGTATTATAACAATACCCTATTTCCAAATAGAGTAAAGTAGGGGTGAATCTCCATAATTAAGAATCTTGTTGCATATATTTTTAAATGTATATATATTTTGATTTTATATTAATCTTTTTATAATTAATACCAATATTAATTTAAAATAAATTTTCAATTTAGTTATTTTTAATTATTTTAAGTGATATGTATCACAAAGTGTCTTTATGTTTATCACAGGTTCATGACTATCGTCCTGTACCAATTATTTAATTTACATGGCTTCCCTAATTTTATTAAATGTAAAATTATGCGCAATCTTCGTCAAGGAGTTATTATGTGGACTAGGGGAGTATTGGATATAGGGAACTCAAAATGACACTTTCTAGGCTACTAGCATTGAGTAAAATTACAATGACTTCCCATCAGGTAAGGGTGGACTGAGTGGTTGAGATGTGTTGTTAACTCCCTCACCACCTAAGTCCAATTCCTAGTCATTGGATGATTTGGTTGTGAGTACTAGTTAGAGGGAAGAAGGATTTCCGCTAACATGCTATGCCACCAATTTCATTTAATATTTTTCAAATTTGAAGCATAAACAAAAAACAAAATGAAGAATTTATTAGACATTTATTATACCTCCAATTTCATTTAATGTTATGAAAATTTGCAACACACACAAATAAGATTTTGTTAGAGATTCCCAATATTCAACATTCATCCCTTCATAGGGAAGAAGGATTTCTCCTAACATGTTATACCTCCAATTTCATTTAATGTTATGCAAATTTGTAGCATACACACATAAATGAAAAGAAAAAATGAATAATTTGTTAGTGATTACCAACATTCAACATTCATTTCTTGAAAGAGAAGAAGGATTTCCTCTAACATATTATACCCCCAATTTCATTTAATATTTTGCAAATTTCAATCAATGACACAATAAGGAAAAAAGAAAAAAAAAATGAAGAATTTGTTAGACATTTCCAACATTCAACATTCATATCTCATAGGGAAGAAGGGTTTCCGCTAACATATTATACCTCCAATTCATTTAATTTTATGCAAATTTACAACATGCACACAAAAAAAGAAAAAAAAAACAATGAATGATTTGTTAGAGATTCCAAGCATTAACCATCCATCTCGTTAGAGGGAAGAAGGATTCCCGCTAACATGTTATACCTCCAATTTCATTTAATATTTTTCAAATTTGAAGCATACACAAAGAAGAAGAAAAAACAATGAATAATTTAATAGAGAAAAGCCATATCTCTAGCCTTAAATCCTTATTCTTTATGAATTTTTCATTCCACTATGACATCTAGTTTTGTATTATTACTATTTGGTGCAAGGAAACCCGACGAAGTTCCTCCAACTCATTAATCTGGAGGATTATTTACTTTTGAGCTTTTGATATGTCCATTCCAAGTTGGATAATTATTCAATTTTTTTGGATCTCTATCTCTATTGTAGATAATACTCTCTTTCCATACATTAGCTCATAAGGGTTGGAACAGGTAGTAGTTCTCCATCTTTTATAATAGGGCCTTAAAGCCTCAACAAGTCCGTTAGGCCAACCCTTCAGATGTAACTAAACAATTTTGGTGATGATAGTATTAAGAATCCTATTTGTCCCTTCCACTTGTTTGTTGGCTTGTGTATTATATGGTGTGGTAATTTTTTGCTTAATCTTATATTTATCCATTAAGGCCAATGAGCCTTGATGTAAATTGGGTTCTTCCATCTATAACTATCTCCTCCGGTATCCAAAATCTGGTGAAGATTCCCGCAATAAATCATGTTATTTCTTGTTCAATCGTAGTTGGAATTTCCTTGGCGTCCGTCAATTTTTTGACCTAATCTGTGCATACCAAGATGTAGGAGTTATGGTGAGAAGGAGGGTTGATTGGGCCATTGAATTCGATGGCCCATCTATCAAACAGTTCCAATATTAGTTGTGGCCCCATAACAACATCTCCTTAGATTTACAAGCAGATGTTGCACCTTTTCACATTAAATATAAGTCTTTTTACCCTACAACCACGAGAAAAATCCTAAGAGTTATGCCATAAAGTCATATTTTAGGGTTGAAAGCCTAAGAATTACACCTTACGCCACCATGAGCGATCTCTCAAGGGAATCCTTTACCTTTAACTAGGTATACAGGTACCATTATTAGTTTTGAGCATTAGGTGCAGGTTTGAATTCCTTAGACATGGTTCAGGGAGGAAATATTAGCCTTAGACCCTAAATAAAGCTTTTATCTATCTTTGGCCAAGTAGATGCAGTGAACAATTACACATAGCATCATGAGGCTATCATAGCATATGGTTGGGGAGGAAATATTAGCGTTAGACCCTAAATAAAGCTTTTATCCATCTTTGGCCAAGTAGATGCAGTGAACAATTACACATAGCATCATGAGGCTATCATTAGATAGTTTTGAATAATATGAATTTTTTTGACATGTATTCTCCTCCATAGTCGGACCTAAAAACTTTGATTCTTTTCCCTTATTTATTGTTGACCAAAGATTTGGATTCCTTCATTTTTTCAAAGGCTTCATCCTTGTGATTGAGGCGGTACAACCATGTCTTTCTTGAGAAATTTTCAATGAATTTGATGTAGTATATATGACCACCAATAAAATTCACAAGCATCAGACCACATATATCTGAATGAATGAGACGAAGGATGTCATTTGTTTTGTTCTTATTGAAAGGGAATGGAACCCTTTTTTCTTTCCACTCGCGCAACCTAGACAAACTTCATCATGATGAGATTGAAAATTGGGGATACTTGAGAGTATTTTATTCAGTTTTAGAAGAACATCATAGTGTAGATGAGTCAGCCTACGGTGCCACAATTTTCTTAGATAACCAATACTAGAAGTGCTCTTCCAGTGACTTTATAGAGTCCTTAAGATCTCAGACCTAATGTGAATGCATCTTTCATACGTGAATCGACAGACCAAGACAAGACATTTCCATTGATGAAGGAAACCCTCGTCCCTTTATCTTCTAATGCGGATATCGAAATAAAACTCTTCATTATACCTGGCACATACATAACATCATGCAAAAATACGGATTCCCCAGAATTTAAGTGAAACTTAACAGATCCAGATCCTTTTATCGGATGAGTGGAGTTATTTCCAAGAATTATTTTAAGCTTAGTCTCCATCTCTACATGATTAGAGAGGAAATCTGTGTATCCAGAGAAGTGATGAGTGGCCCCACTATCAATCAACCAACCATCCCACGAATCTGGTGGAGAAGAACTAGTAGGTGAAGAAATGAGATTACATTTAGATTTATTCACAACATCACTTTCATACCTAGGAGCCCTTGACTTCTTTTGAGATAGATGATCTTCTTCATGGTCCCTTGAAGAATCTATTCTCCTTTCATATCTTCTGCCGTGGTTGTTCCTTTGATTATCTCTTCTTCTTTTATCATTGTTGTTGCTTTCGGTGTTGTATCATGGCCTCTTTTAGGTACATTCTCTCCAACCCTTTGCAGTTGATATCTAAGACGAGAGATCATCATAATGTATGACTGAACAGTTTCACCTTTGTTCATATTCATTTCCTAGAGTTAATCTTTCAAAGTGACGATCTCATTTATATTGTTGATTTCATACATGTCAACCATCATGTCATACATTTATTTATAGCTATCTTGTCATACATGTATTTAGGGCCTCCGTCTCTGTCATCATGTTGAGATGGAAATATGTATCCGGCTTCTCCTCCCAAGCACAAGATGTGCACTTGGAAGTGCCATCATATGTAGGGAAAAACATCCTCCCAATGGCACTCTGCAACTCATAGCTTTGCGTGCCTTGGCCTCCATGGCCCCTTCCCCTCTCATTTTGCTTGAGCTCGTAATAATCTCTGAAAGGTAGTGCTGCTCTGAATTCATCTCCCATGGACTGCCATAATATGAAATATTCTTCTTCACCAAGTCTCACTTGTTCCACCGGTGCCAGGGGTATGAAATAAGGTAGTGTAGCCCTAATTTCCCCACTAGAAGATGGTGATTGCGCAGTAGGTAAAAATTGATCATACTGCTGAGAGGCTCCGAAAGTCACTCCAAATAGAAAATTCTGGTGAGTGCTTCACTTCCGGTTGTTCATATTGATCTCATTAAGCATTTCCTTTTGTCCCTTTGTTAAATCATTTATGACCTTCAAAATATTGCCAAAGAACATCTCTTCCTTTCCCTTAGGCTCTCCCATGTCTTCTACTAACTACCTTTTTTTTCTATAAGTAATATACTGCCTATCCTCCTCTCTCATATGAGATTCCTCCCATGGTTGAGCCAAGTTCTAACCTATGATACCACTATAATGTTCCAAAATAGGAAAAATAGTGCTAATACAGAAAATCATATATTTACACCATGGAAATTCAAAAAATTTCCGTAAATATTAAGAACAAATTGAAACATGGAAGCATCTAAGCCATTTTATTATGGAAATGGGAAAGAGTACAAAAATATAGAATAAATGCACATGGGCTTGCCTTTTTTGCAAGCGGTGAAAACTCCAAGTAAGACAAATAAACCCAAAAAGTTGCCCAACTGATGCTCTGCGCTGACCCAGTGAATATGCACTAGCTGCTGCGATGGAATGGCTGAAAACTCCACCTCTGATGCTCAAAAATTCTACAAAATTATTCCCGGACTCCTCAAGCTTTCCCAACCAAAACCCAGAAATGATTTGGTTTGATCATGACCTCCTAAATTGACCTCCCGTAGGCCCTACGCGCCCAAGTGAATACCAAAGTACGCAATATGCGGAATCACAAGCAAAATCCTCCACAACTCTCCAAAAATGCAACAAACAACTCCTCCATCACTTCCCTTATTTCTCCCAGCAAACAATGGCCAAAATGACTAACGCATTATCCCACACATGTGCCGAGCTTTCCTCCTATCTGCAAGGCCCATGTGACTGACTAGAAGCTCCTTAATAATTCTATCAATCCCAGCTCCCAAACTCACTCAATATCTTAGCAAGGTACTAAACCTCCTACTCCAAATAATATCTTGGCAATAACCGTCATGAAAAGTGCTGCAATACTCCCACAAGAGATACCACTTCGTCTTCCTCCAAATAATATCTTGGCAATAACCCTCCGGAAAAGTGCTGCAATACTTGCACAAGAGATACCACTTCAATACTAAAACAAGAAATACCACTTCGTCTTCTCCGCCTGAAAAACTCAGCAAGTGACATGGTTAAGTAGCTGGAGCAACTTGACATAAAATATATAAGCAAAAATGCCAAATAAAATGAGCTTCCTTCCTTTTATAAGCTTCGTTGAGCCTTATTAACAATGTTTAATAGAGATAAGTTACAAAACATAACATAATTAATACATATTAAAAAAGAAAGTAAATAAAAAAATAAATAGAACTTATCATAACTCCAGATTCATTATTATTATATTATTTCATATCCATTGTTTGCCAGAAAACTTCTGATCAAATATTGCCAAAGAACATCTCTTCCTTTCCCTTAGGCTCTCCCATGTCTTCTACTAACTACCTTTTTTTCTATAAGTAATATACTGCCTATCCTCCTCTCTCATATGAGATTCCTCCCATGGTTGAGCCAAGTTCTAACCACTGTAATGTTCCAAAATAGGAAAAATAGTGCTAATACAGAAAATCATAAATTTACACCATGGAAATTCTAGTGATTACGGTAAATGACAGAACAAGTGAAACATAAATAGTACAATTGGCATTTTATTGTGGAAATGGGAAAGAGTACAAAAATATAGAACAAATGCACATGGCCTTGCCTTCTTTGCGAAGCGGTGAAAACTCTCAAATACAGACAAATAAACCCAAAAAGTTGCCCAGCGATGCTCTTATTTGTGATGAAGATATACTAAATTCTTTGCCAGATGAATGGTACAAACCCACTGCGATGCTCGAAGTTCTACAAAATTATTCCGGACTCCTCAAGCCTTTCCCAACCAAAACCCGAAATGATTTGCTGATCACTGACCTCTCGGTGAGCTCTCCCCGTAGGCCCTACGCGCTGGTGGTACGAAAGTCTGCGATATCTGAAATCTCACTCTGTCTCTAACTCTCCAAAAATGCAGCAAACAACTCTCCATCCTTCCTACATTCTCCAATAAACAATGGCCAAAATGACTAACGCATTATCCCACACCTGTGCCGAGCTTTCCTCCTATGTGCAAGCCCAAGTGACTGACTAGAAGCTCCTTAATAATTCTATCAATCCCAGCTCCCAAACTCACTCAATATCTTAGCAAGGTACTAAGCCTCCTACTCCAAATAATATCTTGGCAATAACCCTCAAGAAAACTGCTGCAATACTCCCACAAGAGATACCACTTAAGTCTTCCTCCAAATAATATCTTGCGATAACCCTCCCAGATCATTTTCATGATACTTGCCTATATGATACCAACACAATACTAAACAAAATACCACTTCGTCTTCTCCGCTAGAAAAACTCAGCAAGTGACATGGTTAAGTAGCTGGAGCAACTTGAGATAAAATCGATAAGCAAAACTGCCAAATAAAATGAGCTTCCTTCCTTTTATAAGCTTCGTTGAGCCTCATTAATAATGTTTAATAGAGATAAGTTACAAAACATAACATAATTAATACATATTAAGAAAGAAAGTTAGAACTTATCATAATTCCAGATTCATTATTATTATATTATTTCATATCCATTGTTTGCCAGAAAACTTCTTATCAAATATTCTTTCAACTTTGGGTTTTGCACCATCACAATCGCCCATATATTTAATTGAATTAACGAGTCTCTCTCATCTTAATCTTGATGCCATCTGGATGCATATAATGTACATAATATTTCCAAAAATTAAGAACGAATCCAAAGTAAGAACTAATGCAAAAAGACAACCCATCCAGAAATCAAGAAATTAAACAAGTTGTCTGAACAGGTTGTTGTTGTCTCAACATGTTGTTGTTACAGATCAAAATTTAATGGCTTTCAGCAGGTTTTGGCGATGTGGGCCACATTTTTGAGCCCATGTGGGCAACGACCCAAAAGCTTGCTGAGTTCATCGTTTCTCTTGGCCGCCTGAAGGAGGTGTCGTGTTTCTATTCGAGTTTTCTGGGTTTCCGTAGCAAAATCCTCCGCCCAGCTTCAATGACTAAACAATACAGAGCATTTGCATTCGAGTTTTCTGGGTTTCCGTAGCAAAATCCTCCGCCCAGCTTCAATGACTAAACAATACAGAGCATTTGCATTAAAAATCCGTATAAAATATATGAAGCATATAAGCTATTTAGCCAAAAATTTTAAGAAAAATTGCATAGAATAGATTCACTACCTCGTAAGTAAGGTATTCAAGCAAACTGAAGCCGATTGAGCAACTCTACGTGTATATTCTTTCTGCTTGAGCCATGTAATGTGTACTTCGAGATTCGTTGCTTCTTCTTCCAGGTGTCATTCAGTGGCCCTTCAATAATTTCCTAATTCGCTACATTCTATAAGAAGTTTAGTTTTCATAAACTTGAGCGTTACCCCTGGAATAATTCCCTCACAGGAAAATGTGTTGCAATGAAGATCATTAAATATCACAGATAGTGTAAAAAAAAATGAAGTAACGGACTATAAAAAAAACCGTCAACAATGACAGAATATTTCAAAATCACACTTCCTCACAGGAAAATGTGTTGCAATGAAGATCATTAAATATCACAGATAGTGTAAAAAAAAATGAAGTAACGGACTATAAAAAAAACCGTCAACAATGACAGAATATTTCAAAATCACACACAAACAAAGATTAGAATTCGTGAAACTACAGTTAAATATTAAAATAGGTGACAGAGTAGAATAAATATCAGTGAATATTTCAAAATGACACACAAATATTAGGATTCGTGAAACTACTGTTACATATAAAAATAGGTGACGGAGGATAACAAACAAAAATTAGAAATTAGATTTTGCAAACAAAACGGTGATTCAGAGGCATCCACGTCAGCATGTCCGTAGATAGTGGCAAACGTACCGATCGATTATTTCTGCCTACGGAGATAAATCATTGCATCACATTGATAGAGGAAAATAGAACATTGATTATTTCTGCTATACCTATAATTGAGGAATTACTAGTAATTGCAGAACAATATAACCTATAAAACAGCCATTTATAAACGATCCAAGAAAGTCTTGTGGCCACGGAATCATCATTGGCCAGTACATTGATAGAGGAAAACAGAACATTGATTATTTCTGCTATACCTATAATTGAGGAATTACTAGTAATTGCAGAACAAGAATCATCCATTAATAAACGATCCAAGAAAGGCTTGTGGCCACGGAATCATCATTATTGCGGTGTCAAACTTTTGGAGAATGGGGAGCGATTCGATCCTGTAGCCTTAAGAATGGGGGAGGGACCACTCCCAAATATCTCTATCTCTACTTGTTAGGCGTCAATCTTGTATATCTCTACGTGGTCACATTCAAAGCGTTTATTTACTCATTCATTCCACGTCCACGTCTAATGAGTAAAGTAAATGAATGTTTTGAATGTGATCAGGGACAGATTGCAGTTGCATTGCTGCCATCCGACTTGCCATTGCCATTGTGATCATTGCAGTTGCCATTGTAGTCACTCATCCGAAGTCTTTTGTAAGTTACCACCCATCCCATGGAATTGACGCTTTTGTAAGTTACCACCCATCCCATGGAATTGACGCTCTTGCTCTGCGGCGTGCTATTTGGAGTATACTGTTGAGCAATTTTCACCCCAATTAAATAACTCCACCTCTCACTGCTATCTCCAATTACAACCTTCTATTACCGAGGTCAAGTCCCACCTTTCCTGCTCGCTATCTCCATTATAACCCTTCTATTATGCGGTCAAGTCTACCTCTCCTGCTCATACTCAACTACAATTACTTTCATTACTGCGGTCAAGTCTACCTCTCCCTGCCTCGCTATCTCCAATTACAACCTTCTATTACTGCGGTCAAGTCTAAATGAAACACCAGCCGACTGCACTTCCAACTGATGCTGATGTGGAGCTACGTGACGTGAGTGTTACGGGGCCCGCTCGCTTACGAATATGAACTGTTACTCTTCGTCTCTGCCCACGCTAACGCTACAAACTTCAACTTCCCAACGAATAACAACCTATATGTAACTCATTGCACGCATGAGGATAATGCGTATTTGTTTTAATGCATGCATTTGCAAACAAATTAATTCAAGATAAACTTATTAAAATGATTTTTTCAAAGTAACTAGATTGAAAGTTTAAATGCATTTTTTCACTATTTTTTTTAAATTCGCTTCAAATTTTCAGATATAATAATTCACGTGCGCACCAACGGAAATCTGCTAACTTTTCTCGGTGTCACTTTATTTTTAATTAACATTTGGTTTGAATATTAAATGTATAGTGTTAACTTAGATCATCTTAATTTCAGATTTATTAAAATTAACATTTAGTTTTGAATATTAAATGTATAGTGTTAACTTAGATCATTTTAATTCAGATTTATTAAATTAACTTTTTAGTTTGAATATTAAATGTATAGTATTAACTTAGATCATCTTAATTTCAGATTTATTAAATTAACATTTAGTTTGAATATTAAATATATAGTATTAACTTAGATCATCTTAATTTCAGATTTATTAAATTAATATTTAGTTTGAATATTAAATGTATAGTATTAACTTAGATCATCTTAATTTCAGATTTATTAGCAGATCAACAAATTTCTTTGATATGCAAAGAGTGAAAAGAAATTTGATGTTTATCTCGTGTTTGGTAGAACCGGAGTTAAGATGGATCTAGGTTGGTTTAATTTCCCTTTTAAATAGGCCATGTCCCACATAAATGTCATGGGACTCTCAATACCATGGGTTATTCTCTTTTTTAATTTTATTTTTATTTTTATTTTTGACTCTGTTTAAAATGTTTACATTACATTAATCTTTTTTATTTTTTTAATGTAATTTGACTTGGTCAAAATTTTAAACATTAAATTACAACATCTCTCCCGTATTGGAATGGAGAATAAGAATTGAAATGACTTGTATAGTATGGCACTTAATAAGAAATTATTAGTATTTCTTGTTTTAAAAACTCTTTGATTATCATAAGGTGAATTAGTTCAATTGAAAACTTAATGCTTGTTTTTTTTTCACAATATAATAATGATTATCGGTTTTTTTAGTAGTATGCATAAATTAAAAGTTCATTTTATATCCAAAGTAGTTATGTCCCCTTTCCCTTTTAATTACATTAATTAATTAAAGAAAGTGTTATATGAACCAAAGCATCATATTAACATGTTATGGTTTATTTAGGCATGTGCTATTCATAAGCCATGGTATTGTTCTCCATCTAATATAATAGGTCCTTAAAGCTTCAAGAGCTATGTTAGGTCAATCCTTGAGATGTGACAAAACAATTTTGATGATGATGATCTCAAGAATATTATTTGTCCCTTCCACTTGTCTATTGGCTTGTGGATTATATGTTGTGTAACTTTGTGCTTGATTTTATATTTATCCACTAACGCCAAAGAACCTTGATGTAATTTGGGTTCCTCCATCCATAACTATCTCCCAAGGTATCCAAAATATGGTAAAGATTCCCTCATGAAGGAATCATGCTATTGCATTTGTTCATTGTAGTTGAAGTGCCTCCTCTCTATCCAGACTTAGACCTAATCTGGCATACCAAGATGTAGGAATTATGGTGAGAAAGAGGGTCTTGAAATGGTTCCAATATTAGTTTTACCTATAACAACATCTCATTAGATTTCAAAGTACATTGCACTTTTTTATGGTTTTAATTGATATGTATCACAAAGTGTCTTTATGTTTATCACAGTTCACTTACTATCAGTCCCGTACACATCATTTAATTTACATGGCTTCTCTAGTTTTATTAAATGCAAAATTATGTAGCTTATTATGTGGACTAGGGTACTATTGGATATAGGAACTCAAAAATGACACTTTCTAGGCTACTAGCATTGAGTAAAATTACAATGACTTCCCCAGTAAGTAAGGGTAGATTACTTTGTTGTTGACTTCCACAAACCACACCGACTCAAACAAACATTTACTTTGTTGTCCACCATAAACGTTGTTGTTACTTCATTACCTCATCTTCTCCCACATCCCGGGCATCCTTGTCTTTGTCAAATGAATTCTCGGAATTCCATGCTTAACTCCGTCATTTGTTAGATTGGCCAATTCTAACAAAATAACTTTACCTACATTGAGTTAGCTAGAATCAATAAGGCTCAATAATTTTTAAACATGATTCTAAGAAACTAAGACATAAACTTTTCACATTAATTTCTTTTGTCTCTCGCTCGAAGATGATTATTACACCAAACACAAGAAGCTAAAAAGCCTCCGCAAGAATTCCACGATGCTTTCTGCACCTCTTTCTCGATATCCGCGGAAGACCCAACAATCCTCCATACCAATACTCATCTATTCACACTTGCATAAATCAACACTACGCATCCTCCATTCGCACATCCATCGGTCCACGATATTGGAAATCCAACCTCTTCACCGCAACTCGACAAAAAATTCACAAGCAACTATGGATTTGTTTTTAATATGCCCGAGCCTAAACTCGTTCAATTCAATCACTTTACTCTTAGCCTGATATGCAGCATCCGCCCCGCTCTCCGATTCAGACAACCCATCTTTTTTTTTCATGCAACCATATGTGCGACGGGAATTCTCCTGCGTGGATCACTACTCGACAATGTCATTGAACATGTAAACATGCATCGTACATAGCAATTGAGCTTGATCATTTTGGCATTGCTCAATAAACTCGACAAACTTTCGTTGATACCACGACCTCCTTGAAAGGTAGAACTTTGTGCGCGTGCGTGATTTCTCGTTGGCTCTCGTAATCGATGCCCACCAAACTAAATATATAGAGCAAATTGATGCTCTATATAAATTCTATATTTGCAATCAAATTTCAGCCATCAATTTCACCTATGCAACGACAATTAGCATTTTTCCAAAGTTGACCTTCAAATCTTCATTCAGTCGATAGAACGTTCTCAATACTCACATTTGGCTCCAAGTTAATAAATTATTTGATTCTCTCTCTGTCTTTTTCATATCTTTTTTCTTAGATGATTTAGGAACATAATATTCAGTTTCAGTACCTCCCTCATTCTCCCCATCAAGTGTCTCTTCTAAAGTGAAAGTCTGAAGATGAGTTGCTTCCAACATGATGCCTTCGCATCCGCCGAGTTCTAGGTTTCCCCGACCATTGTATTGACAACAGAACTCTCCCACTGGACGGCTTTGTTGATGACGACACATAGCAGCAAGAGTAAGCGGGCTAATCCAAGCACCAGTAGCCGATTATTATCGTGAGGAACTCCATCCTTCCAAACCCTCCAGATCGCCCCTACTCTCGAATTCGCTGCCTACCCCAATCCCATGCTACTGACATGGAAATCGTATAATATTGTTATGGCAAGTGAATTATTGTTTCACTGGCTGCAACAGCCTTCACGTCTTCGCACAACTTTCCTTATCGCAAATTTGCTAAAAAAGCAAACCGAAGACTCGGATCTCCACAAACTCGACAATCAACAAGTGCTTTATACGCAGTAGTTCACCCTAAGGGAGAACATTGTGCAAAGATCCGTATCTCCACCAAACTGTCCCCACATGATTATATCCATTCCCTTTTTCTGTCTATTGTACGAATATTCCATTCCTCTTTGGCGTGGAGGTAAGGGCATTTCCATTGGCATAAAATTACAAAACATTGATAATCATATTAATCCAAATCATATGTTTCTTGTTACCGCACATGCTCCAATCTCGCTACCTGCCACACGCATCACTGCTCGTCCAATGGCATGATAGTCGCCACAGAGTATGACCCGAGCACCGAGATGACCACATTAGGGCAACCGGATCGACGCCGGGAGTCGCTTCGAGACGAAACTCGAATGAACAGAGTCGTTCACTTCATTCAATTGCAAGCAAAAAACGAGAGGCAAACGATGGTTTTTCAAATAATGCCGCTTGGTTGAGCCGACTCGAACATTGACTCTTACACCCACGCAGCGCCACCAACCATGCATGATAGAGCTGCCTTCCAAATTAAAAAAAATACAACACACACACACTTACTCTATTTCTCCTCGCACCCACGAGGGTCCGAGGCCCAAGCTCGATACCAAGATAAAAATATCACACTCGCAAACTCTAATCAAATTCTCTATTGTGAATCAAGGAAATTACACACATATTTATAAAAGCAATAGTCTCAAGATACGAAATCTATCTTGGACGTATAAGAATGTGGTTGAGAGATTCTCTCAACCACACACTACACTAGGAGAAACTATATTCTAGCTACTTCCTATTATGTAGGAACAAACTCCTCAAATGGAGAATTACAACCATAGACAAGTAGGAATTAAATATTTCTAACTCTCAATTTCATTTAATATTTTCCAAATTTGAAGCATACACAAAGAAGAAGAAAAAACAATGAAGAATTTATTAGAGATTCCAAACATTCAACATTCATCTCTTCAAAGGGGAGAAGGATTTAATCTAATATATTATACCTCCAATTTCATTTAATGTTAAGCAAATTTGTAGCATACTACATAAAAAGGAAAAAAACAATAAAGATTTTGTTAAACATTGCCAACATTCAACATTCATCTCTTCAGGGAAGAAGGATTTCGATACAATGTTATACCTCCAATTTCATTTAATATTTTGCAATTTTTTCACCATAGACATGAAAAAAGAAAAAAATATACCTCCAAATTCGTTTAATACTATGCAAATTTGGAGCATACACACGAAAAAAAGAAAGAAAAAAAATAAAGAAGAATTCGTTGGAGATACCCAACATTCAACATTCATCTATTGAGACCAAAGAAAAGTAGGCACTGTAATAAAACGATCAATCACAATTATGGAAAAACTTAGATTTTGCATAGTACCCTACATGTTCACTAAAAGAAACTATTTATTTGAATAGGAATTCTATTCTACATATGATAAAATTAAAAAAATTGTCTATGCTTTCAAAGGAATATGAATCTCCACTAACCATTTCACTTGTGCTGAAATAAAGACATTTAGGGAAAGTTATAAATTCCATGACTTATCTTTAAGACTTTTTATTTTCATTGATATTTAAGTAAAAGATTAATAAAATTATAAATTCCATGAATTGTCTTTAAAGATTTTTATTTTTCATTGATATTTAAGTAAAAGATTAATAAAATTATAAATTCCATGAATTGTCTTTAGTTTTTGATAGGGTTTAGCTCTCACTAGGTTTGAGGTTGAAATTTTATATAAAAAAAAATTAATATGAATGCCACTTTAAGAAAAAAAGAAAATTCCAAAAAATGTTCAAACTTAAAACTCGGTAAATAATTTTTTTCATCCATTAAATTTAATTAAAAAAGAGTAAGGGTATTTCCGTTTTCTACTTTTGGACTTTGAGATAGTTTTATGTTCTTATTTTCCTAATTTGGAACATAGATGGAAGAAAGATTTCCGCTAACATACTATACCTCCAATTTCATTTAATATTATGCAAATTTGAAACATACACACAAAATACAAAAAATAAAAAACCAATGAAGAATTTGTTAGAGATTCCCAACATTCAACATTCATCTCTTCAAATAAAAGAAAAGTATCTATAATAATAAGAAGACCAATCACAATTATTGGACAAAATTATATTTTGGATAGTGACCACCAACTCATTATATAACTATTTAGTTGGATAGGAATTATATTCCACACCACATGGACTAATTGATTAAAATTTAAAAATGAAAGAAATGTAGAAATTTGATAAAAATTGCAACTCTTTAAAATTTCGAACTGAAAACAAGAGACACATCGCTCTACTAATATGTGAAATAGAAACCACTGATTTAGATACAACAATCAAAACCACAAGTACATCATGATTTCTAGAATCCAACTTGGAAAAACCCTCAAGCCTCTTTGAATTAATCAATTGAATAGAGAAACTATTACAATTGCATGCTCCAACTCGAGCACCACCTACAAAGTTAATACTATTCTCCCTACTCGAATGAGAACCTCTCGCCAACACTTAGCTAATTTTTTTTCCTCCTCCAGCCTCCTATTTTGTTGTAAAATCACCGAGCAAATTCAAGCTCCTAATCAATAGGAAAGGTCCCTATTTTCTTTCACAATTCCCAAAGATTGATCAACTTCTTTGTATGAAAAATTTTGTACACTCCATTAGTATACAAATAATTTTACATTAGCCTTAACGCCAACATCTCAAATTTGAGAATTTGAATTCATGTATGCATGAGATATTTTTGGATGATTGATCGATTAAATAATAGATATTTTAGATAAAATGTTATCTCGTTTGCAAAATGACCTTAAAACTCTATCAATAGTTAGAGGTGAGTAAACTAAGCAGAACTGAAAATAGTTGTAAAATTTAGCAATAAACACACATGCATGACGTAACTCCAAGCCCACTAACTCAAATTTGTTGATCCGATCGAGTGACAAGAGACATGTCACATTAGTTAACAACCCGTAAGTTGTCATGTTGATATGAAGTTCGATTTACTCAATTCGACTAAGGCTAAAGTTAAATTGAATCTTTCTTGCTACAATGTCTAACAAGCAATCAAACAAAAATTTCCCATGCTTTTCAAAGGAATATGAATCTCCAATGACCATTTCACTTCTACATGAATTAAAGACATTGAGCGAAAGTTATAAATTCGATGAACGATCTTTAATATTTTTTTAATATTTTTTTAATTTCATTGATATTTAATAGAAGAGTAACAGATTTTATTCATGAGGTGTAAATTAATTATTTTTAATACTGTTTAGCGTACACTCATTGTGGTTGAATATGAAAGTCACGTTTAATAAAAATAATGTATCCCAAAAAAAAGTCCAGAATCAAAACTGAGTAAATGGTTTTTTTTCATCCATTAATTTTTCATTAAAAAAAGAGTAAGGAATTTTTCATTTACTATGCTTAGACTTTGAGATCATTTTATGCACTCGATTCCTAGTTTGAAACATTGTACTATCATTATGATTCATAATTTATAACACTATATTAATAATGTGAAATTTAAGATTTAAGGTAATAAACTACAACATAAAACATTCTAAAATGTTGTAAGATATGTTGAAATCAACTCTTCAAGAAAATATCTATAATGATTTATAAATAAAATTTTGATGTAAAAGATACATAATTATTTCAAAATACTTAGTTTCATTTTTTATTTTTTTATTGCTTTATTAATTTACTCAAGAAAGTGGTAATAAACATAAAATATTACTAACAATAAAGTTAATTAATTAAAATTAAAAAATAAAAGATATGAAGGAAAATATTTCCCATGCTTCCAAAGCAATATGAATCTCATAGACCATTTCACTCCGGTTATTAAAGACATTGAGATGAAATTATAATTAGATAAATTATTTTAAAGGTTTTTAATTTCATTCATCTTATAATTAAATAAATAATTGGATTTTATTCATGAGATGTATATTAATTAGTTTTAAAAAAAAGATTTATTATCATTTATTATCTACTATGTTTGACATTGAAATGTTATAGAAAAAATATTAGATGAAAGTTACTTTTTAAGAGAAACAAATTATCTCAAAAAAAGTCCAAACTCAAAAAATGAGTAAATTATATTTTCATCCATTAAATTTAATTTAAAAAAACAAAAGAAATTAGATGGACATTGAAACCATTTTATACTCTCTATTTCTTAGTATGAAACTCCCTACATTTTATAAGTTTAGATTTCATGAAAAATGTGTTGCAATGAAGATCATCCAATATCTGACATATCGTAAAAGAATTAAGTGATGACTATTAAAAAACCATCAACAATGACATAATATTTCATCATCAAAGATAAACAAATTTTACAATTCGTGATACTACAATTGAATATAAAAATAGATGACATAGTAGAATAAAAATCACCGAATATTTCAAAATCACAATTGTGAAACAAATAGGTTTTGCAAACAAAATGGTGATTCAAAGTCATCCACGTCAAAGATGTCCATATGATAGGCATTGTGATACCCTAACGTACGATCCATTATTTCTTCCCAACGGAAATAAATAATTGCATCACATTGATAGAGAAATAAAGTTAAATTTATAATTGAGCGCTTAGTCTAGAAAAACATGTGTTTTGGCCTAGAATTTGACAAAGATTTTTATTTACGTTGCTAAAATTTTAGTATTTTGGGTGTCCTAAGAGTTTTGATAGCGTAAATCTATTTCACTATCAAAAATAGATTCCAAACACTCCAACTACCTGATTTTTTGAATTTTAATTGACCAAATTCACAAACAAAAACTATCGTCCAACTATTCCACTACCTAGATAAACAACTTCATAATTGATGGGTTCAGATGATTGCAAAACAATATAACCTATGCCACGACTTTTTGTAAGTTACCACCCATCCCATGAAATTGACGCTCTTACTGTATACTTTACAGTTTTCATGTTGCATCACTACAACCACCCCACTTAACTCTACCTCTGCATTTGCTATTTTGAGTATACTTTGCATTAATTTTGCGAAGTGGAGTTGAAATCCAATTGACGCTCTTTTTTCTTATTCCTATGGATATTTCATAGTTGCACTTAATTTTGCACCTCAATTAACTCTCGATGGATGGAATAAGAAGATTGGGTTCTCTACCACCTCAGATGAGATGAGACTGGATTGGGTTCAACGACTTTTTTCCATCCCATGCCTGCCTATGAATCTTCTTCTTATTGCACTTGATTCACCACCACGAATTAACCTCCCTTATCTCGTTATTTGGACTATAATTTGAATTAATTTTGCACCCGAATTAATTAACTCTACCTCTCGCTTTCTGCTATCTGCAATTACAGAATTCTCGTGACGATGACAAAGTGGTTCGAGACGCTCGCTAGGGAATAGGAATCGCAAAATTATGTGTTACTTTCCAGTCCCTTCCCACGCTCACTCTAGAAACTTGAACGGAATTACAAACTATGAACGTGCATGAACGAATCAACGTAATATATGTAATTTGCAAATTTAAAGCTAAAAGAAAATTCAATAAACTGATTTTTCACTCATACTAAATTATAATTGAAAAGCGAATGCCTGTTTCACCTTTTCTTCAAAAAAATCAGCTTCAATTTTCCAGATAACGGTTTCAAAATAATAACACCTGTCCAAAAAATACCGTACTTCCAACTGAAATTCTCATATAGAATTAGTTTAATACATCTTTCTTATTTCAAATAAAATTTTAAGGAGAATTAGTTTGCCTCTTACGTGAAAACTCTAATGCTAGTTATTTGTTTTTTTTAAATGTCTGATTCAGTAACAATATAATGATTATTTGTTTTTTATTATGTTAATGAGTGTATTAATAAGTGAAAATATTTTTATTTTTGAAATAGAGTTTCAAGAAATTTTAATTTAGTTATTCGAATTAGAGAATTTTTATAGTATGCAAAATTTTTTTGAAAGTTTGGGTTATAGTTATTAAACTCGTGATTTTGGGTGCTTCATGGGGTTTTTGATGATGTTTAATCCATTTCCCTTGTCAAAAATTTTCGATGATGTCGAATCCATTTCCACTATCAAAAAAACCGATTAAAACACTCATACTACATTTTTTGAAAAAAAATTACTTGATTTTTGCAAAAAAGAATTGTAGTCTTGTCTTTTGTTGCGTTGATAGACAACTCCCTTGACAAATAAAAGGTTGAAAATTATGACAAAAATAGTTCTTTCCCTTATTCCGTTTTTAATTACATTGATTAATTAAAGAAAATGTCATATGAAATGAGTTGGTTTTCTGGGTACGCCGTATTCATAAGCCATAGTATTATAACAATACCCTATTTCCAAATAGAGTAAAGTAGGGGTGAATCTCCATAATTAAGAATCTTTAGTTGCATATATTTTTAAATGTATATATATTTTGATTTTATATTAATCTTTTTATAATTAATACCAATAATAATTTAAAAATAAATTTTCAATTTAGTTATTTTTAATTATTTTAAGTGATATGTATCACAAAGTGTCTTTATGTTTATCACAGGTTCATGACTATCGTCCCTGTACTAATTATTTAATTTACATGGCTTCCCTAATTTTATTAAATGTAAAATTATGCAATCTTCGTCAAGGAGTTATTATGTGGACTAGGGGAGTATTGATATAGGGAACTCAAAATGACACTTTCTAGGCTACTAGCATTGAGTAAAATTACAATGACTTCCCATCGGTAAGGGTGGATCGAGTGGTTGAGATGTGTTGTTAACTCCCTCACCACCTAAGTCCAATTCCTAGTCATTGGATGATTTGGTTGTGAGTACTAGTTAGAGGGAAGAAGGATTTCCGCTAACATGCTACAAATCACTTTCTATTTAATATTTTTCAAATTTGAAGCATAAACAAAAAACAAAATGAAGAATTTATTAGACATTTATTATACCTCCAATTTCATTTAATGTTATGAAAATTTGCAACATACACACAAATAAGATTTTGTTAGATTCCCAATATTCAACATTCATCCCTTCATAGGGAAGAAGGATTTCTCCTAACATGTTATACCTCCAATTTCATTTAATGTTATGCAAATTTGTAGCATACACACATAAATGAAAAGAAAAAATGAATAATTTGTTAGTGATTACCAACATTCAACATTCATTTCTTGAAAGAGAAGAAGGATTTCCTCTAACATATTATACCCCCAATTTCATTTAATATTTTTGCAAATTTCAATCAATGACACAATAAGGAAAAAAGAAAAAAAAATGAAGAATTTGTTAGACATTTCCAACATTCAACATTCATATCTCATAGGGAAGAAGGGTTTCCGCTAACATATTATACCTCCAATTCATTTAATTTTATGCAAATTTACAACATGCACACAAAAAAAAGAAAAAAAACAATGAATGATTTGTTAGAGATTCCAAGCATTAACCATCCATCTCGTTAGAGGGAAGAAGGATTCCCGCTAACATGTTATACCTCCAATTTCATTTAATATTTTTTCAAATTTGAAGCATACATAAGAAGAAAAAAACAATGAATAATTTAATAGAGAAAAGCCATATCTCTAGCCTTAAATCCTTATTCTTTATGAATTTTTTCATTCCACTATGACATCTAGTTTTGTATTATTACTATTTGATGCAAGAAACCTACGTAAGTTCCTCCAACTCATTAATCTGAGGATTATTTACTTTTGAGCTTTTGATATGTCCATTCCAAGTTGGATAATTATTCAATTTTTTTTTGGATCTCTATCTCTATTGTAGATAATACTCTCTTTCCACACATTAGCTCATAGGGTTGGAACGTAGTAGTTCTCCATCTTTTATAGTGAGGCCTTAAAGCCTCAATAAAGTCCGTTAGGCCAACCCTTTCGCATGTAACTAAACAATTTTTGGTGATGATAGTATTAAGAATCCTATTTGTCCCTTCCACTTGTTTGTTGGCTTTGTGTATTATATGGTGTGGTAATTTTTTGCTTAATCTTATATTTATCCATTAAGGCCAATGAGCTTGATGTAAATTGGGTTCTTCCATCTATAACTATCTCCTCCAGTATCCAAAATTCAGTGAAGATTCTCACAATAAATCATGTTATTTCTTGTTCAATCGTAGTCGGAATTTCTTGAGTCACGTCAATTTTTTGACCTAATCTATGCATACCAAGATGTAGGAGTTATGAGAGAAGGAGGTTGATTGGCCATTGAATTCGATGGCCCATCTATCAACAGACTCAATATTAGTTGTGGCCCCATAACAACATCCTCCTTAGATTTACAAGCAGAGATGTTGCACCTTTTTCACATTAAATATAAGCCCTTTTTACCCCTACAACCACGAGAAAAAATCCCAAGAGTTATGCCATAAAGTCATATTTTAGGGTTGCAAAGCCTAAGAATTACACCTTACGCCACCATGAGCTGATCTCTCAAGGGAATCCTTTACCTTTAACTAGGTATACAGTACCATTATTAGTTTTTGAGCATTAGGTGGAGCTTTGAATTCCTTAGACATGGTTCAGGAGGAAATATTAGCCTTAGACCCCTAAATAAAGCTTTTATCTATCTTTGGCCAAGTAGATGCGTGAACAATTACACATAGCATCATGAGGCTATCATAGCATATGGTTGGGGAGGAAATATTAGCGTTAGACCCTAAATAAAGCTTTTATCCATCTTTGGCCAGTAGATGCGATGAACAATTACACATAGCATCATGAGGCTATCATTAGATAGTTTTGAATAATATGAATTTTTTTTGATATGTATTCTCCTCCATAGCTTGACCTAAAAACTTTGATTCTTTTCCCTTATTTATTGTCGACCAAAGATTTGGATTCCTTCATTTTTTTCAAAGGCTTCATCCTTGTGATTGAGGCAGTACAACCATGTCTTTTCTTGAGAAATTTTCAATGAATTTGATGTAGTATATATGACCACCAATAAACTTCACAGCATACGTACCATATATATCCGAATGAATGAGACTGAAGGATGTCATTTTGTTTTGTTCTTATTGAAAGGGAATGGAACCTTTTTTCTTTTCACTCGCGCAACCTATGACAAACTTCATCATGATGAGATTGAAAATTGGGAGATACTTGAATAGTATTTTATTCAGCTTTTAGAAGAACATCATAGTGTAGATGAGTCACCTCTACGGTGCACAATTTTCTTAGATAACCAATACTAGAAGTGTTCTTCCAAAAGACTTTATAGAGTCCTTAAGATCTCGTAATCTAATGTGAATGCATCTTTCATATGTGAATCGACGTACCAAGACAAGACATTTCCATCGATGAAGGAAACCCCGTCCCTTTATCTTCTAATGCGGATATCGAAATAAAACTCTTCATTATACCCTGCACATACATAACATCATGCAAAAAATACGGATTCCCCGAATTTAAGTGAAACTTAACAGATCCCTATCCTTTTATCTGGATGAGTGGAGTTATTTCCAAGAATTATTTTAAGCTTAGTCTCCATCTCTACATGATTTGAGAGGAAATCGTGTATCCGAGAAGTGATGAGTGGCTCCCACTATCAATCAACCAACCATCCCACTGAATCTGTGGAGAAGAACTAGTAGGTGAAGAAATGAGATTACATTTAGATTTATTCACAATATCACTTTCATACCTAGGAGCTCTTGACTTCTTTTGAGATAGATGATCTTCTTCATGATCCCTTGAAGAATCATTATCCTTTCTACTATCTTCATGTGGTTATTGTCCTTTGATTATCTCTTCTTCTTTTTATCATTGTTGTTGTTTTCTTGTAGCATCATGGCCTCTTTTAGGTACATTCTCTCCAACCCTTGCGCTTGATATCTAAGACGAGAGATCATCATATAATGTATGATTGAACAGCTTTTCACCTTTGTTCATATTCATTTCCTTGAGTTAATCTTTCAAAGTGACGATCTCATTTATATTTTTGATTTCATACATGTCAACCATCATGTCATACATTTATTTATAGCTATCTTGTCATACATGTATTTAGGGCCTCCAGTCTCGTCATCATGTTGAGATGAAATATGTATCCCGGCTTCTCCTCCAAGTACAGATGTGCACTTCGAAGTGCCACTATGTAGGGAGAAACATCCTCCCACGTGGCACTCTGCAACTCATAGCTTTGCGTGCCTTGGCCTCATGTGGCCCCTTCCCCTCTCATTTTGCTTGAGCTCGTAATAATCTCCCGAAAGGTAGTCGCTTCTCCGAATTCATCTCCCATGGACCCTGCCATAATATGAAATATTCTTCTTCACCAAGTCTCACTTGTTCCAACTCGGTGCCAGGGGTATGAAATAAGGTAGTGTAGCTCTAATTTTCCCCACTAGAAGATGGGCGATTGCGCGATGAGGTAAAAATTGATCATACCGCCGAGAGGCTCCGAAAGTCGCTCCAAATAGAAAATTCGGTGAGTGCTTCACTTCCGATTGTTCATATTGATCTCATTAAGCATTTCTTTTGTCTCCTTGTTAAATCATTTATGACCTTCAAAATATTGCCAGAGAACATCTCTTCCTTCCCTTAGCTCCCATATCCTCTACTAACTACCTTTTTTTTCTATAAGCAATATACCGCTCTATCCTCCCCTCTCATAGAGATTCCTCCCATGGTTGAGCTAAGTTCTAACCTATGATACTTTCACGTATAATGTTCCGAAAATAGGAAAAATAGTGCTAATACAGAAAATCTATATTTACACCATGGAAATTCAAAAATATTCCGTAAATATTAAGAACAAATTGAAACATGGAAGCATCTAAGCCATTTTATTATGGAAATGGGAAAGAGTACAAAAATATAGAATAAATGCACATGGGCTTGCCTGCAAGCGGTGAAAACTCCAAGTAAGACAAATAAACCCAAAAAGTTGCCCAATCGATGCTCACGTGACCACAGTTGAATATGCACTAGACGACGCGATGGAATGGCTGAAAACTCCACCTCTCGATGCTCAAAAATTCTACAAAATTATTCCCGGACTCCTCAAGCTTTCCCAACCAAAACCCGTAAATGATTTGGTTTGATCATAGACCTCCTAAATTGACCTCCCGTAGGCCCTACGCGCCCAAGTGAATACTCAAAGTATAGCAATATGCGGAATCACGAGCAAAATCCTCCACAACTCTCCAAAATGCAACAAACAACTCCTCCATCACTTCCCTTATTTCTCCCAAAGAACAATGGCCAAAATGACTAACGCATTATCCCACACATGTGCCCGAGCTTTCCTCCTATCTGCAAGGCCCATGTGACCGACTAGAAGCTCCTTAATAATTCTATCAATCCCGGCTCCCAAACTCACTCAATATCTGTAGTTAAGTACTAAACCTCACTCCAAATAATATCTTGGCAATAACCGTCATGAAAAGTGTTTCAATACTCCCACAAGAGATACCACTGCGTCTTTCCTCCAAATAATATCTTGGCAATAACCCTCCGGAAAAAGTGTCGCAATACTCTGCACAAGAGATACCACTTCAATACTAAAACAAGAAATACCACTTCGTCTTCTCCGCCCGAAAAAACTCGCCAGTGACTATGTTAAGTAGTTTAGAGCAACTTTACATAAAATATATAAGCAAAAATGCCAAATAAAATGAGCTTCCTTTCCTTTTATAAGCTTCGTTGAGCCTTATTAACAATGTTTAATAGAGATAAGTTACAAAACATAACATAATTAATACATATTAAAAAAGAAAGTAAATAAAAAAAATAAATAGAACTTATCATAACTCCAGTATTCATTATTATTATATTTCATTTCATATCCATTGTTTGCCGTAAAACTTCGATCAAATATTGCCAAAGAACATCTCTTCCTTTCCCTTAGGCTCTCCCATGCTCCTACTAACTACCTTTTTTTCTATAAGTAATATACTGCCTATCCTCTCTCTCATATGAGATTCCTCCCATGGTTGAGCCAAGTCTTAAATCCACTGTAATGTTCCAAAATAGGAAAAATAGTGCTAATACTGAGAAAAATCATAAATTTACACCATAGAAATTCAAAACATCGAGCAAATATTAAGAACAAATTGAAACATGGAAGCTATCGAGCCATTTTATTATGGAAATGGGAAAGAGTACAAAAATATAAGAATAAATACATAACATATACACAACGTTGAAAACTCAAATAAAATAAATAAACTAAAATTTCTATGGCAGTACTATAATTTATGCAGTGAAATATACACCTAAATTTCTTTAGATACTGGAACAAACTAGAAAACCCACCTACAGTACTCCATTCTACAAGACTATGTTCTGGACTCTCAATACCCCAACCAAAACCAAATAGTTGGCACGATCATGACCTCCACAAATTGACCTCGAAGTAGGCCTAAGCGCTGGTGGAAGAATACAAATGCAGTATACGAAATCTACTGTAAGGAAAATCCTCACAACTCTAAATACAACAACAAATATCTCTTCATATTTCTAGAACAATAATGGCAAGCGTACTTACATTTATCCCACATATACGAACTTTCCTCCATGTCACAAACCCAAGTGTTATTTTAAACCCTTCTGTAATTCTCAATCAAATGACTCAACAAACCTCTTGCTGCAATTTTCGCCTCTACTCCAAATATCTGGCAATAACCCTCACCTTCTTGCAATACTCCCACAAAAGAATACCGCCAATCTTCTCCAATATATCTTAATAACCTCACAGGAAAAACATTTGCAATACTTTACCGAGTACCAATCCCAAAAACAAAATACCGCCGTCTTCACCGGCTAAACTTCGGCAAGTGACATGATTCATCGTGAACAACAAAGATGCGTCGTTAACAAGCTATCCGTCAGCTTCATTGAAGATATTCTTGCCAAATCAATTAGAGGCGCTATATAATCGCTCAATGCCGCAGTTCGGCGTGAGCAAATAAATTCTACTAAGCGAGAATATAATGAAAACAGGTGTCCGTAAATTATAACAACAACTAATTAAACAATCAGCGGCAATGATTCTGAAATTAGCAGCGTAAATTCTTGCAAGCCACCCCACATGATGTATTTAGCAAATCTAAATTCAACTCTTGATAATGACACGATATTGTCAGAGTCTTATTTTTATTGGTCTGTTCAAAATCTACTGCTAGCTTGGTGACGGTGGCTCATACATCTATACCATAATGCCTGCATTCTTACCCATGGCATTACATTGCCACTAAATTTAAATTTATGTAATTTTTTTTTAATTGTCATATGATTTTAATGCCATTTATGGATTTTTATTGTTGATAGTGGAGCAATTTTGTAGATGAAAACCATTAATTTATTTCGATCTTTTTTTAATTCTTCGGTAAAAACCTTTTTATAAATTATTACGATTTTAGGCAGGCGGCGAAATTAAAATCAAAGCAATAGTCGTTGTTCTTGATTTTGAAAAAACGGAAAATTATAGAATTCATTCTGCAGCGGTGGTGAATTTTTTATCTGACGAATTAAAAATGCAAAGGGTATTATTTCTCACTTCTGCGTTAATTCGTTTTTAACTCAGCGTGACTTTATTTTTAGAGAGCAGAGAAAGTTACAGGCTATGGCACATATGATCGGCGGTTGTAATCCCTCTGTGGAAAGAACTTATAAACAATTTTATAATTAATTGCTTGTTCCTAAATTCAATCTATTCTTCTTTGAATTTTTAGATATTTCTGTGCTTTAGAAAGCGGCCTTATTAGATTAAATTTGTATGACGGAAGCAATCCGGAATTCTTTGAATCAAATCTGTGAAGGCGGAGTTCGTTTTTGCGACTAGTAGTAGTAGTTGAGTCAAAAGATTGAAGATGCATTCTCTATCTGATCCACATGATGACTGCAGACGATTCATTAATTAAACACGGTCGATATTTTATATGATTAATTGATGAACAGACGACAGTACGTATAGTTGGGCTCATCTCATTTAATGGAAAATTAAAATATGATTAGCGCTTATGAGCTTATTTATACCGAAAGATTTATAGAGATTAGTTGAGATGACTGAAAGGCAGTAAGATGAAAAACAGGGTGCAATTTTCAATATAAATCCAGCGCGGAAGAACAATTGAAGAACAATGAAAGAGAAGATACCGAACCACTGTATTATCAACGATGTGAAGTCTGTTTCAAGATCTTTAGTATTAAATCTCTGATGGTATGGGAAACTCCTCAGTGACTTATGAAGATGGAAAATTGACAACAACAAGTTGAGGAGAGACACATGAGACTCTGCACTTGAAAAATTAGATATATATTTGACCTATTTCTTATTATATAGATTGAATGGTCACACAAATTAGATCACATGGAAAACTCTTGAAGATAAGAGTTATGGAGAAACTCTGAGAAGTTTACCTCAAGGACTGACCATGATGCTCACCACATAAAGGTAAAGATCTCCCATTTCATTGATTATTCAACATCACTAAGATTACCCTCATTCAAGACCAGTGGTAAACTCATCCCCTCTTAAAGGCAGCTACTAAAGAGAAACATATGTCTTTCGGAAGAGGAAGAGGCAAGAAGAAGAAGAGGAAAAGGCAGCCAAAATTGAGGTGGAAAGGCAGTCAAATAAATTACTCAAGAAGAAGTGGCAATCCAATCAGCCTCAGAACTGAAAAATGACAAAGTGGGTAATGAATAGCAAATCCAAGAAAAAAGATAGCAATCAATCTAATATTAATGTCTTATTGCAGAAGGCTATAGTCATTATACCTAATGATGCAGAAAGAAAAACAAGAATATGAAGTGGAACCAATTCTAAATTCACAAAAGAAAATATAGACTAAATATTTATTTTTTAAGTTTGCATGTCATTTGAAAAAGAATAGGGTATAGTTTTGAACTCAGGTTATATAATATATAAAACAGGAAACTACCATAATCTTTCTCATTGGAGAATGAGAATATGAGTCTAGATACTGGTGACCATAAAGATTTACAGCCTTGGGAAAAAGGAAGAAGTGATGTTTTAACAAGATTAATTTTTAAAAGAAATATACATGATCATTTATTATATTCAGAATGATACATATCTAAGTATTTAGACTGACATCCATATAGAATTATATCTTTTCTTACAAATGTAGTCATTTGCCTGCAGCTCATGATGAAACCACCCATTAACAGTCTGTGTAGAATGAAGATATTTCAAAGACAAAGGATCTTCCCTCTCTACCATGAAACAATCAGAAGACAAGAGAAAGCAATGATTTTGGGGGCTTTTCCAAAGCAGACAAAGGATGATAATTGGATTTAGCACTTGAGATTTGGTCATCTCAACTTTGGAGGTCTTAATTTATTATAGTGGAAAGAGATAAATAAAATGCATTTATTTTGACAGTAAAACAGGACCTTTTAATGATTTTATTCTTATGGCTCTTTCTGAGAGAAAGTTTTCATGGGAAAAACAAGGCAAAACACCATACCAGGTTATCCTGGATATTATATGGACAGTAAATATAAACACAAAAGCGTACCTGTATTATTTATGATGATTTTGAAAAAACTTGGTTTACTTTGAAAAAAGTGATGTTTGAAAATTCGAGAATTCTACAGCTTATGGCAGAAATCAGGTAGGCACCTCGAAATCGAGAGCGATGAGTGAAGTGTCACTCTCTCTAAAGATTTTCCTCGATTTTTGTAAAATATTCTCAGCAGTTTACAACTAGACACCACACACAATAGAATGAATGGCGAAGAACGAATACAAGCAGACGCGAGGTATATTAAAAGCAAGCTGCCCTAACGATTATGGCTGCGGCGCGCATTTATTAACGACACATCTTGAACGGGTGTCTACAAAGTAGTCATAGACAAAATTATGAGAAGAGGCATGCAGGTAAGCAAACAAAGTATCACACACCTTGAAAGTTTTGGATGTATGGCTTACTGCGCATTAGGATCGACAGGAAGAAGTTGGGCGTAGGGGAGAATATATTTCATTGGATCGGTGAAGACAAGGCAGGGATTCTATTATCGTAGAAGTTTCTTGTGAGAAGTTAGGTTCATTAGAAAGAGATCTTAGGATGAAGCATATGAAAGCGTGGAGCTATAGCATTAACGCATCTAACGATGAAAATAGTATTGGGTAGCTGAAACAACTACTAAACGTGACACCAACACAAGGTAATAAACAACACCTTTGAAAATAAGTATTCTCAAACTGCAAAATTGTTACTTCTTCGTGCCAATACACCTCTTGAAAAGTGAGATTTAAGAAGTTTGAAGAAGTTTATGACAAGATACCAACAAATGAAGGTATCGTTCATGACATGCTATATGCTGTATTGTGATGATCCTGATTCATTTGAAGAAGCCATCGAGATGAAATGATCGAAAACCTGGATGAAATAGTATAGGAAGGAACAAAACTGGGATTTGGTTAGTTTCAAGATGAAATCCTGCATTGGTGTTAAATCCTAAGGTCTGAGACCAAGAGTAAATATTTGAGCAAGAACAAATTTGATAGAACTGCTATTGAAAATTTATAAAGTAGCACTGATGTGAAGACTTTCTGCAGTTGCAGATGAAGCGTGAAGATGGTATTATGTATTTCAAAACAAATGAAAGTTTACCAAAATGAATGAAGTCAGCATTAGATGATCATTATTCGAAGTTGTCATTTCTTCCTAAAATTTATGAAGAAATGCTGCGACACAAATGCAATTGAAGAAGGCTCTTTATGAAACAGAAGCAGCTGCAACCAGAAGCGTATTCAAGTAGATGAATATCTCTTGGAAATGTTTTATAGAAGTGTGAAGATATATCAAGAACCGACGATAAATTTATTTATAGCATTCTTATTATTGATGTTAACATGATAATGATGATTGCCATATTAGACATTTCAAAAGTCTTGAAGAAGAATTTGAAATGGTAGTATCTAGAGTTATTTAAAATACTTTCTTAAAGATAAATGACAAGATGAAAAATATTTTCATCTCGGTAAATATATTAATGGTACTTGGCGATTTAACGAGAATTACAACAATGTCATGATGATGGATTAGCCTTCGATGAGAAGACAATGAAGTAAGGATTTTAGTCTAGGTATACAAAACATCGTTGGCAGCTCTATTACTGGCGCAACTGTGGAACTCAATATACATCATTGATTTGATTTCTAAGTTATGGAAAAACAAAGATTTATTAGCAGCAAAAAGATTTGAAGAACTATGTACAAAATTTTTAAAAGGTTTGGTATTTTTTATACTACTTAGAATATTCGATTAGTTAGATACGACGATGTTGGTACAAATCATTGATGATCAGAAGAGCACTTCGGTTATATCTCCTGAATTCCGAAATTTACAATTTCATGCAAACTAGAAACAACCATTGTAGCGTTGTCTACAATGACGAGTATATAGCGACCTCCCAAACGGCGTATAAAGCGTTTGGATCTGGAAAATGTTAGAAGCGTATAGAAGCAGGTAAAGGTATTTTGTATTGTAGCTATTGCCATTGTCAAAAACCATTTTCTTAAGAAGATAACTGTCAGCTGCAATTTCATATGCGGCGTGAATTAGTTGCTGTGGAGAAATGGATTTTGACATTGAAGCGGAGGATCAATTGAATATTTTCTAAAAACCACTAGAAAAGCTTTGAACAACTCAGAAAATGCATGGTAGAAAACTAAGCAGTTGTAGATAAAGAGATGGATATTCAGCTGGTCGATAGGCGGCGCTAAATCTCGGCTAATCAGGGATGTTGGCGTGTTGATGGTACCGCAGGAAAAACCGTGACGACGAGGTTGATGTGCTGGAACCTCGCGACGGCTAGTTGACAACAATAAGCCGGTTGGGGAATTGTCTGGCCTGGCCAGTTCTTCACCAGCCCCGCAGTTGGTAGTAGATCTCGGGTTGACCATGAATCAGCAGCTGATATTTAATGCGGAGGTCTGGCTGATAGTCTGACCAAAATCTTGCCTTTACCCAGGCTATGGTGAGCTCGCCACATATTTTAGCTCACCATTCACTACCACCTTGAAAAATTACGGCTAACCACCAAAATTTAATTGTCATAAATTTTTTTGAATATATTTGACAGACCCACATTATATTTGTGATTTTTTTTCAAAAAGGGTGATAATTAAAACAATTTATCAATGAAAGACATTAATTATTTTAGATATTTTTTTGTAATTTATATAGATATTTTACATTGATCCATTAGATTTTTAGTGAGGCAAATGAGTCAAATGTTTAAATGATGCGTTCATTAATTTTTAGAAGAAACGAGGGAGAGTGCGATTTAAAAATTCTTGACATTCATAATTTTTTTACTCTGAAAGCATAATTAAAAATACAGGAAGGTGTATATTTTATAAAAACAATTGATTATTTTAATAAATGACTTGTATTTATTTTTAGGCGGAAAGGATTTAGGTAACTGCAGTCAAATGATTATAAATCCCTACATAATGGAAGAACTTATTAATTTATGATTTAATTTATTATAAGATTATTTGTGCTATATACAATTTTTTTAATATTCTGTATTGAAGGCGTTTTATCATCTGAATCCCGAAAATTCCAACACTTCCTTCAACACCTGTAACAATTGAACCTCATTATGTATATTTGACAAATGAATTTATTTCTTTATAATTAACCATATTAAGAAAAGAAAGTTAAGAACTTATCATAATTCAGTTATTATTATTATATTATTTCCTCATTGTTGCAACTTCTTATCAAATATTCTTAGCTTTAGTTTGCTGTCTGATATTTTCTTCCTTTGGTAGATTAGCAGTCTCTCTGTCATAATCTTGTTATCTGGATTATATAATATTTTCTCTTCCATTAAAAACTGATCAAAATAAAATTTGAAATATTACAAAAGATATTATCAGGAAATCAAAAATTAATGAGTTATGGAAGCAGGTTGTTGTTAATATAACATCTTTTATTGGTCCATTAATAACTCATGAGTTTTGTGATGAATACATTTTGATATGTAGACAGGCAACTTCTTGGTTCCTCATTCTCTTAGCACTTTGAAGGAGTGTAAATGTTATTAAATTTAAGGTTTAGTAGCAAAATCCTCCGTGACTTCAATGACTAAACAATACGAGCATTTGCATTCGAGTTTACAGGTTTAGTAGCAAAATCCTCCATGGCTTCAATGACCTTCATATCAGAACATTTACATTAAATCTACACTTTCTACATTCTCAGCTTATAGAGGAAAACTACTGGCAAAATTTTTAAAAGAATTACTTATGAATAGACTACTACATAAATAGTAAGATAATTAAACAAACCAATGAATTGGCTTAACTCTCAGTGTATATTCTGTACATAACAGCCATACTAAATATATTTTAAAATTCTGATTGCTTCTTCTTCAGAATGCTCAAGTAATTTAGCCCTTAATATTCCTAAATGCCTTTATTCTATAAGAAGTTTGGTACTATAAACTTGAGCGTTACCCACAGAATAATTCCCTCTGTAAGGAAAATGTATTTTGTGAGAATATAATATCATTAAGTCATAAAAAAAAAATACAATGTGATTTATAAAAAAATAAATAATGGCAGAATATTTTAAAAATCACACTTCCTCACCCAGGAAAATATAATTTATGATAAGAAAGATCATTAAATATATGAATGGTGTAAAAAAAAAATAATGTAGGACTATAAAAAAAACCGTCAACAGCAGCAAGAATATTTTAAAATACACACTTCTCAGGAAAATATAATATTCACAGTGAAAGATCTATTAAATATCTATGATAAATTGTAAAAAAAAAAATAAATATGAACTATAAAAAACATCAACAACAAGAATATTTCAAAATACTGTAACAGAATTAGGAATTAATGAAACTACAGTTCAATATTAAAAATAGGTGACAGTAGGTGTATGTGGTGACTAACACAAAGCTGGCTATAGGATTCTGAAACTATTACATATAAAAATGATGGCAGATGCCGTATGAAAATTTAGAAATTAGATTTTTTGCAAACAGCGATGAATTAGAAGCATCAACAAACATCAAGTAGATAGTATGGCGATACCCGATCGATTATTTACGCTCACGGAGATAAATCATTGCATCACGTGAAATGAAAGCTATAGACGTGATTATTTCTGCTATACCTGCAATTGGTACAACATTGCGGAACAATATAACGCCTATAGCGACTATGACTTATAGCGATCCAAGAAAGTCTTGTATGCAGATCATGTTAAGCGATTACATTGATAGAGGAAAGCGAACATTGATTATTTACGCTATTACTATGATGAAGATATAATATTGAAACCAAAATATCGCTAATAACGATCCGAAAGCTTATATTGCGGAATCATCATTATTCACGGTGTCAAACTTTTTGGAGAATGAAGTGGTCGATCTGGCGGCGCCAAAGTAGGGGAAGGACACTCTTAAAATATCTCTCTATCTCTACTTGTTAGGCGTCAACTTGCATATCTCATTAGTCACATTCAAAGCGTTTATTTACTCATTCATTCCCACGTCCACGTCTAATGAGTAAAGTAAATGAATGTTTAGATTGATCGAGGGGCAGTCCAGGTACATGCAACATAAGGCGCATTACGACGATATTCGCGATTGCCATTGGCCACTCATCGAGGAGTCTTTTTGTAAGTGCATTACACCCATCCATACGATTCCGGCGCTTACGTTACCATCCCATGTGGAGATTATTTATCTGCCGCTACGGCCTTATGGCAGGTATCTTGTGAGTTCATTTTCTTGTTAATATTTCTACTGCTGCCTACCATTGTACCCATTCTTACAGAATTGATCTACTCTCTTTTTATCTCATTACAGCCTTCTGTGCTGGCGGTCAAGTCTACACTCCTCGCATACTGTCTCAATTACAACCTTCTATATTCTTTGGTCAATCCCTCTCTGCCTGCCTCCAGTACAACCTTCTAATGCTAGCGGTCAAGTCTAAATGAAACAACGGTAAGCGCATGGCGAAGTCGCACGTGTGGAGCTATTTGAAGATGTTCACGAGGACCCTTTAAACGAATATGAAAGCTGTTACTCTTAGGTAGTCTACCTTGCAACTAACGCTACAAACTTCGCTTCTTTAGACGCCAACTATGTAGCAACTCCTTTACGCGCCGAGGATAATCGTATTCATTTTAATGCCATTTTACCAAGCAAGTTAATTCAACGTCAACTTATTAAATGATTTTCAAAACACTTCAGTTAAGTTTAAATGCATTTTCTCTCTTTTTTCAATTGCTTTAGAATTTTCTGATCTAATAATTCATTATTTCAAAGATACTTTAACTTTCTCGTTATCACTTTATTTTCAATTAACATTTTAAAGTTTGAATATTCTAAATATATATTAACTTGAATCATCTTAATTTGATTTATTAAATTAGCTTTAGTTTTAGTCATTAAATATGGTATAATAACAAATCATTTTAATTCGGAGTTGTAAAATTAACTTTCAGTTTGGTATGTAAATGTATGTACTGCACTTATGATCATCTTAATTTTCGGATTTAGTAAATTAACATTTAGTTTTGAGATACTAAATATATAGTATTTTCTTAGATCATCGTAATTTCAGATTCTGGTAAATTAGTGAGCTTTAGTTTGAATATGCAAATGTATGTATGTAACCTAAGTCTGGTCAAGTTATTAACGAAAGATCTAAACAAATTTCTTGATGTACGAAGAGTGGAGAAATTTGCGATGTTTATCTTGTGTTTGGTAGAACCGTTCAAGATGGATCTAGGTTGGTTTCATGTCCTTGCGTAAATCTCCGCGATATCTTTGATATAATACCGCATGGGTTATTCTCTTTTTATACTTTACTTTTTATCATTTTGAGCTCGTTTAAAATGTTACATTACATTAATCTTTATATTTTTAAATGTATGACTGACTTGGTGCATTTAACAAACTAAGATTACATGCATCTCTCCCGTGGAATGGAGAATAAAATTGAAATGGCTTACATAGTATGGCACTTAATAAGAAAGTATTAGTATTTCTTGTTTTAAGCACTACTGATTTATCATAGGTGAATTAGTTTAATTGAAAACAATACATACTTTAAATATAATAATGATTATGATTTTTTTTTATTTGTCATACATAAATTAAAAGTTCATTTTATATCAAAATTAGTTATATCTTTTCCGCGCAATTTATTAATTAGTGAAAAGATATTCTCATAGGCAGACATATATTCAATATGTATATGGTTGCCAAACATACTATTCATAAACCATGACCATGCTATCAACCATAATAGGTCGCAAAACTAAAATACTAGGTCAATGCAGTCGTAAATGTTTGACGACAAATGGTCTCAAATTATTATTTATGCCCTTCAACATATGGCTTGTAGTTACTGTTGTGAAATGACTTTGTGTGATTTTATGTTGCATCGTGCCTTAAAAGAACATGATGTAATTTGGGTTCCTCCATCCTTAACTATCCAGTGTCAAGCTCGGTGAAGATTCCCTCATGAAGGAATCATACTATTGTATTCATTACTCAAGACGATATATCTCCTACGGACAGCATTTCTCATATTTTCCAGATAAGACCTGTTGAAGGTGCAAATATAGTTTCAACTATTAGTTTTACTATATCCTATTTCGATTTCAAGAGGATATGCGCCTTTTGCAATTTCATTAGTACATATACGAATAATATATGTTATAGGTTCATTTTACCGTCTGTACATCATTGATTTATGTTTCTCTGATTTTATTATTTAGCATTATTATGCAGTTATTATGGACTAGGGTACTATTGGATATAAGACTGAAAGCCAAGCACTTTCTGTTACGCGTAAATTAATTCTATTATTTGATGATAGGTAGTCCTTTATTTGATGACTCTAATACAAAATAAACAAACATTTAAACTTTATTATCCTGCTGCGTTAACATTGCTAATATATCTATATCTATCAGGCATCTTATTATCTGAATATGGAGATTATTATTATTTATCATTGTAGTCAAACAATTCTAACAAAATAACTACTATTCAGTTAACTAAAATCAATAAGGGCTCAATAATTTTTTAAACGCAATTCGACTAAAAAAAAAAGAACATAAGCTTTTCACATTAATTTCATCTGTCCTATTTTAGAATGATTATTACTAAACTGCAAAGAAGCCAAAAGCCTCCAGCGTTCCAGTGTACTAGCACCACTCTTCCACGTTTGTCTCCGGAAAGACCCAACAATCTTATCGCACCTTCTCATCTATTCACACCTGCATAATCAACACTGGCATCCTCCATTACGTGACTCCACGTACCTGGCATTGAAATCCAATCCTCTTCTCGCGCAACTTCGCCAAAAAATTCACAAGCAACTATAAGTTTGTTTTTAATATGCACAGGCTAAACATTCAACATTCAATCCTTTACTCTTGTGATTACGCTGGTCATACGCTCTGATTCAACGCTTATCTTTTTTTTTCCTTTGCCATAATGCGGCGGAATTCTCTAAAGGCGGTCACTATAAAAATGTTGAACATAACCGCTGTATTTTAAGAATTGAGCTTGATCATTTGGCGCATTGCTTTCCGATAAACTAAACGATACCTCGTTGATACCGTACTCATGAAAGACAGAACTTTGTAAAAGTAGTGACAGTTACCACATTTATTGTCTATGACTCGATGCCTGAAATAAATATATAGGCTTTAGTGATGTCTATATAAATTCTATCTTTGACTCATTTCAATTGTCGTTTCACTACTTGTAATAATTACATTTTTTCTGGTTATTAGTCTTCATTAAAATTGATAGGCGTTCTATCAATACCATTTGACAAGTTATCGATTATTTGGATTCCCTCTCTTGTCTTTTATCTTTTTATTAGGTATTCCAGGCATAATATTGGGTTGGAATTTTCTCATTACATCGGTATCTCTTCGATGGCGAAGATGAGTTAACTGTATGACCTTAGCATCACTTGAGTTCTAAGTTTCGACCATTATAGCCAATAGCAGAACCTCCTGGTGAGGCGGCTGTGATAACAACACGCAGCAAAATAGCCGAATGGCATCAACACCAGTGATTATTATGTGAAATCATCTTCAACCTCAGATGCTATGAATAGCGCTATTTTAATCCATACTATCGACGTAAATGCTGTATTATTGCTCGTGATGAATTATGTTCGCATTTTAATGTCTGTAATAACTGTATTTCTTCTCGATAAATTCTCCTAGCTCAACAAGCCTGGGATCTCCACAAACAAACGAATAACCGTCTCAGCACCTCGCCGTGATGATGCCGCCAGAGGAGAACATTCAGCATCCAGACATCCACTGTTGTCCCCTGATTATATCAATATTTTCTGCCATTATTAGCGAATATTCATTCTCTTTGGCGTGGAGAGTAGGGCGCTGTTAATAAAATTACAGCGTGATAATCATAATCTGATGTATGTTTCTTAGTTGTATACCCGTACTAAACATACCTTACCACCATCACATTACTTTAATAACATAATCGTCAGCAGATATGTTTATTGACATACGGATGAAAAATTCGTTAAGTGTTGAGATTAATGATAAGTGCTTAAGACAACCCAGATAATGGTAGTTCACTTATTCATTGGCGAAAACCATGGCCATCGATTTTCAATAATATTTTAGTTGACAAAACCTGAATTGTTAATCTTACTAAAAATACTATACTATGGTGGCGTTTTTCAAATTAAAAAAAAAATACAACTTTTTTACTCTATTTCCCTGTTACACAGGTAAAAATTTAAATAATTACAAAGACCATCTCTGCACAAAACTCTAATCAGATTCTCTGTTAACAGATGAAGTACATATTTATAAAAGCAATAGTCTCCAGAATACGAAAATCTATATCTTGGACGATACGATGAATGTGGTTGAGAGACCTATCCAACCGCACACTACACTAGAAGAAACTATATTCTAGCGTGCCTACTGTATAGGAATGTACAAACTCAAATTGGAGAGTACAACACATAGACATTGACAGGAATTAAATACTTTCTAACTCCAATTTCATTTAATATTTTTCAAATTTGAAAGTATACGATAAAGAAGATAATGAAGAATTTATTAGAGATTCAAACATTCAAATACTCATCTCTTCAAAGGGGAGAAGTGATTTAATCTAATATATTATACCAGTCTCTGATTTAATGTTAAACAGATTTGTTAATATAAAAAGGAAAAAAACAATAAAAGATTTTGTTAAACATTTCCAAACATTCAACATTCATTCTTCGAAAAGTGTCATGATCAAGATCGTTACCTCCACTATTTAATATTTGTACATTTGTTTCACGATACGGATGAAAAAAAATATATACACTCAAATGAATCATTATGCAAATTTGGAGACACACACACGAGAAAAAAATAAAGAAATAATCGTTAGAGACTACCCAACATTCAACATTCATCTCATTAGAACGAAAGAAAAGTAGGCACTGAATAAAAGCGATCAATCACAATTATGAAAAACTTAGATTTTGCAGGTACCCACATGTTCACTAAAAGAAACTATTTATTTGAATAGGAATTCTATTTCTATTAGAAAATTGAATGCATCAAAGGTATATGCATGAATTCCACTAACCATTTACACTTGTGAAATAAAGACATTTAGAAGAAATTCCATGACTTATCTTTAAGACTTTTTATTTTCATTGATATTTAAGTAAAAGATTAATAAAATTATAAATCCATGAATTGTCTTTAAAAGATTTTTATTTTCATTGATATTTAAGTAAAGATTAATAAAATTATAAATTCCATGAATTGTCTTTAGCTTTTGATAGTTTAGCTCTCACTAGGTTTGAGGTTGAAATTTTATATAAAAAAAATAATATGAATGCCACTTTAAAGAAAAAAGAAAATTCCAAAAAAATGTTCAAACTTAAAACTGAGAAATAATTTTTTTCATCCATTAAATTTAATTAAAAAAATAAGGGATATTTCCGTTTTTCTACTTTTGGACTTTGAGATAGTTTTATGTTCTTATTTTCCTAATTTGAACATAGAAAAAGAAAGATTTCCACTAACATACTATACCTCCAATTTCATTTAATATTATGCAAATTTGAAACATACATACAAAATACACCCAATGAAGAATTTGTTAGAGATTCCCAACAGTCAACATTCATCTCTTCAAATAAAAGAAAAGTATCTATAATAATAAGAAGACCAATCACAATTATTGGACAAAATTATATTTGGGATAGTGACCACTATTTCATTATAAAACTATTTAGTTGGATAGGAATTATATTCCACACCACATGGACTAATTGATTAACATTTAAAAATGAAAGAAATGTAGAAATTTGATAAAAATTGCAACTCCTCAATATTTCAAACTGAAAACAAGAGACACAATTGTACTCTACGAATCTGTGAAATAGAAATCACAATTTAGATACAACAATCAAAACCACAAGTACATCATGATTTCTAAGGGAATCCAACTTGGAAAAAACCCTCAAGCCTCTTTGAATTAATCAATTGAATAGAGAAACTATTACAATTGCATGCTCCAACTCTAAGCACCACCTACAATGGTAATACTATTCTCCCTACTGAATGAGGACTTCTCACTAACACTTAGCCAATTTTTGCCTCCTCTAGCCTCCTATTTTGTTGTAAAATAGTGAGAAAATTCAAGCTCCTAATCAATAGGAAAGGTCCCTATTTCCTTTCACAATTCCCAAGGATTGATCAACTTCTTGTAAGCAAAAATTTGTACACTCCATTAGTATACAAATAATTTTACATTAGCCTTAATGCCACCACTCCAGCTGAGGAATTTGAATTCCATGTATGCATGAGATATTTTTGTATGATTGATCAGTTAAATGATAGATATTTTAGTTAAAACGTTGCCCCACTGCAAAAATGACCTTCAAACTCTATCAATTGTTAGAGGTGAGTAAACTAAGAAGAACTGAAAATATTTGAACTAGATTCCTAAAATTTAGCAATAAACACACATGCATGACAGAACTCCAAGCCCACTAACTCAAATTTGTTGATCTGACTGAGTGACAAGAGACATGTCAAATTCGATTTACTTAATTCGACTAAGGCTAAAGTCAAATTGAATATTTCTTGCTCCAATTTCTAACAAGAAATCCAACAAAAATTGCCCATGCTTTCAAAGGAATATGAATCTCCAAGGACCATTTCACTTCTACATGAATTAAAGACATTGAGGGAAAGTTATAAATTCGATGAACGATCTTTAATATTTTTAATTTCATTGATATTTAATAGAAGAGTAATATATTTTATTCTTGACGTGAATTAATTATTTTTAATACGGTTTAGCCTATACTAGGTTCGAGGTTGAATATGAAAGTCACGTTTAATAAAAATAATGTATCCCAAAAAATGTCCAAACTCAAAACTGAGTAAATGATTTTTCCATCCATTAATTTTTCATTAAAAAAGAGTAAGGAATTTTCATTTACTATGCTTAGACTTTGAGATCATTTTATTCACTCTCATTCCTAGTTTGAAACATTGTACTATCATTTTGATTCATAATTTATAACACTAAATTAATAATGTGAAATTTAAGATTTAAGGTAATAAACTACAACATAAAACATTCTAAAATGTTGTAAGATATGTTGAAATCAACTCTTCGAAGAAAATATCTATAATGATTTATAAATAAAATTTTGATGTAAAAGATACATAACTATTTCAAAATACTTAGTTTCATTTTATTTTTTTATTGCTTTGTTAATTTACTCAAGAAAATGGAAATAAACATAAAATATTACTAACAATAAAGTTAATTAATTAAATTAAAAAATAAAAGTATTTCCCATGCTTCCAAAGCAATATGAATCTCCATAGACCCTTTCACTCCTAGTTATTAAAGACATTGGGATGAAATTATAATTAGATAAATTATTTTAAAGGTTTTTAATTTCATTGATCTATAATTAAATAAATAAATGAATTTTATTTAGATTAATTAATTTAAATCAGATTTATTATCATTTATTATCTACTATGTTTGACATTGAAATGTTATAGAAAAAGATTGAGTATGAAAATCACTTTTAAGAGAAAGAAATTATCTCAAGAAAAGTCCAAACTCAAAAATGAGTAAAACATATTTTCATCCATTAAATTTAATTTAAAAGGAACAAAAGAAATTACATTTAGAACTCTTGGACATTGAAACCATTTTATATCCTCTATTGAACATTGAAACCGTTTTATACCCTCTATTTCCTAGTATGAAATTCCCTACCCTACATTTTATAAGTTTAGATTTCATAAAATGTGTTGCAATGAAGATCATCCAATATAGCAGATACTGTAAAAAAATTAAGTGACAGACTATTAAAAAAAACCGTCAACAATGACATAATATTTCATAATCACAGACAAACAAATATTACAAGTGAAACTACAGTCGAATATAAAAATAGATGACAGAGTAGAATTAAAATCACCGAATATTTCAAAATCGCAATTGAGAAACAAATAGGTGTCGGAGTAGAACAAAAATCACAAATTATATTTTGCAAACAAAATGGTAATTCAGAGGCATCCACGTCAGCATGTCCGTAGATAGTGGCATTGTGGTACCCAAACGTACCGATCCATAACTGCATAGAGGAAATAAAGTAATTGCAGAACAATATAACCTATCCGACTTTTGCAAGTTACCGCCCATCCCACGGAATTTACGCTCTTCTTATTGCGATATTTCATAGTTGCAGTTGATTCACCACCCCACTTAACTCTACCTCTGCTGCTTGCTATTTGGAGTATACTTTGCATTAATTTTGCGAAGTGGAGTTGGAAATCCAATTGACGCTCTTTTTCTTATTTCGATGGATATTTCATAGTTGCACAAAATTTTGCACCTCTGGATGGAATAAGAAGATTGGGTTCTTTACTACCACTCAGATGAGATTGGATTGGATTGGGTTCCCCGACCCGACTTAACCCTCCCTTTGCACCCGAATTGATTTACTCTACCTCTGCTTCCTGCTATCTGTAATTGCTACCTACTATTAACACCAGTCGAGTGGAGTTCCCGCTATGTGGAAAAGTGTTACTATCTGCAATTTTAACGAATTGGAATCGCGTAAAATTATGTGTTACTCTCCAGTCCCTTCCCACGCTCACGCTAGAAACTTGAACGGAATTACAAACTACGAACGTGCATGAACGAATCAACCTAATTCACGAAAAAAAATTCAATAAAGTGATTTTTCACTCATACTAAATTATAATTGAAAAAGCAAATTCTTGTTTCACCTTTTCTTCAAAAGCAATCAGCTTCAATTTTCCAGATAACGGTTTCAAAAATAATAACACGTGTCCAAAAATACTGTACTTCGAACTGAAATTCTGCAGTTAATGACTTACCTGCTATGGCATTTAATAAGCAATTATTTGTCTTTTTTGTTTTAAAAATTTAAGGAAAATTAGCTTTATACGTCTTTCTTGTTTTAAATAAAATTTTAAGGAGAATTAGTTTGCCTCTCACGTGAAAAACTTAATGCTGGTTATTTGTTTTTTTTTAAATGTCGGATTCGGTAACAATATAATGATTATTTGTTTTTATTATGCTAATGGGTGTATTAATAAGTGGAAAATATTTTTATTTTGGAAATAGAGTTTCAAGAATTTTAATTTAGTTATTCAAAATTATAGAATTTTTAGTAGTATGTAAAATTTTTTGAAAATTTGGGTTATAGTTATTTAACTTTAGGATTTTGGGTGTCTCATTGGTTTTTGATGGTGCTGAATCCATTTCCACTGTCAAAAATTTTGATGGCGCTGAATCCATTTCCACTGTCAAAAAATCTATTCAACCACTCATACTACATTTTTTGGAAAAAAAAATACTTGATTTCTAGAAAAAAAATTGTCGTCTTTTGTTGCGTCGATAGAAAACTCCTGCACAAATAAAAGGTTGAGAATTATCACCAAAATAGTTCTGCCCCTTATTTTGTTTTGATTACATTGATTAATTAAAGAAAATGTCATATGAAATGAGTTGGTTTTCTTGGGCACATCGTATTCATAAGCCATAGTATTATAACAATACCCTATTTCCAAATAGAGTAAAGTAGGT